>PVIA01001109.1:179103-314113 GCA_004024845.1 Tonatia bakeri
CCTCCCTCCTCCCTCCTTCCCTCTTCAGTTGCCCTGGCTCACACTTACACACGTAACAGGCTTCATAAGCTTGTATTCCCTGTGAGTTTGCACGTGCTCTTCCTCCTGCCTAGAGAGCCCTCATCTCCATTTTGCCGAGAAAACTCTACCACACTCTTCAAGACCCACCTCTCTAAAGCCCTCTCCATCCTCCTCACCCTGACAACAACCGCTGCCATTAATCTAAGCGCCATTGTTTCCCAACCCGCACACCAGGATCACCTGAGAACTCTCGGGGCCCCGAGACCAGGATGTCATTACCCCTAACAGTACATATTCCTGGGCCTCATCCCAGACCTACTGCGTGGGCGTCTCTCAGGGTGGGAGCAAAGCACTTGTCTGGTCCCAGCATCCCCCAGCGATCCTGATGCACAGCCAGGGCTGAGAAGGTGTGCTGCTCAGCTACATCAGCCAAGGGCCCCCAAAACCGAAGACTCTGGGTCTGAAACCTAGCTCTGCGGCTCACTGGCTGCCCGACCTTGGGCACGCGAGTCAACAAAATATGCCCGACAACGATAATAGTATCTACCTCATAAGATTGTTGTGAGTTTTTAAGAAAATGCCCAGCACAGAGAAAGTGTTCCGTAAATGTTCACTACTACCGTGTCTCTCTGGCACACATTTCAGGCCATCTTCACAATAACCCTGAAAGATAATTGTTATTAATCCTAGTTTACCACGAGGGGTCTGAGGCTCAGAGAGAGAAAGCACATGTCTGGTCCAGTTAACCACATTATGCTTTATGTTTGGGACAGGTGCCATGTTGACACGGCCTTGCCTTTGGGTGGGCCACTTGACAACCATGTCAAGTTCCTTTCAAGTCGGACCCATGTCTTGGGCACCTTTGTATCCCCAACACCTGGCACAGTAAATGCCATATAATAGGCCCTGAATAACTAGTGACCGAAGTACGAATTAGGAAAGAAAAGAAGGAAAGGAGGAAGGGAGAGAACCAGTTAAGCAACAGTGGCCTGAGCCTTTGAGCGGCCCCCGCAGCCCGACTGGCGCCATGCACCGCCCTTCGGAGGAGGCCTTCACAAACGCCATCCCTGCGCACCCCCTGGGGACCCCGAGACCAGGGGGTCATTACCCCTGTTGGAAAGATAAGAAAATGAAAGCAGGGAATAGATCTGGTTCCCGAATCACTTGATTTCTTATCTTTATTATATATACTCTGTTCCATGTGTAGTTTTTATTTTTATTTTTTGTTACGGTATAATTGACATACCATGCTGTGTTAGTTTCAGGAGTGTGACGTCATGACCCGATGTCTGCACACGCTGTGGGACGGTCGCCACGGGAAGTCTAGCTAAGCTTCGTCACCACACAGTCACAACAGTTTTTCCTTGTGGGGAGAACTTGGAAAATCTACTCTCTTACCACCTTCCAAATATGCAATACATTAACTTCAGTGCATTAAATTCAATACATTAAATAATAATATTTAATACATAGAAATAATATTTAACATATTAAATACTGTTAACTGCAGCCACCATGCTGCACATTGCATCCCGCAGACTTATTTACTTCCTGACTGGACCTGTGTCCCTTCTGATCCCTCCACTCAGTCTGCACCCCACCGCCCGCCTCTGGCAACCACCAGTCTGTTCTCTGTGTCTGCCAGTGTGGTTTTCGTTTGTGTGTTTGCTTTAGGTTCTACGTACAAGTGAGATCATTCAGTATTTGTCTTTCTCCGTCTGACTTACCTTACTCAGTACCACGCCCTTGAGGTTCTTCTGTGTTGTCGCAAATGGCAGGGCCTCCTTCTTTACTGTTGGATGGTATTCCATTTTCTATATGTACTACGATTTTATTATCCACCTAGCCCTCAATGGATACTTAGGCTATTATAAATAATGCTGCAGTAGGCTTTGGGGTACATAAATTTTTTTGAGGTAATGCTTTTCTTTTCTTTGGATTAAATGCCCAGAAGTAGAGTCACTGGATCCTATTACAGTTTTATTTGTAACTTTCTGCAAAACCTCCATACTGTTCTCTATATGGTTGCACCAATTTACAATCCCACCAACAGACATGAAGGTTGCCTTCTTTCCACATCCTCACCGGCACTTGTTATCTCTCGTGTTTTTGCTAATAGTCACTCTAATAGGTGTGAAATATCTCACTGTGGTTTTCTGTGTATTTTAACAGATAGTATATAAATCAATTAACAAAGTTTTGTTATTGATGTTATTTTTACCCAGATTTACTTCCTTGAGGTAAGGGGTGGGAATCTGACATTCCTATTTGCCAATGTTCTCAAGTTAATAGAAATGCAAATATTAAAAAAAGAAATGCAAATATCTGTGCTGCATCTGCCGTGGGGTCTATTTGTTGGGAGGCTTGAAGAACATGTCTGACTTTTTTTAAGCACACGTGCCAAGTGAAGAGGCATGTGGCTGAGTTGTGGGGACTTTACTAACCCAGGGGGCCTTGAGGAGCAACTGGTCAACAGAGCAGCAGTGAAAACTGATTCAGTGACAAGGAATCATACTCTGGTGGGCAGAAGTCAGGTGATTGCAGCTCTCTAGGACTGGATGAGGGGCAGTGGCCTATATTCGAACCTGGAAACAGAGCCTAGCCCGGCAGCGCAGGGCATCCCTCCGTTGCCACAGGGACCTGTGTGAGAGCTCAGCAGAGGGAAAAGAATGAGGACCAGGAGGCAAAGTGGCGGAGTCAGGGCCAGGGAAAGCCGCGGTTCCCAACCAGCAGGCCACCAAGGAATATCTTCAAGTTTTCCTTTTGCTTTGTCTGGTTTAAGCTTTTCAGTCTATAGTCTTTATTTTATAGCATTCTGTTCCTCCAAAGCCTCTGTTTTGCCCTGTGAACTCACACTCTCGGAGAAGGGCATTGTGTCAGGGGGAAGGGACTGAAGCCCGGCCCTTGATGTGGGACCCTGCTGGGGCAGCTGGGCCAGGCTGGGAGGGCAAGTGATGCTCCATGGGGCGCACAGGCTGTCTCCACGCTCCCTGTTCTCAGTGCCCTACCAGGTGACCCCACTTCTCAGAGGACTCCTGTGTCCCCAGACAGAAGCACTCTTTCTTCCAGGTGTTTGTGTATAACCATCTGGGGGAAGGAAGTAGGAGGAAATATTCAGGAACCCTCAGGCCGGGGACAGGCTCTGGAAGTTCAGGTCATAACAAAGAAGCTACTTCAGGTAGCAGGTGAGATTCACCTGGTGATGACTGGAGGTAGGCAGCATGGTGGTATCCTCCCTGAGTACAAGAGCCTCCTGTTTGCCCACCTCTGCCCCTCCATGAACTACTAATAAGTCCTCTTTGGCTGCATTTTTTTATTTTTTAAATGTTGTTTATTTATTTTTTAGAGAGAGGGGAAGGGAGGGAGAAAGAGAGGGAGAAAATCATCAATGGTTGCCTCTCACATGCACCCCAACCAAGTATAAAACATGCAACCCAGGCATGTGCCTTGACCAGGAATCGAACCAGCAACCCTTTGCTTCAGGGGATGATGCCCAACCAACTGAGCTACACTAGTCAGGCTTTGCTGCATTTAAAAGCCCAGCATGAACATATCTGTTCAGTCCAGACCAGACAGGTGAAACCTGACTGCAAAGGACCAACAGGAGCCATTAAACAGAGAGGCCTGTCCATTCCACCAGACGGGAAACCTCGGTTTCAGCCGAGGTCGTCTCTCTCTTTATATCCTGTTTCTCCACGTCCCACCCCTTCTCCACAAACATTTGGAATAAAACCCATGTCTGCCTCTGAAAGATCAGGTTTGATTTTTTAATATAAAATTGGGGGAAGAGAGTTGGAGGCAAATCGTACCTGAGTAATAAATGCAGAACAGAGTCTCAATACATCAGAGGCCTTCGCGTCAGGGACTCAGCAATCGCTGGAACCTGCTGCCGACTCATTAGTCTGCTGGTTCACTCCCAGAACGAGCCCACCGGCTTTGATTTCCTCGTTTATTTCCATAGACAAACTGTGTCCTTCCTCTCCACGGGGCAAGTTAATGGATTTTATAATTAATTACTTCTGCCTTATTTTCACATCCTATTCCAGTTTCAAAGCTGGAGTTTGGACATTAAAATACCTCTAATATCAATATTTTATTTCCAAAGACATTTTTATTTTATTTTATTTTATTTTGGCATTTTAATTTTAAATGAATGGTGCAAATCATCATGTCCCTTCATACACAAGTGCATCTGTTTATTCCAGTTTGGCAGTTTTCTTCATTATTTTCATACCAGAAGAACTGCAAAGACAAATTGTTATTTCCATACTCTTAGAAGTTAAAAGCATCACACTGGCATCGGGCACTGTTTCGTGTTGTTTGGAGTCATTTGATTTACAGAAACGCCCAACAGCACAGATTTATCCCTTTTTCTTACAGAATGACGCCGTGGACGGAGCCAGGGTCTGGAGCCAGGCTGACCGAGGCTCACCTGCCAGTCCTCCACGTACTGGGCATGTCATCTTTAGGCAAGCGACTTAAGCTTCTGAATCTCGGTTTTCTCACCTGCAAAATGAAGGCAATAATCCTCATGTGAAAGGGCTGCCAAGGATTCGATGTGATTGTTTGACAGCGGTGATCCCCTGGGCCCGCACGGGGAGCACTGGGGAACTTATTAGACGCCAGACCTCAGGACCCGCCCCAGACCTATGGAATCGCAAGCTCTGGGGGTGGGGCCCAGCAGTCTGTTTAAACCAGTCCTCCGGGAGATTCTGATGCCCACTCACACATGAGAGTGCCTGGTTTGAAGAGCGTGACATACAGCAAGTGCTCGAAAACAAACAAACAAACAAAAAATTGTTTTCCTCCTTTCTCTTTAAATAGCAACAATTCTTTGCACTTAAGGATTGGTACATGAAATGAGCTAGCAATCCCAGCCTCCTTGTCGGTTTCAGCTAACACAAACTCTACCCTGGATAGTCCTGCCAGGGTGGATGCCCCCGTTCCTGTAAGTCACCTCAAAGAAGTCACCTTCCAGGGAGCACATTGAAAAGAGGGTGGTCAGATAACATGGTGCACGGTTCCCTCATAGGAGGAGGTTTCTTCACTTCAGGAAGAAGCCAGGTAATTTCCAGTTCCCAAACAGCGGGCCACTGGTGGGGCTGAAGCCTTGACTAAATGCTGCCATCCTGTGGGCAGAAGCAAGACACAGTGCCTGGCCACCTGTGTCTTGGCCATCCAACCAGCAACGCTGGGCCCGGTCTGGGTCCAGGCCTGCCCGGAGGTGTAGCCCTGAAGCTCCCCACCCCGGCCTGAGGAGCTTGTACACAGACCGGTGCGGACCCAGCACGAGGCCCAGGCCCGCGGAAGGAGGTACTCACTCTGGAGTGCCTGAAGAGACTATTTTAATACACAATCTGTTCCCTAAAGGCAGCAGAGAATTTGTAGAAATATTAATAACTTTTCACAGAACAATAAATATACAGGTTTTTTTAATGAGAAACTGAAAATTAAGAGTGACTAAAACAGTGCTATTCAAAGACTGTTTCTAATTATAGTCTCCTAATGGAGAAAACGTGGAAGGGACTCATCTCTCCTCCAGCGGAAGCACAGTGAGCTCTCATTGATGAACCGGGCCCTCATTTACATCTGTTCCCACCGAGTGATTTAAAGTTCTGGGAGGACACTTTATTTTAGCACATAATGCTGTCTTTGAACAAAGGTAACTAACTTAAATTTCATGCATACTTAATTCCGTCTCTCAGAAAAATTAGAAATACTTATCTATCTACCAGAACAAAAAAATGGCCAAAAGAATGGTGGAGCATGTCAAAAAGATCTGGAAGGCAGCTTGAAGGCACTCCCAAAGGCAAAATCTAAAAAAATTAAAACATCCAAATAAGGATTATAACTCGTTGAATAAAATAGGAATGTGAGTCATCATACTGATCAAATTAAATAAAGTTTGATGAAAAATAGGATAGTTTTAATTAATTTTTTATTGAGCTATAATCAAAATACATTATATTAGTTTCAGGTGTACAACATTATAATTCAATATTTGCAGCTACTGCAAAATGATCACTACCCTAGGTCTAGTTAACGTCTGTCTTCATACATAATTATAGAATTTTTTATTGTGATGAGAACCTGTAAGATTAACTCTCTTAGCAAGTATCAAATATGCAACACAGTGTTGTTAGCTGCAGTTGCCACACTGTGCATCATGTCCCCGACTTGTTTGTTTTGTAACTGTGAGTTTGCACCTCTGGACTCCTCTCTCCAGTTTTGCGCAGGGCTGCGCGAATCTCCTCTGTACCCTTCCAGTTTCAGTGCTCATGCTGCCGAGGTGAGCACCCCCTTCACCCTCTTTGTCCCTCTAACCTCACCCCCATCCCCGTCTCTGGCAATACCTTTGAGTTTGTTTCTGGGGGGCTTTTGTTGTTGTTGAAGATTCCACATAAGAGAAATTATATGGTATTTTTCTTTCTAGAATGTATTTCACTTAATAGAGTGCCCTCAAGGTCCCTCCATGTTGTCGCAAACACCAAGATTTCATTCTTGTGGTTGAATAATACCCCGCTATGCACAAACCGCACTTTCTTTACCCACTCATCAGTCTGTGAGCATTTAGGTTGTTTCTGTATCTTCGCTGTTGTAGATACTGCTGCAGTGACTTTGGAGCTGCATCTGTCTTTTCAAAAGAATGAAAAGATAGTGTTTTCATCTTCTTTGGTTAAATAAATACCCAGAAGTAAAATTGCTGGGTCACATGGTAGTTCTATTTTTAATTTTTTGAGGAACGTCCATACTGTTTTTCTACAAAATTTTAAATTACCACCACAGAGAATGTTGATTGGTAAAAGCATTACAAGAAAATACAGGGTGGGACCAAAGTAGGTGTACAGTTGTGAGCACACGAAACACAGATTTATTCTTGGATTATTATATATGAATTACTATAATATTTCCCATAGGAACAACTGTAAGCCCACTTTTGCCCCCCCCCTACGGAGGTTCCTAAAATAATTAAACAGAACTACCATCCAGCCACCGCACTTCCTTTATATCCGAAGGAAATGAGACCAATATCTTGAAGAAATATCTGTACTCATGTGTTCATTGCGGCATGATTTATAATCGCCAGGCTGTGGAAATTACCTAAGTGTCTGTTGACAAATGAATGCATAAAGAAAAAGTGACGCACACACTCACACAAATGCATGCGCGCGCACACTGGAATGTTAATTAGCGTTAAGGAAAAGGAAGAAGGAAATCCTGCTGTTTATGACAACAGAGATGAACATGGAGGACATTATGCTGAATGAAATAAGCCAGACATAGAAGGACAAATACTTCATAATCTCACTTATATGTAGAATCTAAAAGTAGGACTCACAGAAGCAGAGAGTTGCCAGGGGTAGGGGTAGGGGGAATGAGATGATCAAAAGGCGTAACATTTCAGTTATGCGGGATGAGTAACTTCTGGAGATGTAAAGTACAGCATAGTGGACGTTAGGAAGGGCAGCTCCTTGAGCCTTGAAAACCCAGGAAAACTTTCTTTGAAGGCTGGAGTCAAGTTCAGCTCGGAATAATTAGCAGGAGCTCATCAGGAGACAAAGGGGAGGGAGGATGAGACGGGGCTGGGGCAGGATGAAGTGCGCCCAGCCACACGCATTGGGGCGGCCTGGAGAACCTCTACGTCCGCCAGGGAAGCCGGAGTGGGAGGAGGGCGGAGCCCTGGGATGCCTAGATGTCCAGATTGGGCTCTGCCCCAGGCGATGCCGAGTCATTGGAGGGTGGTGAGCAGGAATGGAATGCTTAGACAAGCGTTTTGTAAAGCTAAACTTAGCTGCAGTTGTGGAAGTAGCAACAGTTAAGAGGCTGTTTCAGTAATTCAGCAGAGAAATAAGGGGGGCCTGGAATAGAGCGAAGTGGGCAGAGGGAAGAGAAGGAAGCAGAACCAATAGGACTAGGTGTTTTGAGCAGCCAAGCAATTAAATCATTGGAATTTCAGCCGACATGAGAGTGAGTCATCCTGCCCATGTATGTTTTATTTTTTCCTTTTTAATTGCCATTCAGTAATGTTTTACAATTTTCTTTATAGAGGGCTTACATTTCTTTTGTTTATTCCTGTGTATAACTAATATTGTCCTGTTATTTTAAATGGTATCTTAAAGCCTCAATTCTTCCCAAGCTGATGGGCTAAAAGGCAGCTATTAGCAAAATGGCCTGTTTTATCACTGGGCCAAATGCCCAGCCACTTTGGGACGCCAGCATTGAAAGAACGGTACCATCCGGGGAGGCAGCCTGGAGGCCAAACAGCAAATGGAGCAGTCCCCTGGTTCCTGTGCTCAGAGGCAGCACCACCGCAGCCCCAGCCCTCTCACGGGTGCCAGGGCTGTCACCAACAGCCGGGGGAGCCCCAACTACAACCCAGGGTGGGTGAGAAAAACTGCCAGCACTCTGAAAAGGCAGATCCCTGAAAGATTTCTTTCCAGGAAACAGAGGACTATTCGTTAACATGTAGCTTAGCAGTAGGCAATAGGAAGGCCTTTGGCTTACACCTGGTTCCAAATGCATAAGGGAAATGCATTACCCATGGAAAACCACGTTTCTACATTCCATTGGCCAGGTCTGTTCCAGTGGTGGTTTACTTAGGAACTAAGTAAGGAAGCTGCTGTATTAAATTTACATAGAAGCGATAGCCTTGTACAAATGGTATTTTGGTAATTAGGTATATAAATTCTAACAAATGAAGGAGTTTTTCAGAAACAGTTCAGAATGCTATGTAGGTAGTAAGCAACATTTTAATTTAGCCCCTTATCATTTCCAAAGCCCTTTTCTATTATTATATTATTATCCAAGTTTCTTTTTTTTAAAGATTTTATTTTATTTATTTTTAGAGGGGAAGGGAGAAGGAGAGGGAGAGAAACATCAATGTGTGGTTGCCTTTCACGTGCTCCCTGCTGTGGACCCGGCCGGAAACCCAGGGATATGCCCTGACTGGGAATCAAACTGCTGATTCTTTGGTTCAAAGGCCAGTGCTCAATCACTGAGCCACACCAGCCAGGGATAATCACAGTATCTTAAAGTCTGTGTATGATAACTCTAACATCTGGATCTCCTGTAAGTCATTTCTACTATCTACCTTGTCTCTGAATTTTTGGCAGTCTTATTTCTTTTGCCACGCCTATTTTTCATTAAATTCTAAACATTGTGCATGAAAAGCTATACAGATAATTAAAAGTACTGGAAAATACTGCCTTCACCAGAGAGGATTTATTCGTGCTCATCAGGCAGGCCAGCATAAGGGCAAACCACCTGTAATAAATATAATATTGAGTTGACTGAAGCTGGATTTCAGTCATGGTGAGACCTAAGGGGTTTAGTTCCATCTTTGCTCTAGAATGCAGCCCTTCTGGGGCCCCAGCTGCGAGCCTGGGGTGCTTCCCAGGACCCTCCTCATTGGTGAGCCCTGGATTTCTGGTGTTGTCTCCCCTGAGAAGCTTCCAAAGCCCTGCTCGGTTCCTCACCTGCTCACACACCACTTCAGACTGGCGAACGCCTGAGGCAGGGCCGAGTGTTGGCCACGCCCCTGTGAGACCCCTTTCCCTCCAGCATCTTGACCACCAAGTCCTTTCCTGCCTCAATTGTTCTCCAAAGCTTTCAGATGGCTTTTAAATATTTCATCTAGCTTTTTGAAGTATTCTTGATGGGAGGTTTGGGCTGACACAATCTTGTCTGAAATGTCTTTGGATGATTATTATTTATTCTACCTAGTTCAGTCTGAAAAGGGAAGCCCTTAATAGCACCCAGAAGTATTGCTCAAACTTTTTCTCAAATGTAAAATTCTGCCAGTAATAACTCCCAGAACCGATCTGAACATAACAGGATACTCTGATCTGGCTCTCCGGACAACCCCGCGTGCAGCCCTGTTCCCGGCAGGGCTGCTGCGCTGGCCCGGTCCAGAGGGTTTTCTTTGCCTTGGCTTTCTTTACTTCTCTCACGTGTCTCAGAAAACATCCACACCCACAAACCTCCCACTCGTCTTCCCAGTAGCCTGTTTCCTCTGTTTTTAATTACTCTCAATGTTAGAAATTCAAATGCATGTATGTCCAACCTGAATTCCTTGAGATTACAGAAAACTCTCACAGGAGTAAAAATATATTTACTTGTACAAGAGTTCACAGGAAGAGAATCTTCAGTTTGAGAAAAAGTGCTGGGCTTGCATCTCACTGGAGGAAGAATGCTTTCTTCAATATCTGTGCCTCTAAAACGCTGTTCCTTCTTTTGAGAACATTTTCCATCTTTAGTTCTCATCACAGGCTCCACTTCAGCTGCTCTCGGCCTTCCCTGTCTCCAGGACCTTTCGTCTCAGCCATAGCCACCGCCGTGGAGACTGACTCTGCAGCCGCCAGCCACCTTCAGGCAGGCCCCGACACGCCTCACCCCAGCACAGCACAGCACGCCCTGTCCTCTTGCCTGGGGTTACGACCCAGCTGGTGCTTGGGCAGCAGGGGCCACGTGCGCCCTGCAAGAAGGACAAGGAAGCTGACACTCGTGATAAAGGGAAACAAGGGTCGGGCGAGGAGTTCTGTCCTTCTTACCCCAAGTCAGTTTATTGAATGATTGAAAATCCCTATAAATATTCCCCTAGACAGACTTTCCTGAGACACTTCAGACGGCTCCTCGGAGGACAGTCCCGGCGAGAGCCGCCCCGAGCGCGGGGAGCAGAGCTCGTCTGCACGTGCGTCCCCGCGCTGGCCCCTCTTCTTCCCGTGTACGTGACCCCGATAAACAGTGTCTGCGTGGAATGAAATTACAACGGCTAAATTTATGGAACAAAAAAAGGATAGGACTAAAAAATTAGACAACAGTAGCTATAATTGTCAAAAAGGCTAAGAAAAGAACTAAAGTATTCTAGAGCTCCTGTACCGTCCAGAAGAGAACGCCAACATTGTGTTTAAACTTTGGGTTTTATTAAATCAAAACGCAGGATAAATTTCAAGGGTAACCACTAAAAAAAGAAAGCATAATTCCAAAATTACTTTCTTTAAAAATTAAATTAAATTTTCTTTAAAAAGAAAAATATGGATAGGAAAAAGAGTTCAAAAAGAGCTAAATTAACCTGTAAAACAAAAGGAAGAGCGAGCCGTGACTGGGGGCCCAGTCGGCGGAGTGCACACCGCACACCGAGGGGTTGTGGTTTGCTCCCTGCTAAGGGCATGCGCCCAGGCTGCAGTTCGGTCCTTGGTTGGGGGGCACACAGCAGGCAACCGATCGATGTTTCTCTTCTTGATGTTCCTCTCTCTCTCCTCTCCCCTCTCTCTGAAGTCGAACATATTCTTGGGCCCTGCCCAGTGTGGTCAGTTGACTGGGCATTGGTCCACAATGCGAAAGGTCCCTGGTTCAATGCCTCATCAGGGCACATGCCTCGGTTGCAAATTCTGTCCCGGGGCACGTGCGAGAGGCAACCGATCAACGTTTTCTCTCTCACATCGGTCTCTCTCCCTCTCTTTCTCCTCCCTTCCCCTCTCTCTAACAATAAACACAATCTTTTAAAAATTAAAAAAATAAACATGTACTCAGGTGAAGATTTTTAAAAATCAAATTCTTCCAAAAGATATATAAATAGAGAGAACGTGCCTTGTAACTTTCTAAGAGCCTTTAAATACAAATAGATAAAGATGGAACAAGAAAGGAAAACCACAAGCCCATGTTGCTATTAAAACAAGTGCAAAAATCTCACACAAAATATAAGCTGAGTCCAATGGCATATACAAACAATACTTTATGGTCAAGGTTGTTTACCTAAGAACATAAGGATAATTTAATATTAGGAAACCTATAAATGTTATTTATCATATTAACATATTAAAGGGAGATAAAAAATATATGATCATCTAAATGGCTATAAAAAACTTTGATTAAATTCAATATCCATTCAAGATTTTTAAAATCTTCAGTAAACTAGGAGTAAGTGAAACCTTCTTTAACCTGACAAAGGAGATTTACAGAAAGCATAACAAAATATCATTCTAGGCCCTGGCTGGTGTAGCTCAGTGGATTGAGCGCGGGCTGCGAACCAGGCATCGCAGGTTCGATTCCCAGTCAGGGCACATGCCTAGGTTGCAGGCCAAGGCCCCCAGCAACCGCACATTGATGTTTCTCTCTCTCTCTCTTTCTCCCTCCTTTCCCTCTCTAAAAATAAATAAATAAAATCTTTAAAAAAATATATCATTCTAAATTTATTTACAAAAATAGACACAAAAGTAATTCTAAATTTCCTTTTCAGAACTCAGGATCAAGAGTGCCCACGTCAAGAGAAAATATCACATCTCTGTTAAACTGTCATGGAGGTCCCAACCAGCGCGATGTGCGAAGAGAAATGAAAGGCAGTAGGGCTGGACGGGAGAGAGAAAAACTGGCGTCGTTGCTATTTTTATTTATTTTTTTATTTTGCATGATTCCAATGTTAGAATCAGCCTTTTTAAAAGTAGTTCCCAGCACTGGAACTTTGACAGAGTTTGAAATTGAGCTGAAAAAGTGCACTGTAAATACAGGGGGTAAGAGGCGGAAACTACCCTGCACAATAAAAATCTATTTTATATAATGAAAGAAAAGGAAATTATAGCTTCCACAGTGGTCATGATTCTTTATAAGATTGAAATGGGTGAGAATCTAGACATTTTCTTCATAATTTTAAATCATTTCCTTGAGTTTATAAGCTCAAATGAATGAACTTGTTGGCTGTAATCGGGCTTTTACTGGTACGATGAACACTGATCAGCTACAGATTTTCCTTCATGAACTTCATTAGACAAAGCCCTCTTGGATTCTGGGTTTTGAGTCAAAAGCTGTAAGAGGATCTTGTGTGTTACTGCTTTCCTGAGGCAATGAAAGGACAATAATAAAGAATTAGAAGAAAAGATAATTCTAAAGTGTAACTCTCAGATGTTTACACTTCAGGAAAATCCTGACAACTCCAGGGCCCAGCCATTGCCAGCGTGCTGGTCAGACCTGGGGCCAAGCCTGTGAAAGCCAGTATTATTTTTAGATAATTCGTCATTTGCAATAGACAAATTGTTAAAATCAAAGACAAAGTATTGTATCCAGCAAGTGGACTGGATACAATATCAATATACAAAAGTCTAATTCATTTCTACAATAGCAACAAATAATTACAAAGCATAACTTTAAAGGATGTAATTTCCAACAGAAACAAAACTACAGAGTATCTAGGGGTAAATCCGGCAAGATGTGCAAGATCCCAACACAGGAAATAGTAAACCTTTACTTAAACACATTAATGAAAACCTAAGAAAAAGAGCGTTTTCCTGTTCATGAATTGGAAGACTCAGAATCATAAAAATGTTAATCTTCTTCAAATTGATTTACATACTCACGCAATGCCAATTAAAATCCCAGCAGATTATGTGTGTGCACATGCTAGCATGCAATTTGAGACGCTTGTTCTAAAATATGTATGAAAAAACAAAGGACCCAGAATAGCCAAGACAGAAGATGAAGAAGAAAAATTAGAACAACTTGCCCTATTAAATAATCCAGACTTTTATAAAGCTGTAGTGACTGAACAGCATGGTGTGGACACTAAGATGGACAAATTGTCCAGTGGAACAGAACGGACAGTTCAGAAGCAGACCCACACGTAAACGAATGTTGGTGTCCGACCAAGAGGCAGGACAGAGCAGCTGGGGAAGGGGAGGCCGGTCAACAGACAAATCTGGAAAGTCCTTTGCATGTCAAAAGTAAAATTGGATCCCTACTTCACACCATAAACAAAAGTAAATTCCGGAGAGAACAAAGGTTTAAATGTCAAAAGCAAAACTAAATAATTGTAGAAGAGTAAGTTAATATATATTAGAGTAGGAAGAAAAAACAATAAATTTTACAATTCGAAGTTAAGAACATCTATTTATCAAAATAGAAAGTGAAAAGACAAGCTATGTACATATGAAAGAAATGTGGAACACAGCTAAATGACAAAAAATTAGTGTTCAGAGTATATAAAGAATTTGCCAAGCCACTAAAAACACGGGCGGAAGACTGGACAGCCTCCGTCCTGCGCCCTCCAGGTTCCTCATTCCTCACAGCAGGCGGGGCCTGCGAGGCCAAAGGCCTGTCAACCCCACACTCACACACAGCCAGTTGTTTTATTTTATCGTTTTATGTTTTCCTCCTTTATTGTAAGTTAACCGTAGTGACATATTCATCATGTTGGGGAATTCACAAATGTACTGTCTCCCACTGTCCTGTCTGTAAGCAGCTTATCATTTGCAATATATATGTATATGTATATATGTATATATATTTTAAAGACTGTATTTAGCATATCCTAACTGAAAAGCTGCTTTAAAAGATACAGGTTGGTTTTCCATTAAGCTCATTGCTACTCCATTCCACCTCGGCTTGTAACTAACAAGCAAAGAAATGGAAGATTCGCCGTTGTTTGCATTCATGAGAAAATACTACCTAAAATCAGTGTGTCAGTGTTAAACCAGCCCTACAGCTTCCCAGACTTTCAGTAGCTCCTGAATGTTATCCAGGGTAGAGAGCAGCGCTGAGAGAGTCGGAGCACAGGAGCGGACCATCCAGGCAGGAAACCGGGCCGCCCCCCGCCGCTCCATGGTTCAGGGCAGGGGAGTTGCAGGTGGAAAGACGCACACGCACACGCACATGCGTGTGGGCACACACACACAGACACACTATCAGGCAGATTCCTCGGATGTTCTTTGGAATTTCTTTAGCAGATACCATGCCTCTCCAAAATGGCCAAATCAGATGTGTTCAGAAAAGAAGTAATAAAGGAAGGCCAACGTCTGTCCTGGAGGAAGTCTGTCTCCCAAGTCCGTCTGTCGCAGTTCTGGGTCAAATCAGTACACTCTGGCCCACTCCTGCCAAGACTACAGCTACGTGCCCCACTCCATCTCAAAATGAAGCTACTGACAGTCTCAGCCTTCACTTTGGTTTTACACAGTGACTCTTGTATTGTGACCAAGTGCTTTAGGGCAGGATGCAGAAATATGGGTTGTTTTTTGCTGGCATTAAAAGCTCAGAAAGATTACAAGGGTTCCCATTAAGATCAGGAACAAGACAGGGATGTCTACATTCAACATAGTACTGGAAGTCCTAGCAATCAGGTAAGAGGAAGAATAAAAGGCATACAAATCGGAAGGGAGAAGTAAAACCCATTGTTTGTAGATGACGTGATACTGTACAGAGAGAACCCTAAAGATTCCACCAACAAAATACTAGAACTGATAAATGAATTCACTAAAGTAAAGGAAAACACCAACAAAATGAAAATGCATTGAATGGGCGAATGTATTTGCCAATACATCTGATAAGGGGTTAATATTCAAAATTTATAAAGAACTTATGAAACTGAACACCAACCCTGGCTGGTGTGGCTCAGTGGATTGAGCGGTGGCCTCTGGACCAAAAGGTTGCCAGTTCAATTCCCAGTCAGGACACATGCCTGGGTTTTGGGCCAGGTCCCCCGATGGGGACATGCGAGAGGCAGCCAAGTGATGTTTCCCTTGATCTCTTTTTCTCTCCATTCCTCTCTCTCTAAAAATAAATAAATAAATAAATATTTTTTAAAACCTCAACACCAAAAAAACAAACAATCCAATTAAAATACGGGCAAAGGACCTGAAGGATCTGTATGTCCAAAGAGGACATACTGATGGCCAATAGACATATGATAACATGTTCAACGTCACTAATCATCAGAGAAATGCAAATTAAAACCACAATGAGGTATCACCTCACACCTGCTAGAATGGCTATTATTAATAAATCAACAAAAAAGTGGCAAGGATGTGCAGAAAGGGGAGTGCTTCTGCATCGTTGGTGGGAATGCAGACTGGTGCGGCCACTGTGGAAAACAGAATAGAGTTACCTCAAAAAATTCGAAATGTAACTGCCATACAACCCAGTGACTCCACTGCTGGGAATTTATCTGAAGAAACCCGAAACACTAATTCAAAAGAATATATGTATTTTTTTGTTCATTGCAGTGTTATTTACAACAGCCAGGATTTGGAAGCTGCCCCAGTGCCATCAGTGGATGAGTGGATAGAACAACTATGGGACATTTACACAATGGAGTACTACTTGATCATAAAAAAAATGAAAAGAAAACTTTACCCTTTGCAGCAGCACAGATGGGCCTTGAGAGCATAATACTAAGTGAAATAAGCCAGTCAGAGAAGGACGAATACCATATGATCTCACTCATATGTGGAATCTAATGGACAAACTGAACTAATAAGCAAAATAGAGACAGACTCATAGATGGAGAGCAGGCCGACAGCTGGGGGGTGAGCTTTGGAGGGTGGGGGGATCGAGCCAAAAAGAAAAAACCTATGGACACGGACAACAGTGCGGTGATTATGGTGGGAGTAGGGGAGAGGGGTGGGGGTTGAAGGCAGAAGAGGGTATAAGGGGGGTAAATGGTAATGGGAAAAATACAATAAAAAACAAACTATTAGCCCTGGCTGGTGTGGTTCAGTTGTTCCAGTGACCAGACGTTATCCTGCAGACCCAGAGGTCACAGGTTCATTCTCGGTCAGGGCACATGCCTGAGTTGCAGGTCCTGTTCTGGCCAGGGGCGGGGCCTCCTAGAGGCAGCTGATCAATGTTTCTTTCTCATATTGATGTTTCTCTCCCCTTCTTTCTCCTCCCTTGCCCTCTCTCCAGAATCAATTTTTTTAAATATTTTTTATTCTAATTGTTGTTGCAGTACAATTTTCTATCTTTTACTCCCATCCCAACCCACCCACCCTAGAATCAATTTTTAAAAAAGAAAAATAAATAAAAATAAACTACTAAAAATAAAAATTTTAGTATATTTTATTGATTATGCTATTATAGTTTTCCCATTTTTCCCCCTTCATTCCTCCTCCACTCTGCACACCAACCCTCCAGCATTTCCCCCATCTTAGTTCATGTCCATGGGTTGTACATATAAGTTCTTTGAATTCTCTGTTTCCTATACCATTCTTAACCTCTCCCCATATCTTTTGTACCTACCAATTATGCTTCTTATTCCCTGTACTTTCCCTGCTTATTCTTCCCCCACACCCCCGTTGCCCCACTGGTAACCCTTCACATGATCTCCATTTCTCTGATTCTGTTCCTGTTCCAGTTGTTTGCTTAGTTTGTTTTTGTTTTTTTAAGTTCAGTTGTTGATAGTTGTGAGTTTGTTGTCATTTTACTGTTCATATTTTTGATCTTCTTCAATTTCTTTGATAAGTCTCTTTAACATTTCATATAATAAGGGCATGGTGATGATGAACTCCCTTAACTTGACCTTATCTGAGAAGCACTTTGCCTGCCCTTCCATTCTAAATGAAAGCTTTGCTGGATAGAGCAATCTTGGATGTAGGTCCTTGCCTTTCATCACCCTGAATACTTCTTTCCAGCCCCTTCTTGCCTGTAAGGTTTCTTCTGAGAAATCAGCTAGTAGTCTAATGGGAACTCCTTTGTAGGTAACTGTCTCCTTTCCTCTCGTTGCTTCTAGGATTCTTTCCTTATCTTTAATCTTGAGTAACTTAATGATGATGTACCTTGGTGTGTTCCTCTTTTGGTCCAACTTCTTTGGGACATGCTGGGCTTCCTGGACTTTCTGGAAGTCTATTTCCTTTGCCAGATTGGGGAAGTTTTCCTTCATTATTTTTTCAAATAAGTTTTCAATTTCTTGCTCTTCCTTTTCTCCTTCTGCCACCCCTATGATTCAGATGTTGGAACATTTAAAGTTATCCCAGAGGTTCCTAAGACTCTCCTCATTTTTTTTTTTAATTTTTGTTTCTTCATTCTGTTCATTTGGATGTTTATTGCTTCCTTTTGTTCCAAATCATTGATTTGATACTGGGTTTCCTTCCCGTCGCTGTTGGGTCCCTAATATTTTGCCTTATTTCACTTTGTGTGGCCTTCATTTGTTGCTTCTTTTGCAACCAAGTTCAATCGGTTCTGTGAGCATCCTGATCACCAGTGTTTTGAACTCTGCATCACATAAGTTGGCTATCTGCTCGTCACTTAGCTCTTTTTCTGAAGTTTTGATTCATTCTTTCATTTGGGCCATATTTCTTTGTCTCAGCACACATGTTGTGTTGTAAGGGGGAGGGGCCTTAGGTATTCTCCAGGACAGGGCAGCCCTCCTTGCTGCGCTCTCTGTGAGGGAGGGGCCGAGGCGGGAACAGTGTGGCCTGCCTGCTCGGCTCTAGCCCCTCTGTCCAGCGAACTCTCGTGAGACTGGGAGTTTCTCCTGCCACAGCAGCCCCCTCTGTAGTTTACAGCCAGGTTTGAGTCTTAGTTTCTAGTTCTGTTACAGAACAAAAAGGGGGCCAAAGGCAGGCCGAAGGCGATATACTATTACCAAAAGGAACCCCCTGGGTTCGTTATGTCTGCTGCCTTATAGGAAAGACATCTCTCAATGCCAGAGATTCATGAAAAGGAAAGGAAATGTTTATTTAATGCTATACAGACTTAAAGTAGTGACCTAATGTCTTCATCAAAATCCCAAAGTTCCTTAAGACACCCACAAACACACACAATCCTTCCTTCCCCTCTTTGCCCAGTCTGGGGTACAGTATCTCAGGAAAAGAAATCGAAGTCCGTGGCTCAGGCAGCTCCCAGTTCTTCCCAGTAATCTGTCTCAGCTGGGAGGCCTCTCGGTTCCCGGTACCACCAGCTGTGTCACTGGGATCTCTGCTAAAGCTGGATGGTGGTTCCCCCTTCTAAAGCTGTGGGGGTCCCCATCCTGGCAAAGCCACGTGGTCCTCTCTGCACAATGGCCGTGGGAGTCTCCACTCAGCCAAAACCATGTGGTTCTCCCTCCCAGGGCTGTGGGAGTCCCCACTCTGGCAAAGCTGCGTGGTTCTCCCTCCAATGGCTGCGGTGTCTGGGTTTAAATCCCCACGCCAGTCTTCCTCTGCAGCTTGATTTCCGATTCCTCCAACAATTGGCTACACTTGCCAGCACTCTCATATCCTTCCAGCTTTACTGGGCTGCCATCCTGAGCCTGGGCAGGCGTGGCCCCATGTCATGGAGACAATCTTCTCCAAGCTCTCATGCGGGTGCTGTAACCAGGGGGAGTTGCCTCCCAGTTACATCTTGATGGGGAAATTACTTCCATCCCCCTGGCTCAAAGCATGGCCACAGCTATTTAACATACCTATGCAACCAGTTAAAGGTTATAGATATGTTAAATGACCATGCCAGAGGTTAGCTGCAAAGCTGTTGCCATGCAAAACAGCTCTCAATGGCCCTGCTCCATTTGTCCCTTCCCCCACCCACACTTGTGGCAGGAAGGGGTGAGGATATCCTAATATTTCCTGGACACCTTGAGTTCTGGACCCCATTTCAAATCCCTGTTTGGGGCCCCCCTTTTGGCTGCACCGTTACAGTTCTGTCAGCTCTGCCTTGCCTGCTCAGTCCCCTGCCTTGCCACAGGTCTTCTCCACCCATCCTGCTGTCTCTCTCCCTCCGTTGAATGTTTCTTTAATTTCTTGGTTGTCGGAGTTCCATGCAGTTTGATTTTCTGGCACTTCTGGTTGTTTATTGTTTTTAGATTTGTTGCTATCCTCATTTTGGTTGTGTGAGGAAGTGAAGGGTTTCTACCTACACCTCCATCTTGGCCAGAACTCCAGAATAATTTTTTTTTAAAAATCTTATCATCAGAAGAACAGGGGAAAAAAGCTCAGAAAAGCAGAGAACAGAGATCAGGTCAGTCGGTGTCTCACACAACGCAGTCTGGATCTCTTGATCAACACAACCAATATTGAAAGACATTGATATTGAAGTAAAACCAGGTGAGTGCAGCCTGGGTCGGCGTAGCCATAGTGGCTCATGTCTTCCTCCTGTGTCTGCCAGCTTCCCGTGACCTTGGGGCCACTGCCCCGGGTTCCCATGCCGGCCACTCAGCACCATGCTGGGCCCCGTGGGGACGCAGACATGGCCTGAGCTCATGCAGGTAGCAGGTAGAGCGACACAGCTGAGCCACCAGTATAGTGAAGCGCCCCCTCTGACGTTACAGGGGTTCAAAGACCCCGTCCTTTACATCTTGAAACTGGCAGATTGACTCAGAAAAGCTCTCGGTAAGTTCTCGTTTTATGAGAGACCTGTGCTTAGACAGTGTGAACCAAGTGGAGATTCTCATGGCCGTGGAAGATGCATTTCAGTTTGAAATTCCTGATATAGATGTGAAGAAGTTGATACGTCCACAAGAAGTTGTAGATTACACTGCAGGTAAGAAGGATGCGTGTGAATAAACTATCAGACTATAAGAGGGTGCAGCCAGGGGGCGCCTGAATAGGGATTTGTAATGGGGCCCAGAACTCAGGGTGTTCAAGAAATATTAAAAATATGGGATGTCCTCACCCCCTCAGGTCTGAACTCAGGGATGGGACACATGGAGCAGGGCTAGTGAGAACTATTTTCCATAGCAACACTTTTGCACCTTGCTCAGGCATGGTCATTGAACACATCTATAACCTTTAACTGTTTTCTTGGATATGTTAAATAGCTGTGGCTGTGCTTTGAGCCAGGGGGATGGGGGTGACTTCAACACAGGATGTAACTGGGAGGCAACTTCCCCTGGTTACAGCACCTGCGTGAGAGCTTGGAGATGATTGGCTCCATGCCATGGGGCCACGCCTGCCCAGACTTATTGTGGCGGCCCAGAAAAGCTGAAAAAAATATGGGAATGCTGGCAGGTGTAACTGATTGTGGGAGGAGTCAGAAATGGGTCTGCAGAGGAAGATTGGTGCTGGGATTTAAACCCAGGCAGGGCAGCCATGCTGGATGGTTGGGACCACGTGGCTTTGGGGTGCTCCCTTTTGCCACATGGCTTAGGAAGTAGGAGAGACCTTGCTGGGAAGGAAAGGAGTGAAAGGACTTTTGCTGGTGGGCCATGAGAAGGTGCCACATGGTTTTGGATCAATTGGAGATTGCGGCGGCAATCACACGGCCGATGGTGCTGGGAACCAAGGGGCTACTTAAGCCATGAACTTCTACTTCTTTTCCTGAGATATGGTACCCCAAAATGGGCAGAGGGAGAAGTATGGACTGTGTGTATTCTAAAGGAATTTTAATGAAGACATTAAGTCATTACTCTAAGTCTGTATAACTTTTAAATAAACATTTCCTTTCCTTTTCACCAATCTCTGGCATTGAGAGACATCTTTCCCTGTCAGCAGACAAGGCAAACCAACTATGAGGGGGGAACCCCCGGAGCATAAGGGGGGTCCATTCAGTAATAGTATATTGTTCACCCCCCCAGGTCTGTTCTGTAACAAGACCCCCTTTCTTCACAGATAGAAGACTCTGAAGATACAGGTGAGTGACTGGCAGGAGAACACATTTTGGCATTATTGCCAACATTGACAGAGTAATTTTGTTTAGACTTGTATTTAAATTGTCTAAGTGTTTTTGCCCTTTGAAAATAAATCTGTAGAACCAAAAAAACCCCGTATCTTCTTAATAAAGGAGGTGAAAACTTGTGACAAAACATACTTGATATCCCTAATTGTTTTCTTTCACTCAGGCTCACTCTACGAGGTTTTTAAAAATTATTATTTTTTTAAACTTTTTTAAAAAAGATTTTATTTATTTACTTTTTAGAGAGGGAAGGGAGGGAGAAAGAGAGAGAAACATCAATGTGTGGTTGCTGGGGGTCATGGCCTGCAACCCAGGTATGTGCCCTGACTGGGAATCGAACCTGTGATGCTTTAGTTCGCAGCCCACGCTCAATTCACTGAGCTTTGCCAGCCAGGGCTGTTTTTTAAACTTTTTATTGAAGTTATTGATGTGACATTGGTTAACAAAATTAACCAGGTTGCAGGTGTACGATTCTGTAACACATCAGATGTACACTGTACTGTGTGCTCACCACCCCAAGTCCAGTCTCCGTCCACGCCATTCACGCGCCCTACTCGCCGTGCTGTGGTCCGAGTCTGTGAGGCTGGTTTGTTTGGCTTAGTCCCCTCACCTTTTTCACTCACCCTGCAGCCCCTCTCCCCCACACCCAGTTGTTTTAAACGCAGCCCCAATAAGCAGATTCTTAGCCATTTAGAGCTGCCTCCCCTGCTGTGCGTGCTTCTGGAATCTGCATATGACACCTGCTAGTCGTAGACAAGATAAACCTCGTGGGTGTCAAGTCCCCAAGCTGCTGACACGCTCGGAGCTTTCTGACCCCAAGACTTCCTGCTGGGCTTCTGAGCAACTTCTTTTAAACGTCTGGGGATTTCCTGGCCCTCTCTGCTTATGGATGTGTTCCCGCCACCCTCCCCCCATAGTCTCAGAATTGTAAGGGAGTTTTGCATCCGAATCTGTCAAAGTTCCCCCAAATAAAGTTTGTGAGTGCTACTGCCACCTTGTGGTCATATTTTTCCTTGCTCTGCCTTGAAATTCCTTGAACCCTGAACACTGACATTTCACAGACAAGGAGGTACAGATGGCTTAACCTCAGGGACATTGTCAACAAGGCCAGGATGAGACACCATTTAACTCCCACTTCATTGCTAAAAATCAAGAAGTCTGAAGTGTTAGAGAAGATGTGGAAGCTGGAAGGATTGTAAACTGATATAACCAACTTGGATATTTTGACATCATCATATAATGTTGAACACTGACATATCCAAGACCTACCAATTCCACTCCTGGGTAAATACACCCAAGAGAAATCTTTTTCTTCCCTCCCTTCCCCTCCCCTCCCTTTTGGGTGGGGAAAGGAGAAAGAGGGAGAGAAACATCCATGTGAGAAACATCAATTGGTTGCCTCTCGTAGGCACCCTGACAGGGGACCAAACCCGCAACCTTGGCATGTGCCCTGACCAGGAATTGAACGGTTGACCTTTCACTTTGCAGGACAACACCCAACCATCTGAGCCATACTGGTCAGGTCTCAAGAGAAATTTTTGTACAGAAGCATCAAAGGGTAATACTGATGGAAATGGCAAAAAAATGAGAAATTGCATAAATGTTTAGCAGCTGGAGAATGAATGAATTATGGCACAATCACATAATAGATGGTTATGTAGCGGTGAAAGTGAGTGAAACAACTTCACTCAACAAGGATGAATCTTAGCGCGAAGGTCTGAATGCTTATGTCCCTCAGAATTCCTGTGTTGAAATCCCAGTGTCCAACGTCTTAAGAGGTGGGGCGTTTGGGAGGTGTTTAGGTCGCCAGGGCACAGCCCTCCTGAACCAGATTGATGTTCCTATAAAAGACATGAGAGATCCCCAGTTTTTTCTCCAGGACAGGAGAAGTGGGCCACCTGGAGGTGGGCCGTCACCCACCGTGCTTGCACCCACCATACTTGCACCTGCTTGCACCTTGACCTCCAGCCTCCAGAACTATACTTCCAGAACTGGGCGAATAGTAAATTTTCGTTGCTTACAAATGTGGTCTTTTGTTAGAGGGGCCAAATGGACTAAGACATTTAGTAACATATTTGTGAAAATGAAAGTCCAGAACACTAGATAAAATTCCAAAACACACAAAAACTAATAAAAATATATTGCTTAATAAGGCACATAAATGTGAAACTAAAAGCAATGTGAGAGTTGTGTAAACACAAATCATGGAGGCCATTTCTGAGCGCAGGCAGAGAGGTAAAGGGCAGGGAGCACTCACAAGTAGATGACGGTTATTGGTAATATTTTAGTTCTCAGGTTGGGGTGGTGAGGTGAAGAGTTAAGGGGGTGTTTGTTCCATAACTTTAAAAATAATTGAACATAAAAGAACTCCCAAAGAATTATAGTGCATTACCAATTCTGTGTACTTGAGGTCCACTTAAGTAAACATATGTTTTAATATATGCGACTACGGTACCCACATACCTCCAAGCCTCTGGCCCGACTACGTTACAAACGACTGAGGAGTTTGGTCAACGGTACGAGCAAAAAGGCAGCAACCCACACTCAAGTACCTACTCCCTGCAGTGCCAACAACGCGCTGAAGCGGCCGGTAAAAAGGAAGGGAGGGCAACAAAACCCTAGCTTAAGTAGGACGCAAACAAAAGAGGGAGGAATCACGTGGCACTCCCTCCCACGCGCGGCGCGCCAATGATGTCACCAAGCCGCGTCCGGGCCATTGATTCCCGACTGAAGGTAGAGAGGGCTACGTGGTGGGGGCGGGTGGGGGGAGGGTCTGGCGGCTGTGGCAGCCTACTCTGTGGGCTGCGTTCCGGAGAATCACGAGATCCGGTAAGAGGCCTTTTCCTTCTCCGCCATCACCTTCCTGGGCCCAGCGCCTCTGCAGGCTTGGACACTGCTGGAAGGGGGAGCCTGGAGGCTCCCAGGGGGCTCCGAGGGTGGCCGCGGGGCCGGGCGGGGATGCAGGGGCTGGGGGCCGCGGCTGGGCTCGCAGCCTGGTGGGGAGGCGGGCGCCTGGGCCCGTGTGCTGGTGTGCATGTGTGCGCGCCAGTGCGTGAGCGCGGTTGTGGGCGGCAGAAGCCGCGCACGGATGCTCCGGCGCTCGTGCCAGCCGGAGGCCAACAGCTGGGTACCACAGGCCCTTGTTTCCCTCTCGCCTCGGAGAGTGACTGGATTGGGAGGCGCCTGCGATTGGTGTTGGTGCGCACCTTCCTCCGCCGTGTCGTCCTAGTTGCAGAGGCCCGCGCAGCATCCTTGGGATAACATCCGCCGCCCTTGGCATGCCTGACACAGGGATGGCGTAGGCGGCCGTTGTTGGGAGCCCACTGCGGGGTCACGGCTGCCGCGCTGTGCCTGGGTCTGGCCCTGTGCAGGAGGCCTAGTTGCGTCACCTCCCCATCCTTCATCTCCTTGGCATGATTCTTGCTCCCTATTAGAAGGTAAAACTGCCTCCGATGCTCCATGTTGGTGTCAGAGTTTCGGAAACTTGACTTCCAAAGAGAGACACCTGTCGTTGAATTTTAAATGTGTGTGGAGGGTCCCAGCGTGTGGTTAACTGAGGGAGCAGAGTCTAAGGGGCCCAGAGAGGAGATGGGCTGCACAGTGGCTGTGGCATTGGGAGCAGAGAACACAGGAGCATTAAACTGTCAGGCAAATGTGAATGATGACGCCAACTTCTTTCTTTACCCAAGAAGACTTATTCCCATCTTCAAAGGTCCTGGAATATCTTTTTCATCATTTCATTATTTGACAAACAGTTGAGTGCTCTGCCGTGTGGGGGGGCAGGGAACAGTGGAAGGGGACATGAACTTTGGAGTCGGGCCTGCCGTTTGCCAGCTGTGTGACACTGAGTGAATTATTTAGCCTCTCTACTCCTACTTGGTCTTATCTACAAAATAAGGATAATTTTATCTACCTTGCAGAGTTATTTCTCCGAATTTGAGTGTCTACCTGTGTTTAGTAAGGGCACAGCCGCCAGGCACTTGAACTTGCTCCCTCCCTCCTTTGAAGGTACAGCTGCTTGAGAAACTGGAGCTTTTTGCTGTTTCAGATGTTTGCTATTCTGCCAGATCCGATAAAGCAGACTCCGGTGGGCGGAGGGACTTAGGTGGGAGGGGCAGTCTCAAAATCCATAATCTCTCTGCTGTAGACCTCAACATTTTAGAACTGGAAAGAGGTTAAAACCACACTTTGTTAATTATAGCTTCTTTTAATTGAGTTCTTGTTATTTGCCTTACACTGTACCAAGACTTTATATATGCTAATTTATTTAAGCCCTCCAGCAATCCAGAGCAACAGTTAAGTATTATCCCCATTTTACAGAGGCAGAAGGTGAGTCTTAGCCAAGATCCTGACGCTGGCTAAGGGCAGAATTGGAATTTGAACCCAGGCCCTCAGGCTCATAGTTTGGGTCTTGTTATTTCTCAGTGGCCGGAGTCCCAGAAGTGTGAACCTGTGTGGAGAAGGAAGGGAGGCATAAGCAGAGTTGAGAGGGCCAGTACTTGCTGCAAGAATAACATCTCAAATTGTCCAGTGATAAATTATCTTTTGCTTTGCCCGGCATTGCTCTGCCCAGGTGGCTTAGTTGGTTGGATGTTATCCTGTGCACTGAAAGGTTGCAAGTTCAACCCCCAGTTGGGTGCATCCAGGAGGCAACCGATTGATGTTTCTCCCATCCATGTTTCTCTCTCTCTGTCTGTCTCTGTCTCTCGCTCAAATCAATAAAAGCATATTCTCAGGTGAGGATTAAAAAAAATACTTTGCCCACATGTGAAATGAGATTTGGCTTTTTCACCCAGAGAAAAAGGAAAGGCTCATGAGCACACAATGCTGGGACCGTGAGCACACAGTAGGTATTTGGCAAATGCCCGTGAAAGAAGAAAACAATCTTAAGGTATTATTATTTCTGTCAAAAGGATACCCATTGCTTAATACACAAAGGCTTCCTTAAGCAGAGCTATATGGAATGTGAGCATCTTTCTGATTTATGGTTTTAAAGACTTGAAGCTGTGTTTCAGACCAAGACTGGTATTATCATCTGTGACCAACTGATTGGAGTTTTCAGATATGTGAACAGCAGGATCTAAGCCTTCGGGTTCCGTGGTGATCCCGTGAGATACAGCAGTTTATTTGGCTGTAACATCTGCTAGGCTTGGGCCGTGATCAGCTGCTTGGGCTGAGTTTGCTGGAGAACACTGCATTTTTTGGCATCAGGAATAAAGAGTTCAAAATATTAGTTTGTTACAAAATTATATATCTGGGAAAGATCTGTGACTGATGTGCACTAATGTGGGAATAGCAGTGTGGATTTAAACGGAGGATATTCTTCCCATTTTGGATGAGCTATGTTCTGTTGGCCCTCTGAAGATGACTTGGGGTTGTATAGTCAATTATTAGGGACTCACAAAGCTTATATAACTCACCCACCTAAACTGTGACTTACTCGTATACACCCTCACCCCAAGGGGCTCGTGTGGCTGCTTCTGTACCCTCCCAGACACCTTGAAGCCACCTAGTTCACCGTCTTTATCAGACGTAATGGGAGAAACCCTCTAACACAGTTCAACCTCCTTCCCCTCTGTCCCTCACCACTATACACACTCAGTGACGCTCGTTCCCAAACGGGATATATTAACCTAGTTGCAAATGGCAGAAATGCAGTGTAAACTAACGTAAGCAAAAAGGGTGTTTTTACCCTCTTTGATCATTTAACTAGGGAGTCCAAAAAGGAGCTTCAGGCGTGACTGGATCATGAGGCTGAACTGAAATCATGAGGATTCTCTTGGCCCTGCCTTTCCCCGCTTCTTTTTTGTTTCTTGGCCTCAGTCTCTTGCTGTTTTCCCTGCACATACTGAAAAGGCCTACTGCTGGCTGCCGGCTGCCCCAAGCCTAGGACCGTAGAGCTGTCTTCTGGCGTTGTAAACTACTCACCACGGACAAGCAGATAGGGGTGCCCTGATGGGACAGGTCTCTGTCACAGGCCCGCCCCTGGGATGAAGGAGTCAGCTGCCTCTCTGCACCCACAGGGGACAGGGAGGACGGGGACGGGGTAGGCAGAGACAGTGGATGACCGCACTGTGCGTGTGTCTGCACGCTCGTGTGTGTATGTGCGCTCACAGCCACGTCTTCGAGGCCCCGCCAGAGCCTTCCAGCTGAAAAGGATCCTCCTGGTTGTGTTGGTCCGTCACACATTCGTTCTGTTTGGCACCGACCGTGTGTTCTCTGCCCCTTCCAGGCCTTTCCATCGGCCCCTTGGGTTGCCCTCCCCCGCTGCTTCAGCTGCCTGACTTCCTTCCAGACTCAGGCCAGGCTTTTCCTCCCAGAAGCCTTCCCTGGCCTCCACTAGTGAATTAGGCAACCTTTCCCATAAACGCCTCAGCACACCCAACTGTGGATTCGACTTCTGTTGGATGGTCATCTAAACCAGTCACTTCTCTAGACGGAGAGCCCTCGAGCACAGAGGGGCCGTTTGCTCTGTGTTTCCCACCCCCCGTCCTTGGCTGGCATTCTCTTTCTTCATTGCACTCAAAGCCAATCAGCAATATGTATTTATTTGTATATTGCACTGGAGCATCAGCTTCGTGAAAATAATAGGAAAAGAATTTTCCTTTTGTTTACTGCTGTGTCTCTAGGGCCTAGGACAGTGCCAGACATACAGTATGTGCCTAATAAATGTTTGTTAAATGAACGAATGAAAGTCTGCCCACAGGGAGAACGTGCCGGCATCGTGGTGATGAGGATTCCGATCTACATGATAGACGCAGCTCTCACTGTAAATGTCTGTGAACTCAGTGCTGCGAGGGTCCACCCCGGAAGGGCAGGACCGCTCCCCCAGGTGCATCTGTCTAAATCTGCAGAGACCGAGGTCAGGCCCCAAGGGGAAGCCACCAGGAAACTTCACCCGTGAGGTGTCGTACTCCCCTCAAACCTTTCCGAGTTATGACAGGATGTATATTAAGCCTTTTTCTATAGTTTGAGTCTTTTTTTTAAAATATATTTTATTGATTATGCTATTACAGTTGTCCCATTTCCCCGCAGTTTGAGTCTTTTTCCTTATTTGTTTTTGAAACTTTTCCTTGAACACTTCCAATATGCCAGGCACTATTCTAAGCCCTTTTTATCAGTAACAACAACTCACTCTTTGACCAGAGTTTTGGGATCAAGGCCTGTGAACTTTAAAACATTTATCAAGTACCAAAACACTAAAAAAAAAAGCTTAAAAATATCCGTATTAGAAAGTTATGAAAGAAATGAGACCCCTCTCCCTGCAGCCCGCCCGGCCCCCAGAGGTGGAGCTCCTGGTGGTAGGTAGCTCCTGTGTCTCCTTCCTGACCCTCCCTCCGGGTTTCAGTTAGAGCTGCGGGTGAAGTTCTTGCTGGGTTTCCACCCCCTGCAGCCCCGTTCTACGTGCTGATCTGCACTTGCCTTTCCCATAGCTGCCTTCAGGGTGCTTCCGCTGCACCCTCCACGGCTCCCGGGCAGGGCCGCCCGCTCGGGTGTGTGGCAGTGCCGAGTGGGGCCCCAGGGGCTCAGAGTGAACTCTGTCCTTCAGCCGTTTCCCAGGGAAGGCCCCGTCCTCATCTCCCACCCGCCCCCATCTTCCTGCTTATCCAGGTGCCTTAGCGAATACTGTCCATGTCACACTCACCTCCCGATCAGAAAAGTAAATGAAAACAAAAACTGGGAGGTAGGGAATTCTATCTTCAAAAGAATAGTTCTCATGAAAGCACTTAGACTTGAGGTGAGACACTAGTGTTTACCCCGCCCTCTTACAGTGCCAGGTCCTGATCCGCTCCTAGGAAGGGGACACGGTCCCCACTGCAGTCCCCGCCGTGGCGCTGCCCCCCTCCCACCCTGCCCTTTCCAGGCTGCTGTTCTCACTGAGACAGGAGGTCCGAGCTGAATTGAAGAATGACATCTCAATTTGCTTTTTTGTTACGATTAAGTCTGAACTATTTTTATATACCTATTAAGCATTTTTATTATTTCTGTGTTTAAGTTTTTCAGTTAATATTTTGTCTAGTCACTTATTGTGTTATTTTTATAAATTATACAAGTTCTCAAAAATGAATATGTGCTCATTATTTTAAAAAGCAAACAAAAAAACTTTCTTTTCTGTAAATAGTTTTCCAATTTGGTATTGGCCTTATCATTAAATATACATATTTTTCATCTTTCTGTAGACAAATTGCTTGTAAACTTTAAAATGTTTTTTTTATTCTGTATTCCAGTATTTTATGATTTGCTTATGACATACTACTCTAAAAAGCTAATATTCAGTTTTATTTCTGATTATGACAAGATATTTGGTAAAAATACTGTGTAATATTTTAAATAAAATCAGTATGAATTAGATAAAGGTCTATGTTTTGTTTTAAAGATCTTTGCATTAGTGTATATATCATATACTTTCCCTTTTTAAAATAATTGATCAGAATATCAAAGCGTGCTCTACGAAACTCAGATTCAAACACACGTGTAGTTCTCATGATCGCGATGTCCTCAGCATTTCCGTAAATTGCCGCATGGGACAGTGTCCGTTTGTCTGCGTCTGTCAGTCCGGCGTGACGAGTGCTCGTGTTCCACCAACAGCTTCAGAGTGCGTAGCCAGGAGGGTGAATTTAGCCTCTTCTGGTGCTCTTATTCCCACTGGTTCCCAGCTCTTTTTTATTGAGATATAATTATATGCAATAAACAGCACATAATTTATGGGTGTCATTTAGTGAGTTTTGACAACTGTGTAGTATACCCCTTTAATCGCCATTCGAATCAAGAAGATAAAGCATTTCCATCACCCTGGGAAGTTCTCTCAGGCTCCTTCCGAGTAACCCCCCCCAAACCACCACTGTGCTAATGTCTCATCGTCAGTTAGTTTTGCCTGTTCTGAAATTCCATGTAAATGGAACTGTGCTTTCGTGAGTGACTTCTTTTAGCAAGGCTAACCCGTGTTGCGTGAGTCAGTGTCTTCTGTGTGAATGTACCTCAGCTGTTCGTTCGTTCTTCAGTTGACAGGCAGCTGGTTTGTTTCTAGGTTGAGGCTATTAAGGCCCTGGCCAGTGGCTCAGTGGGCTGGAGCGTTGTCCTGTACACCAAGGTTGCAGTTCATCCCCCATTCCAGCACATGCCTGGGTTGCAGGTTCAACCCCCGGTCAGGCCACATATCAGAGGCAAGTGGCCAATGCTTCTCTCTATATAAAAATCAAGAAACATATCTTCAGGTGAGGATTAAGAAAGAAAAAAAAAAGAATAAAGTTCTTTGAACATTCTTTTTTATTATCGTGGTAAAGAAGTACCATGAAATTTACTATCTTAACCATTTTTAAGGTACAGTTCAGTAATGTTACATATATTCACACTGTGAAACATCTCCAGAACTTTTTCATCTTGCAAGTCTGAAACTGTACCCATTAACCAGCAACATCCCTTTCCCCTTCTCCCTCCCCCAGTTCTAGGACGACTCTCACCTGTCTTCTTATGGTCGTTTCTTTCCGTTTTTCCGCCAGCATCGGGTGCACAGTTGCCGGGTTGTAGGGAGGGCAGTTACGTACTTAACCCTAGAAGAAGCTACCGGACGGTTTCCAGAATGGTTGTACCTCTTACATTCCCACTGAGAGTGTACAGACTTCTAGTTGCTCCATACCCTGACCGACGGTACATACTGTGAGTTTTTATTTCAGTCGTTCCGGTATCCGCAGTGGTGTCTCATTGTGGTTTTATCACGTCATGTTTTAGTTCATTTACGTGGCTGTTTCTGTTACTGTACTGAGCTTCTTAAGGGCAAGTTGTATGCAATTCGTTTATTCTTTTGTTCCTATAAACTTTTTTCCCCTATTGAAGGGGTGATAGGTGCTTTGTTATAGAAAACGTGAATATTGTAGAAAACTACAATATTAAAATGAATAAGATCACGGGTAGCCCCAGCTCCCAGGCCTGGTCACGAGCAGTTTGGTGTCCCATGCAGTGCGGCATCGGTCACCCCGCAGGTAAGGCTGTTTCGGGGCTGGCTGAATGGGCAACGCAGCGGTGTGCCTGCCCTCCCTTCCGTCATCTCGGAGGGCGCTGCTCCACACCAGGAGCTGGTGTCCCAGAAGGCCCCTGGCAGACTTCCTATTGTGTTTCCTTGACCAGAGTTGTGTCACCTGCATTACTGACAGGAGAGATGGGCTTGCCCAGGCCAGCTCATTAGACTGATAAACTAATCAGCTCCCTCCCTCTGCGTCTGGGCCGGGAGCCTGGCCTTCTCCAGGGAAGTGGGCGCAGCCGAACACTCTGGAAAGGAGGCGTAGGTCTGGGGGTGAGCCCGCGCGGTCTGCCACGTGGGCATATTGTTTTTCCAGGCTTACATTGTTCCCTCTTTACATTTTATCTTCTTTCTGCTTATTATGCACTAAACACCTTCCACGGTGTTCACACTGTAAATATCACTTCTGGGTGTTGCGTGCTCTCCGACCACACCTGAACCCGCTTGACCGCATCTCCAGTTCTGGACCTTGAGGCTGTTCTCGATTTCTGCTATTATAAACAGAACTATAGCAAACATAAGGTTTTGTACTAGATTTTAAATTCTCCATCTCAAAGTAGATTTTTATTCATTACATTATTGATAGTAACTGTAGGAGTAGGTTTACATTATTAGTAACAATGACTGCTGACTATTAATTGAGGTTATGGCCGAACTGAAGACTTTTTTTTTTAAGATTTTTTTTTTTAAGATTTTATTTATTTATTTTTAGAGAGGGAAGGGAGGGAGAGGGAGAAAGAGAGAGAGAGAGAGAAACATCAATGTGCGGTTGCTGGGGGCCATGGCCTGCAACCCAGGCATGTGCCCTGACTGGGAATCGAACCTGCGATGCTTTGATTCGCAGCCCGCACTCAATCCACTGAGCTACGCCAGTCAGGTGAACTGAAGACTTTTGATACACACTGTGCAATTGCTTTGTAAAAAAGTTGGACTCAGCAGTTTAGACTTCGTAGCAGTATAGTAGAGTGCCTGTTCCTCCTCCTCACTTTTCCCTTTTCTGTCTTTCGTTCATTCAATCATTAATATATATTCCATTGACAAATATTGGCCGAGTACCTTCTCCAGGCAGAGCAAGTGCTGGGTCATGGGGTTACAAGACTTGTTCTGCTCAGGAAAGACATTGCGGTTTGTATGGTCACACAATTGTGTAACCACAGCTAGTGATGAGAGTTTGAAGAGAGCTTCCCAGGGCTATGAGGACTGCAGGCGTTATAAGCCCACTTCCCGCGGCCCGCCCCCCCCCAGCGTAGGGCCGGCGGGGAGGAGGAGCCTGTGACTGGGCTTAGCCAGGCCGGCGGGAGTGCTCTGTGGCTTTGGGCAAACAGGATGGACGGAGTCTCTCGTGAAGCCTGGCGGGGATGGGCTCGGTGGTGGAGTGGGGTCACACGGCAGACCTCGTACAGGACTTGGGCCTTCCTCCAGAGAGCGATGGGCAGCCACGAATCAAGGGGTTTCCAGAAAGGAGATGGCGGTGACTCGATTGTATGTGGGAGCGTTTTGGAGGGACCGGAGTGGATCCTAGGCGCAAGATTAGATGGGGAAGGTGGCCTTGGAATACCCAACCAGCACCGAGTGAATCTCATTTTTTAATTGCTAATTTTATTTTTTTAATATTTTCTACTTTTTTAGTTTCCTCTGTTTTATTTTTTTAAAGATTTTATTTATTTATTTTTATAGAGGAAAGGGAGGGAGAAAGAGAGAGAAACATCAATGTGCAGTTTCTGGGGGCCGTGGCCTGCAACCCAGGCTTGTGCCCTGACTGGGAATTGAACCTGCAATGCTTTGGTTTGCAGCCCGAGCTCAATCCACTGAGCTACACCAGCCAGGGCATAATTGCTAATTTTATTAATGAAAACGTAATTGTATCACATTTCCGTGGCTTTAATGGTTAGTGTGACTGGATCACTTCCCCACATGCTTGGTGGGTGTTTGTGCTCCCTTTTCGGTGGGTGGTGTTTTACAGACTGCTGTGTCAGTGGGGCTGCCCCCTGTGCAGCCACGGTGCTGGCCGTCACCCTGAACCTCCTCTGCAGCTTTGTTCTGCCTCAGTTTCCTCTTCTGTGACGTGGGAACGGTAAAGGTGTACCCCTCTCATAAGGTAGTCGTGAGGGTTACAGGTAAGCCCCAGTGCCAACCTTTGTGGGCGCTGTGTGTGTGTGCGCTTCACCTAAGTGTGTGGGCCCCGTGCATAAGCATACATGAGCTGTGTTTAACTCGGATTCAGGGTCCGTACTCATTTTTGTGTTGGTATGTTTTTAACTCTTCCCCACGAACAAACTCAGATGCCACCTCGCTGTTCTGAAGGACAGACGTCGTCTGCATGAGCAGACGCCCGGCCTCTCGTTCCTGGCGTCTCCGCCGCTGTAATAGCGGCCGGGTCGCACACACTGTTTGTGTATCGGTGTGTTTATCAAAATGCTTTACAAGTAATCTTCCAATCCATTTATAATGTATACTGGTTTGCTGATGTAAAACAAGGCTGTAAATAGATTTCTTTCTCGTGAAGCCAGCCAGTTGGCTCCACCTGCTGATTCTTCCCTTCGCCTCCGCTGTGGCGCCCCACCTGCAGGCCACATACACCTCCGGTCTGTTTTGGGGAACCTCGGAGGCGGTGAGGCTGTAGCTCCGTTCTTGTATCATGCCAGGACCGCCTTGACGTGAGCAGGACGGCTGTCCTCTTTTTAAAAAATAGCCATTCTTACCTGTTTGTTCTTGCACTTGAACTTTAGATCAATCATTTCATTAGGTATCCACTCCTCACTGTCTCTACCCTCATCAGAATTTGCAGTGAACTGCTATTTAATTTGGCACTAATTAGCATTTATAAACTATTTGACTATCATATTTGGGGGTTGTATATTCTATTTACATGTATTCCTCAGCAGAGTTTCATACTTTTCCATATTTCTTAAGGTATTCATAAATGTTTCTGTCTTTTAAAAAATGGTTTATTTGCTATTAAGGATATATAGCATTTCTCAAAAAGGAAGTTGTCTTGTCTTGTATATTTCTCTTTCATATCCAGCCACATTCCTTGGCTGATGGTGGTTCTAAGAGTTTTTAGGTAATCCTCTGTCAAGTAGCGTTATGATGTTGTCACAAATAATCTGGGTTTGTTTCCTGCTTTAATATTTGCTTTGTGTTATAGAATATGCTAGAATTTGCCAAACAACATTAAGTACAATATTTCTTTGATTCTAAGACCATTCAGCTTAAGAACACACTATCAATTTAATGATAGCTTTTGGGGGCTACAATTTGAAATGCCCACATGTTGTAACTCACGTTCCAATATCAGAAGTGTATGGTGTACATCTCACAATTGGGGAAATAACACAATAGTGGTAACGGTGGCTCCCATTTCTTATTTTAGTGGGATTTATGATAGTCTTTGTTATGTTAAAGAATATTCTTTTTTCAAGTCAAATAAAAAGCTCTAATTCTGCCCAACGGTAAGGAGAAGGCTGTACTGTTTGGTTTAACAAAAAGTGGACATGGTAGCTGCGCACGTGTCAGCCAGGACACTGGCGAGTTCGGCCCTTGCCCTCTGACCACCCCTGGGGCAGGGCGCCCCCTGAAGAGCGAGGTCTCTGGTGGCGCCGCCCTCGGGGCTCCCCAGCTGCGCTGCTGGCCGAGGTGGTATATTAGTCGCGTGCATAGCGGTGACACATTTGACTGCTTAAAGCAACAAGTTTATTTTCTGACCGTCCTGGAGGCCGAAAGTCAGAAATTGGTACCACTGGGCCAAGTCGAGGAGTGGTAGGGCTGTGCTCCTTCCCGAGGCTCTAGGGAAGAGTCCGTCGTGCCTTGGCTTCGCTCCCGGTGGCTGCCTGCAGTACTTGGCTTGTGGCCACGTCACTCCCGTCTTTAAGGCCAGAATCTTCACATCTCATCTCCACTGTCTTCACACACCGTCTCCTCTCTGTGTGTAGATGGAAATTTTTGTGAACTTGTCGGTGCTGAGGGTGATGCTTTCAACGATGTGTGTTAGCAGTGGCAAAGCCTTGGTCATGCCCTTTGGAAAGAAGACTGTCGACACCTGGAAATGGCTCTAAGTCAATTCCCAGAAAACCAGTTCATTGCAAAATTGGTTCTACAAGAACCACTTAACCTCACCCCACCCCAGCCCCCACTGCCCCCTAGTCCTCAGCTCTACAGGGACAGGGAAGTGGGCAGAGGACATTTTCTCTAATACTGTTGTGAAGGCAGAATAAAAACTGGTCAATTAAGACCTTAAAGAAAGAAATCAGTTCAGCATATTGGTTGCTTAGTAAATTGGTAATTTAGGAAATTGGCCATTTGGCAAATTGGCTTTCTGCAATTGGCTCTTGGGGAAATCAGTCTGCTTCCCTAGAAGACATTGCAGAACTCGGGCAGAGGCTGTCTTCAAGCCTGCCTGGAATAGCAGTGTACTTGTCCCCTCTGCTTGTCCCCTGCAAGCCACGAGACTTGGGGACATTGCCCTTGCAGAAAAGTGGGACTCAGCCCAGCCACTCATTCTCTGTGAGGGCTGGGTCATAGAGAAGAAAAGGAAGAGAAAGCAAAAGTGAGTGGGATGCACCCCACCTTTGGACCCTGACTCAGCGGAACCCAGATGTGGGCCAGCAGCTGAACTTCTCTGTGCTGGTCAGGCCACGTGGGAGGGTGGTCAGCTGGTGTGTGCCAGCCGGGTGTAGGAAGGCGGCTGTAGGGTGTCTGGGCTTAATGCGTACACCCACAAGTTGGGGAGTTGTTAGGGGACTAAATGTGCATTAACTGTTTCAACTTACAGCATAAAATACTCAGCACAGAGCTGTTAGCCGTTGTTAGTGGTACTGTTCTGACACTAGTGCGACAGTCTCAATGTGTGATCATACCCACCACCACAGTGCCTGGCGCCCACAGGTAGTTATAAATACCACTTCTCTTCTTCATTACCTGGGTAACTAGGGTACAGGCGCTTGTCCACTTGGGAGACCTGTTTGTCCTGGGGGTACCTGAGGCATCTCTTGTTTCTTGTAACTTCAAAAGCCAGTCTGGTCATTAACATCAGTGGAATATATACATCGGCACAAACATAGCCACGGAGCACTACTCAGCCAGCTGGCCAACTCACTGTTCTGGATGCAGAAAGCCTTACCGACCGCCAAAGCAAGTGGGGGCTACTGGGGAAAGACCCCGAGGATTTTGACATCACGTTGATGCGACATGAACTGTTACAGTGGAATAAAAAACCCAATGATAAAGAAATGAAAAGAAACAACAAAACAAGAAGGACAATAAACTGGCGCCTAGCAACCCTGCAAATTGCTGATTATGTATATTATGTGCATGTATTAGCTCGGACTAAAGATAAGAACATGGGTTTATTCCTGTGTGCATCCTTTTCTAACACAATGGCCTGGTAACTAAAAATAGCTCAGCAATCTATTGCCTTTCGGTGACACGCTGCCAGTGTGGCAGCGCCCATTCGCAGGCAGCGCGTTTCTGTTGCCGCGTCCCTGCATGAGCAAGTGCTGGAGGGGCCTGCAGACAGCTGCCTTGCCAGAGGGAGCAGACAGTCCAGCTGGATGCAGCCCATATGTGCGCTAGTCTGGTATAGGAAGCCGTAGACTAAAAAGACTTGTAAATCCGCTTCCCTGCGCACAGTGAGGTTAAACAGAAGATCCCCAACAAGCCAGACTAACAGTTATTTATGGTGAAAAGGCAAGAATAGCAGGGATTGGAAACTAAAACCAGCTCAGTAGCCAGATGATAATGTCCTCCCCATAAGGGGGATGTCCAGGCCCCTGAAGGCACATACGGAGCCGGAGCTTGGCAGCATTACGGAAAAGCCAGGATGGAATGAGGGGCTTTTTCATGCACACCTTATTTTAAATGGTAACTCTGAAACCATTTAGGTAGTGGTTAGTAAGTAGCACTTGGTGACTGCACAGCTGGGCAGCAGGCACGCTCAGACCCCAGGAAGGTGCGCCCCCTGTAGTAGTTGAGGAGCATGTTGCCGGTGCCTTTGTGCATGGGGGTAGCACACGGAGGGAAGGCACTGGTCCACGAACGGGGGAGGGGAGGGGTCATTCTGACTATTTGCTTTTCTGTATTTTCTGGAATTTTCTCTCATCAACTTGTTTGTTTTGGTTAATTGTTTTTACTTCTTTTTCCTTTTTTAAAATATACTTTATTGATTATGCTATTACAGTTGTCCCATTACCCCCCTTCATTCCCCTCCACCCTGCACACCCTCTCCCACCCACATTCCCCCCCTTTAGTTCATGTCCATGTGTCATAAGTTCTTTAGCTTCTACATTTCCTATACTATTCTTGCCCTCCCCCTTTCTATTTTCTACCTATCATCTATGCTACTTATTCTCTGTACCTTTCCCCCTCTCTCCTCCTCCCACTCCCCTGTTGCTAACCCTCCATGTGTTCTCCATTTCTGTGGTTCTGTTCCTGTTCTAGTTGTTTGCTTAGTTTGCTTTTGTTTTTGTTTTTGTTTTGTAGGTGTGGTTGTTAATAATTATGAGTTTGCTGTCATTTTACTATACCTGTTTTTTATCTTCTTTTTCTTAGATAAGTCCCTTTAACATTTCATAAAATAAGGGCTTGGTGATGATGAACTCCTTTAACTTGACTTATCTGAGAAGCACTTGATCTGCCCTTCCATTCTAAATGAAAACTTTGCTGGATAGAGCAATCTGGGATGGAGGTCCTTGCCTTTCATGACTTAGAATACTTCTTTTCAGCCCCTTCTTGCCTGTAAGTTCTCTTTTGAGAAATCAGTTGACAGTCTGATGGGAATTCCTTTGTAGGTTACTGTCTCCTTTTCTCTTGCTGCTTCAAGGATTCTCTCCTTCATTTTTACCTTGGCCAATGTAATTATGATGTGCCTTGGTATGTTCCTCCTTGGGTCCAACTTCTTTGGGACTCTCTGAGCTTCCTGGACTTCCTGGAAGTCTATTTCCTTTGCCAGAATGGGGAAGTTCTCCTTTATTATTTGTTCAAATAAGTTTTCAGTTTGTTGCTCTTCCTCTTCTCCTTCTGGTACTCCTATAATTTGGATGTTGGAACGTTTAAAGATGTCCTGGAGGTTTCTAAGCCTCTCCTCATTTTTTTTTAATTTTTATTTCTCCATTCTTTTCTGTTTGGTTGTTTCTTTCTTCCTCCTGGTCCACTCTATTGTTTTGAGTCCCAGTTTCCTTCCCATCACTATTGGTTCCCTGTGCATTTTTCTTCATTTCTCTTATAGCCTTCATTTATTCACCTAATTTGCGACCAAAATCAACCAATTCTGTGAGCATCCTGATCACCAGTGCTTTGAACTGTGCATCTGATAGGTTGGCTATCTCTCGGTCACTTAAAAGTAGTGGATGTGGGCTTTAAATTCTGTTTGAGCCATCTTTTATTTTTCCCCCTTTGGTCTGGTAGCTCCTGTAACGTATGAGGGGCGGAGCCTTAGGTGTTCAGCAGGGCGAGGCACCCTAGGCGGTGGGTTGTGACGCTGTATGTGGGGGCGGGGTCCGAGAGGGAACCGTGGTGCTTGCAACACTCTCTGTTGGACTTAAGTCCCTTCCGTTGTTTCCCTTGAGCAAACTGGGCCTTTCTGGTGCTAATTCCCATGTGGGTGGGCTTGTGCACTCCGTGGGTCTTTCCAACAACCTCTCCTGAGAGGCTGGGAGTCTCTCCCTGCACCTCAACCCCCACAGGTTTTCAATCAGTGCCCCAAGGCTCTTTCCCAGCGCTGTTATCCTGGGTTGCTGGCAGTGCCTTGCTTCACAATCCCCGCCTCGCTGGGTCTGCCAGTTGCCACCCCTCCGTGATGGTCTGCCAGCTGCCGCTTGCGCACTCAGGGTCTGCCTGCTGCGATCTTGCACACCCCGGATGCCTTACGCACCCGGTCCCAACACTCTGCTCTCCGCTCCACGACCGACCCGCTGCCTGACTCCACCCCTCCTACCGGTCTGGATGAATGGGTCTATTTTAACTTCTTGGTTGTCTGACTTCCATACAGTTCGGTTTTCTGTCAGTTCTGGTTGTTACTCTGTTTCTAAATTGTTGTTGTCCCTATCTTGGTTGTGTGAGGAGGTAGTGTGTCTACGTATGCCTCCATCTTGGCCGGAAGTCCTGGTTAATTTTTTTTTTAATCAAGCCCATACAACAGAGTAGCAGAAAGATTCATGGGTCACCACCTCACAACCCTGTGGGCCCCGAAACAATTGCTGGGGGTGGCGGGAGTTGAAATGTTTATGAATGAGACTGGCTGCAGTTACCTGAGCTGCTGAGATTAAATTACAAGAGCAGTTGTTCTTTCAAGGCCCAACTGACCCTCAGCTTAGAAGACAAATTTCCCTTCTGCTCCGCCACTGCGTCCTATGTTGGATTATAAAAGGGACGAGGCGGCAGCAGCGTGCTTTCCCCTGCCCAACTGTGCTTAAGGCTTTTCTGGAATATTCTTGTAGAAGGGTCAAGAGCTGTGGTGGTGTTTAGCCCAAAGGCAGGAAAGCAGAGGTAAGACATAACTTACTTGACTTAAATGGAAAACAGAATGTGGGAAGACAGGCTGGAATTGTTATAGCGAGAGTCTGTTCTTGTTCTTCCCCTTACAAAATTATGACGTAGTGCAGAAAGAGCGGGTGCGTGACAATGAACCACTGGGAAGCAGCCGTCTGTGTGGCCGCCCCCCAACGCCGTCAGCCGCAGTCTTCCCCACCAGGCTGACTCTTGGCTGGGAGATGGGGGCTCTAATACATGTCAGGTCCTCTGTACTGAACACATGTCCAGCACGTGTCAGGCACTGCAATGACTGAATGAGGCATGTTCTGAGATGGTGAAAATGTCTAGTAGGGCAAGTGCAGAGTAAGAGAGAAACTCAAAATGAGGGACCACAAATTGCACCTGCTCCCCCAACCTAGAGTAAGAAAAGGCTCCCTCGGAGGTGATAGCTGACGCAGATCCTCAAAGACTGTTGCACCAGAAGCAGTGCGGGAAGCACAGTGTGCGCCAGGGAACAGAATGTGCAAAGACACAGAAGCAGGAAAGAACACAGCCAAGCCAAATGTGAAGTCTGGGGCGACTGACACTTAGGGTGACTGGAGGAGGACAGTGGAGAAGGGACATCAGCTGGCGGTAATGCTGGAGAGGGACTGCCTTGGAAGTCTCACAAGCAGTGGGGATAAAATTAAACACAAAAAGGAAATGTTCAGCGGTGAGGGTTTGTTGAGCACTGGAGCTAATCCATAGAATTTTTTCTAAGTATCTTGAGCAAAATAGAGCAGACGCACAAGCATGGTCACAAAATCAGCTGAAGTTCTGCCTCTAGATAACACAAGCGACCTTTCGGAGAGTCGGGGTGTAACGAGCGAGTGTGATGGTGGTGGTTTTCCACAGTCAGACCTGGAAAGCCTCGCTCCCCACCTCTGATTTGGGGGTCTTGCCTACCAGGCAAAGCTGTGTGGGATTAAGGGGTGTGCCTGTACAGGCCTTCGCCCTCCTTGGGATGGCTTGATGGTGGCAGCGGGAAGGTTTTATGATGTAGACCTTAAATTGTTCAGTTGCTGTCATTGTCTTGCATTTTAGTGGCTATTACCGGTTCATGTCAGTTTATAATGTTAATATTATGTTAATGTTAGCCGGTGTAAGAGATCTGCCCCTCAACCCTACCCACCACTTTCCGCATTAGGGATTCAAGGTCGTTAGTGCGGGACGGGCGACGGCGGAGGGGACCGACGGCCGTTCGTTTCTCCAGTGCGGGCTTCCTGGTGCGTCTCTGTTTTCCTCTGCTTTTCCCCTTGCACACCTGAGAGGGCCGGTTAGTTGGTAGCATTCGGAGTTCAGTATTTACAGATGTTTTCCGAAGGAAAGAGCACCCTGCCCAGTATCCCGGCAAGGCAGGACTGGGGCTGTAACCGGCGGCTTCTGTTGGCTGCGCTCAGGCCCCGCCCCTCGCCCAACTTTCCGAAGGGGCCGTCCTTCCCGGGAAACGAAAGTGAAATTGAACCGGGGCCATTTCACCGCCGGTGCGCCAGCCGCCCGCCCGGGGGTGCTTCCTGTCCGGGCTCCACCGACGCCCCCTTGCCTGCGAAGCCCCGAGCGGAAGCCTGGCCCCTGGAAACGAACGGTGGCGGCGGGGAGGGTCCCACCGCGGGGAGGGTCGCGCTGCCCGGACATGCTTCCCGGGCGCCATGGACCCGAGGCAGGTGAGTGTGGGCCGCCCGGAGCTCGGCGCCGGGGCCCACCACCCGCGTGCTCGTGTTTCAGCCCCGGGTGTGCGTGCCTCGGTGAGCGCGCGTGCACGCACGCGTGTGTGTGTGTGTGTGTGTGTGTGTGTGTGTGTGTGTTCTTTCCAGGCAGAGTTGCTGTTCTCGTACGTTGTATCCCACTAGTTCTAGCGCGGTGTTGGACGCTGCGAGTAAGAGGGCCTGTGAGGGGCTGCACTCGCTCGCGCCAGAGGAGCGGGGCCTGAGCCCAGGGGGAGGCAGAGCCCGCTCCTTTGCGGCGGGACCTCCGAGGCACGCCCCCGGCCGCCCACGAGTCCCGTTCGGACAACGTGCTTTACTCTAGGAATCTGCTCTCTGCGCCCTTTAAACTTACTGAGGGCACTTGGGAAATGAAAACCCACCCTTCTTAACCTGCAGGAGAAAGTTTATAGCAGCTTTATTCATTATGGCTAAAAACTGGAAAAACCCAAATGTCCCTCAACAGGTGATGAGATTAAAAAAAAGGGGGTGAGGTGGGGGTGGGCCCGGCTGCTCTGCGGTGTGAGGACTGTCGCTTCGAAGAAAGGGGGAGAGACCGGGATGCGACAGCTTGGGGGAACCGCAGTGCTCTGCGCTAAAGCGCGGACTGCGTGCTGCGTGCGTCCCCTTAGCTTGGTTCTGGAGAAAAGAGCCAGAGGGCAGCACCCAGACGTGGGTGCCGGGGTCTGGTTGGAGGCGGAAGGAGTTGGCTGCAGAGAGGAAACGTGTTTGGGAAAGGGAAATATTCTGTGTCTTGATTGCGGTGGTAGTGATAAGGTTGTATGTGCCCTGACTCTATGCAATCAAGTCTCAGAATTATATACTAAAAAGGGTGGTAAGTTTTACTGTTTGTTAATTTACCTCCATTTAAAAAAATATACAGGATCCCACAGAAGTAACGCCTGCTTGAGTGTGGTTGATGGGGTAATGATATGGGTGTAATAATCCGTAATTTCAATTTGAACAATTCACCTGAAATGTCATATGGTGTGCTTGAGTGTGACGTTCTGTTACAGAATTACATGCTTATCATTGTGTGATACAAGATTTTGTAATAAAAAGGGGTGTTATTTGTGCCAGACCCTGTGTATAAAACACATGTACATGTATGCATGCATATGTATGTGAAGAACAGAGATATCTACCAGAGCGGGCAGGTGTAGGTTCACAGCTGTGAGTATGGGGACCAGTGTATTCTTGTATTACTGTTTATTAACTATTATTTGTATTACAACTCACTTCATAAGTATTTTATATATGTTTTTAAAAATCAGGTAAATTTAACATACAGTGAAACTTACCCTTTTTAGTGTTTAATTCTGAGTTTTGACTACATAGAGTCCAAGCACATAGCCTTGTAACTGCCTCCACAATTGTACAATATGCACACGTACACATGTGCACGGATGTGTGTCCCTGCTGTAAAAGAGGTGGAGGCACCCTGACTCCAAGGAAAAGCGGTTTTCACGCTACTGGTGCATTGCCCTCCGGAGCCCGTGTGGTGGACGTGGGGGCGCATCTCATGACCCCAAGTACGCGAGACTGGATAGAAGTGCAGTTCTGCGGGGCACAAGTGCGAAGTGGCTGTTGCACAGTTTGCACGATAAGTAGGCGTGAAGTGAGTGAGGAGCGACGTGGAGGGATTTAGGAACGTGATCGCATGAGGTGGTTTCCCACTTTCTTGCTCTCGCTCCCATGCAGCAAATCTCCGAACGGCGATTATCTTCAAGTGGTGGCTTGGCTTGGCTTTCAGAGGCCCTGGGTGTGGGGGAGGGGGGAGAGAAAATTAATAATCTCCCTCTAATCTTTCCCTAAAATAACAGTTGTTAACAAATGTAGCCTTCTTTTCTCTGCTCATTCTAGCGCGTACAGCACGCACGTATTCATGGGCTTTTCTTTTGTTTACAGAAAGGTGGTTTACAATACACGTTTCTCTGCAGCTTGCTTTTTTGTTGCTGTTTAATTTAACATTGTATCATTCCTAAATTTTCTCCAGGTGAATACAGATAGATTGCAACACTTTTTTAAAAAGAAAACTGTGAGTACTCTTCCAAAGCATGAATTCGTCACAATTTATTCTATTCTTTTTATGTAGATGAACATGTGGATGTTTTGCAGGTAGAAGCAGTTTAAACCTAGAAAGCATTTAGCTAGGAACTGACTTCAGCCACTTTGAAACAGTTATTTTGACCAAGGTCACTAAGAACTGAGAAAAGTGCGGGAACCCTCCTGACTCAGCTCCCCGGGGCCAGGCTCTGGGCTGCACCGGGCTGCACATGCACCTCGGCCCCCAGCCGGGTGGTGTGGTGGGGCTGTTGTGTGCAGCAGGGGGAACAAGAGAGAAGGGGTTGCGCGCATGGGGATGTCCTGTTTGTGCCATCGTTACTTCCACAGATGTTGGATTGGGACCAGCTCTGTGCCAGGAGTTCTCTTAGGCGCTGGGGTGCTGAGATAACCGAAGCATGTGTAGTTCTTTCCCCCTGGGAGCGGGCTGTGGAGCTCATGGGGCCCCATCAGTACTATGTGAGGGACATGGGGAATGACTGGGAGTAATTTCTAGGGCACCTACTGCTGTTAATCACCTTTCAGATGTACTACAGTCTATGTGTAAAATCAGCAGCTGTCCTGGCCGGTGTGGCTCAGTTGGTTGCAGCATCATCCCATAATGGAAGGGCTGCAGATTCGATTCCCAGTCAGCACGTACCTGAGTTGTAGGTTTGATCCCTGATCTAGGCACGTACAATCCCTGGTCCGGGCACGAACGAGAGGCAGCCAGTCATTCAGTGTTTCTCAGATCAGTGTTTCCCTCTCTCCCTTTCTCCCTTTTCCCCCCTCTAAAAAGCAATGGGAAAAAAATGTCTTCAAGTGAGGATTAAAAAATAACAAAATAAAAATAAAATGAACTGTAGAAACATTTGATATGTTCCTATATGATAAAAGGTAAAGTAAGCACTGTAACCTGTGCCGAGTAGGGAGTTCATGACAGGAAGCAGGAAGAGACGGAGGCAGAAGTCTCCTGGAGAATGCTCTCAGGACACCTGCGAGGAAGAGGTCAAACTTGCAGTAGGTGGCCATAGAGGGCGAAGCAGGCCCACTGGGTTGGAATGCGGAGGGTGGAGAGATGAGAGGCCCTTGTCCTAGGCAGATGCCCTGGAGAGGTAAGGCGGGGCTGGAACTGCAGGCAACATACTTAAGGGAAAATATGGAGGCAGCAGACAACACGGGACTTGGCAACTACCTGATTTTTAGACGTTGGAGGCTCGGAGACAGACAGACAGGCAGGCAGGCAGCAAAGATGACTCGGGTTTCTAGCCTTAAAGCCTGGAAGGAGAAGGGTGCTGTTAACAGCAATAAGAGCAGCAGGAGGAGGGGTTGGGGTGGGGGGAAGACTCATCCAGTCGGAATATGTGGCGTTTGAGGAAATGGCAGGGATAGCTAAGTGAACAGATTATTTAGGCATTTAGAAATTCAGTCTTAAGCTGCAGCATAAGGTGGTGGCTGGAGATGATCAATTTGAACAGTGTCTCAAGAGGGCTAGTGTAGGTTGAGGGAGTGGGTGAAATCACCTCAGGGAAGGAAGAGGCAGCCCTGAGACAAAAACTTGGGCTCCAGTGTGTGTAAGGGGCAGGAGAAAGGGACGGGGACAGACAGAAGGTGAAAGAGGGGTGAAAGGAGACCTTCAATGCTGACACCAGACTGTGGGAGGAGAATTTTTAAAGGAAAGAGCTCAGTCCACAGTGAAGTAATGTTGAACTGAACTGACCACCGAAGAAGTGAAAACCTGAAGTTCAAGAGGAGGAATTTATGTGGCCCCTTTCGTCAGTGCCCTTCTCCAGCACCGTGTGGACCCTTTGGAACAGAAAAAGGGGACAGTGGGCCTTGCTTGGGTGGATAGGGGAACTGACCACGACATCCAGGCTGAGTAAGGAGGTGTGTGAAGCGAGAATGGCGTTGAGTGGGACTGGCTGACCCACGGCTACATGGGGTCACATGAATAAGGAGAGGAAGTTGTAGGCACGGGGAAGTTTCCATCAGAAAAACAGCAGGAGTCAGCAAAGTACAGCTGTCCACCGGTTTTGTAAATGAAGTTTTGTTACTGAGCTCTAGGGGTTCGGGGTGGTCTGTTCGAAAGTGAAAGTGGTTGTCTCCACGTAGTTTTATTTATACTTCCAACAAGCACAGGAGGCTGGATTCGTATCAGAAGCTCTGCCTCCCCAAAGCGAGGCTTAGCCATTCCTTACACTGTTTGGTCAATTACATGTTAATTTTCTCTTTGCCCTTGGCTACTTTCATCCTAGTTGAGTTCCTGTCTGCTGTTCCTATTTACAGTTGTATCTGCAAAGTACTCTGCTGTGTTTTAACATTTAGCAAGAAATAACACTGAGAATTTCCTAGACTTTGAAACCCTTGTCCCGTCTAACAGTTTTCATATTGGGGACTGCTGCTTTTGTGCTACAATTGAAGATTGTCTGGCCGTTTCTAGAAAAAATTTCCTGACCCCTGGAAAAGAGTTTCAGGGCTTGAGGTTTGGTGGTGGCCACAGCTAGAGTTGATGGTGAGACTGAGTGAGAAGCTAGAACAGCCAGTCATGTGGCTGAAGGGTCCAGGTGACGGTCATTCAGGAGTCACACAGCCAGGGTACCATGGGTCGGATTCGCACGAGTGCTGAAATCCCCTGATTACATCAGGGGTGTGGGGAAGTAGAAGGCTGAAGTCACCGAAAAAGGGGCACAGCTGCCTGCAGGTCCCCTGGAGCCTTCAGGAAATTCAGACAAGGGGGACAGTCATGCGGAAACACTGTTACTAGCTGTTGCCCCATCTCCACCCGCAGGTGCACACAGGTCTGCAAGCCCCAGAGGGGGGCAGCAAAGTATTTTCTGAGAGCCCACCCTAGGTCCCCTAAGTACCTCCTGTCCCCACCCCCACCAGGGAGAGGGGAAGGGTCACAAGGGCTCGTCCTGGTAGCTGTATGGCAATTTGTGAGGACATGGTGTGCCTGTGCCCTGTGGAACTGGGTTCTGAAGGACACACCATGGAAGCAGGGAGCTTGGGGAGAGTGGGAGCATGGGGCTGCGGTGCCCGGGAACAGGCCCTGCCTGCTCCACTTGCCCAAGAGAACCTGGGTTTGGGGAAGAAAAGAATGAGGGCCCAGCGTCCCCTCTGAGCTTGAGCTCCGCACTGAGTGTGAAAGCAGTGTACCTTTTTGTTAAGGAGTCTTCCAGCTCCCTAAAACCAAATTCTGGCAGGGACTGGCAGGTGAACCTGTGCACTCCTGTTGCCCTTCCTCTGGGGTGGAGGCCCCCTCTGCCACAGTCTCGGGAGACCCGGCTTCCGCCTGTGTCTTTTCTGACCATCCAGAGGGGTCAGAGGCGAGGGGTCTCTGCCATGGGCTGTTCCCTGCGCCCCCAGCTCCTTTTACAGTTTAGGTTATTATCCTGTTTTTGTTTCTTTTTAAAACAAAACATGTTTGTTTTTCTGATTTGAAAAGGGTAATTGTTTTGATGAGTGGGAAGATTCATTCTCAGCTCCCTAAAGTTCTGCCAAAGGGGAAAGAACAAGCTGGGTTGCTGGAGAAGCCACACTGCTCCTGGGAGCCTGTGTTCTGCCTCTTGCACCTCTCTCGCCTGTGCTGGGTCGACAGGCAGTGCCTGCGAGGTGGGCAGGCTCTCCTGGCTGGGTCCCATCAGGTGCGGCATGCCCCTGCCTCTCCACCTGCAGGGCCCGGCTCACCACCGCAGTCCTACCTCACTTTCTCTTCTGTCTTGTTCTTCAGGGGTGTTTCCCAAACAGATATTGCCCCAACCCACCTCAAGGCTATGAGCACAGTGAACTCAGATACCAGCAGCCGGGGCCAGGATCTTATCCTAATAGTTTCCAGCTTCAGCAAATAGAGTTTCTCAAGGGGCAGCTCCCTGAAGTACCTCTAATTGGAAAGCAGGCACCAGTATTGTTACCGCCCCTCCCTGAACTCTGGCCAAGGTTTCCAGGACCCCCTGCCAGAGGCAGGCAGCCGGAGATCTGGCGTATCACCAGGGGCACACCTCTCAGAAGTCAGGCGCTCCAGAGAGAGTTCCAGCTTCCTTCCCCGCGTGTCAGGATTCCGCCATGGAGAGGTGTCGATAGGCTCTCCTCGCATTTCCAGGACCTGAGGATCAGCCTCCAGGATCAGGAACAACGGGTGTTAGAGCTCTTACAGGAGCTCGGCGAAAGGAGGGTCGCCACAGCTCAGGATCTGGCAGTGAAGCTCCAAGCCCCCAAGAAGGAAGTCAATCGCATTTTATACTCTCTAGCAAAGAGGGGTGTGCTGCATCAGGAGGCAGGGAGGCCCCCTCTGTGGAGACTCGCAGCCTCGGCTCCGCGCTGGAACCAGCACAGCCAAGCGTCGAGACCAGACAGGTGCAGCCAAGGAGCTCCGGACTCAGCCCCCAGTTTGGAAACTGAAGACAGGGACCCCACATCTGGCTTGGAAGACCCTTCTGAGCCTGCTGACATGGCTGAGATCAGGGAGGAAATCTGCAACTACCTGTTTAATGTGTTCAAGTCCTCCGCTCTGAATTTGGCCAAAAACATTGGCCTCACGAAAGCCCGAGACGTCAACACCGTGCTGATTGACTTGGAAAGGCAGGGGGATGTCTACAGGCAAGGGACCACCCCTCCGATCTGGTATTTGACTGACAAGAAGCGGGAGAGGATACAGATCAAGAGAAACATGAACAGTGTTCCTGAAACCACTCAAGCTGCCACCCCCGAGACCAAAAGAAGCGCAGAGTGCCCTCCCCATGACTCACCTGCACCAGACGCCTCAGACAGTGTCTCCACAGGAAACTTGGAGAATGGGCAGGAACCAATCATAAAGTTAGAAAGGGGGCAAGATGTCACACCAGAACCAATAAAACCGAAACCACCCGTCCGTGACAATGGCCCCTCAAAACCAGGGTATGTTGACTTTGAGAATGGCCAGTGGGCCACAGATGACATCCCGGATGACTTGAATAGCATCCACGCAGCCCCAGGTGAGTTTCGAGCCATCATGGAGATGCCCTCCTTCTACAGTCATGGCTTGCCGCGGTGTTCACCCTACAAGAAACTGACAGAGTGCCAGCTGAAGAACCCCATCAGCGGGCTGTTAGAATATGCTCAGTTCGCTAGTCAGACCTGTGAGTTCAACCTGATAGAGCAGAGTGGACCACCCCATGAACCTCGGTAAGAGACCCCAGGAACTGTGCCTAGGGTTCGGGTCAGGCGCTCTGGCTCCTGACACAGTCTACTGGCTCGTGACAGTGCCGTGCGGTGGCCCCTGTCTTTTCCCTCCTCTTCTCTGCCTTTTGGCTAAAGCACCCTTGTTGGCCCTTCCTCTAGCTCTTGAGCAGGGAATGTAGAGTCGGACTAGCCAGGGTCTTGGCTGAGCAAGGGGGAGGTTGACCCTGTTGGCTAGAATGAAGCTTCTGGGGAGAGGATTAGCTTTCATGCATCAGTGTCGTGTCTGCCCGCTAAGGCCAGAGGTAATGAAGACCTGACTCCCTTCCCGTATCTCTTCATGTGCCATCCCCCCTTTCCCGACAATGAGTCCCCAGGGAGGGTGCAGGAACGGAGGGGTTGGGGCAGGCTGCACGCTGAGAGCAAGGGCGAGCTGTGCTGTAGCAGCAGTGGATTCAGGCCCACCCCCAGCCCCTGTAGGGAAAGGGCGGTGTAGGGCGGGCACAGCTGCCTGCCTCCTGGACGTGCTGGTTCTGATTTTACATACCTCCTCTGCACAGATGGCTGGGCTAGCACTTGCTGCTGCTCCTAAGCTGTGAATCAGAAATCCCTTCATTCAGACAGCTGGCCAGGCTCCTGCAGGCCAGCAGACAGATTGAGAAAGACAGGTAGGCCCTGAAGGAGCGGCTGCAGGGCCTAGCAGAAAGCTGAACCCACTGAAGCTGAGCGGTGACGCGCCCCAGCGAGTGAGAACAGGAGAGAGTAACCTAGACTGTTGTCTAAGGGTGAGGGTTCCCAGCTTGACCTGTATCCCCTGTTGTGACTGTCTTAATGACGTGGCGATATCATTGCTGGGGAGCTGTCAAGTGAAGGGGGTGTGTCTGTCCGAAAGCTAATGGCGGCGGGGGGTGGGGCTGGTTTATTTCCGTTCGGGGTAAAGACTGGATGGCTGCCATTCTTTCCTCTGCCCCCTCCCCAGGGTTGGGGACAAGCAGTGGGTTTTGTGGCTAACCTTCCTTTGGACTCCAGCTGTAAGAAACATTGGTGCCATGTTCAAATATTTCAGAAGACCCAGGAAATAAGAAATTTGACCTAGTTTTCTTAATGAAATCCCAGGTTGAGCAAAGAACTGAACAAATTTGAAAGCCTGAACAAAGGAGGTCTAAGTTCAGCCCAGAGGCCTAGAACAAGCGCTTTTCGGTTTTCTACATAACGGGGGAGGTTCCTTTCATCTCTGGCGTCAAACAGCGTTAGGATGACTTGAACCACCAGGAGCGGTGTGTCTCTGTGGGCAGGCTGGGGGCCAGAACAGGTCCCCAGGAGTGGCAGCTGTCTGGGGCCATTGCTCGCTGCCCTTGGGGCGGACAGCCTACCACAGTTGCTTTAGGGCGAAGGCTTTTTGGTTGCTAAGAAGACTGTGATGTGGTGGTTTTACCTCATCCTTTTTGTACAGACTTTCCCTCGAGTCATTGCGGAGAGGTGGGAGACAGTGGGTGTCCCCGGAGCTAGTTCCATGTCACCTGTGGCTGTGTTTGCTCTAATGAGCTATAGGGACAGCCACTGGCTGCTTTGTTTCCAAAAAGTAGGAACAGGCTGAGCCTCCAAAGGGACAGGAGTCCCTTGACCTACCTTCCATCTCCTCCACAAATCAAAAAGCCCCTTAGAGTAGCAGGAGTTCCAGGGTGAAGATCTCTTTGGAGAGGGCAAAAGGGAGGCCTAGACTAGTGTTCACACATCTAATCACTTTCCATCAAGATTTAAATTCCAAGTTGTCATCAATGGCCGAGAGTTTCCCCCAGCGGAAGCTGGCAGCAAGAAAGTGGCCAAGCAGGATGCAGCCATGAAAGCCATGACAATCCTGCTTGAGGAAGCTAAAGCCAAGGACGGTGGAAGACCGGAAGAATCGTACTGCGGTTCCTCGGAGAGAGAACCGGAGAAGGTGGGTGTCCTGCCCTCCGGGAGGGCGTCGGCCAACACTGGGCCGGCCCTCTTGAGGCAGTCTCGGTCTCCCAGCTGATTCCTTATCTCCGCGTAAGTGGCCTGCTTTCCCACTGGCCCACCTCACCTGCTCCTGCCGGCCCCCCTCCTGCCCCCGCCCCCTGACCAAGTAGACTTACAGACTGCAGAGTTGAACGAGACTTTAAAGATCGTCAAGTCCCGTCTCCAGATAAGACAAGAGACTCAGAACATTTAAATAACTCACCCTTCCCTGTAATGCTTAGAACATCCCCACAGCCCTTCCTTCGGAACACCGGCCCGTCACATGTAGTTGGCCAAAAGAAATTCTCCCGTCACCATGCCGTCTGTTCTGATGGACTAGCTGATGTTTTCTTAGTTATTTTTGTTTTGTTTTTGTTTCTCTTTGTCTCTCATTTTCTCCAGACGGCAGAGGCCCAGCCCACCACCCCTTCAGCAGCTTCCTTCTTTTCTGGGAAGAACCCCGTCACCACATTGCTTGAGTGTGTGCACAAGCTGGGGAGCTCCTGTGAATTCCGCCTCCTATCCAGAGAAGGCCCTGCCCATGACCCCAAGTACATCTCTTGTATCATGTACCTCTGCTGAGGTTTTCTCGAGAGAGAGAGAGAGATACGGCTCCTCCTTGCCTCCTCAGAGATGGCAGATTATTTCACAGAGCGATCACTCCCGTTTTTGATATGGAAGATGGGGGGCCTTGAGGGCATGGCAGAGGATCCAGGACTAGGAATTCAAAGGGCGAAGCAGGGACCAAGCACTGGGGAGCTGCACGGCTTGGAGGTTATTGGTGGTGGGACAAAGCGGTACAAGACCTGGGCGTACATGTGACAAGCTCTGCTCTGAGGCTCTGTAGACTTACATGTGCAAGAGAAGGGTTCCTGGAGGAGGTGACTCTAGGCTGATGCTCAGTGTTGGGTCGGGGTCAGTGAGGCTCAGGGAGACGGGGGCAGGAGGAGGGAGAGAGGCACCAGCTCTTCCAGGCAGAAGTGGCTGCGTGAGCCAAGGCACAGAGGTGATGTGTGCAAGGAAATGGCAAGTCCTACAGGATGACAACCGACAAAGGCTAGGTCAATGTCTTCGATCGAAACCATTTTAATTCCCCTTTCATCTCCTGCCAGGTTCCAGTACTGTGTTGCAGTGGGAAACCACACTTTCCCCACTGCGAGTGCCCCCAGCAAGAAAGTGGCAAAGCAGATGGCTGCGGAGGAAGCCGTGAAGGCCCTGCACGGGGAGACGACCAATTTGGCACCTTCCGAGAACCAGGTGCGGCCGTCCCCACTCGAAAGATGCGGGTGGTTTTTAGCAGCAGGATGGCATAGGATTGCCCGTGATCCCTCCAAGTTTCCGTAAGTGTTTATGGTCGGTCCCTCTTGGTTTGGCTAATTCTCTTTCAGCCCGGAAGTACCAACACAGAATCGTTTGATACCTTGGAATCTGCGATGCCCAACAAGGTCAGGAGGATTGGCGAGCTCGTCAGATACCTGAACACCAACCCTGTGGGCGGCCTGTTAGAATACGCCCGCTCCCACGGCTTCGCTGCGGAGTTCAAGCTGGTTGACCAGTCCGGACCGCCTCACGAGCCCAAGTGAGTGTTCCAGGGCTGGCGACTGCCATGTGAACAGGGTGGGGACAGCGTGCAACCCGGAGAAAGAAAGGGTGTGCGTCAGCTGTGAATGATGGGTCAGGAGGGGCAAGCTGAGGGAGACCACAGCAGCCCCTAGAAGATCAGCCACTTTGAAAATAGTTACTTTTCCAATGAGCATGATCTTTTTAAAATTTTTGTAACTAATTTTAATTTGAAAGAACTACATATATACATAGAAAATCACTCAAGCTGATTCAAAAAGTATGCAAGAAAATGTCTCATTTTTATCTTGGATTTTAGTTTCCTTTCCCTTACTCCCCATACACTATTACAAGTTTTTTGAGTCCTTCTAGAAATTTCCATGCACATATTAGCATAGTTTTCTTTCTGTTTTAAAGAAAAATAAGTGTATAACACTTCTGTGCTATGCTTTGACTCCTTTACTTACGAAAGTATCTTAGAGGTCATCACGGGTCAGCGTGTACAGGTCAGTGGGATCATACACAGCTACCTAATGTTTCGTTGAGCAGATGCTGACTGTTTTTAAATGGTTCCATTAAACCAGAGACACAGAGGATCTGTTCGAAAATGGACACCAATGTAGTCCCCCTGGTTTAAGACCCTGAATGTCGGTACTGCTCACGCCCTCCCTTACATGATTTATATCCCCAGCTTCCAATGATGCTTAGGTTGGTTTCGGTTTTACCAACAAGAACACTCCGGCAGTGACTGTCCATGTGCACACCTGCTCATGTGTGTGTGCACACATCTGTGGTATAAATCCCGCGGTGACTGTCCATGTGCCGTGTGCATGTCTGATCACGTGCACATGCACGTCTGTGGTGTAAACCTCGCGGTGACTGTTCGTGTGCCACGTGCATGTCTGATCACGTGTGTGCGCATCTATGGTGTAAACCCCGCGTGACTGTCCATGGGCCACGGGCATGTCTGCTCACGTGTGTGCAAGCCTGTGGTGTAAACTTTCAGGAGTGGGATTTCTGGACCATGGATTGTGTAGTTTTTTTAAAGTTTTATTTATTTATTTAATCATCACCTGAGGATGTGTTTGTTGATTTTTAGAAAGAGAAAAGGGGGGAGAGAGAAATATGGATGTGAGTGAGACACATCAACCATTTCCCTCGTGTGCAGGCCTCGACTGGGGATTGAACCCACAACCCTTGGTGCATCATGGAGGGTGCTCCAGCCAACTGAGCCATCCTCCCATGAGAATTATACCAGCTTATGCTTCCATCAACAATGTAGGGCAGGGCAAAGCTAGGTTTACAGGTGTGAGTGTGCAAAACACAGTGTGTTGTTGTCTTGTGTGTCAGTTACTGCTTTTCCATACGAACTGCTGTAAACATGCTTGTGCTGCGCCCTGTGTGTGCGAGAGGCTTCCCTGCACCATGAGCAGTGAGTGCGGCACCGTCAGCATTTCCGTCTCTGCCGGTCCAGAGTGTGAACAGTGACATGTCGGTGCAGTGTGAAGATTAGTCTGCACTCGGGTATTTATCATTGTAATTTACCATATTAATAGATCAGAGGAGAAAAATTCCAAAAAGTCATTTAGGAGAATTCAGCATTCACTCAGACTTTTTAAAAAATCCAGTCTGTGAAATTATTGAGCGCCTCCCTGGCGTGATAAAAGCACATGTCTGAAGTCAAAACCTAGCGCTGAACCTGGAACTGCCCCCTAAGTCAGGAGGGAGATGTGGACACCAGTGTCATTATTTACTGTTGTCCTGGAACTGCCGATTAATGCAATCCATGGAGAAAAATAAGGATAAAGGGAGGAAAGAGAATGTAGTTATTCTTTGCAGATGCTAGGATTGTATATATGGAATATTCTTGAAAAAACTGAAGAAATATTAGAGACAAGGGAAAGTTTAGGAGAGCGGGGGGGTTACAAAATAATGTATAAGAATAAAGAACTGTTCTGCACACAGCCATAAGCAATTAGAAAACATAGTGGGAAAAGACCCTGTCAGCACCAGCAGCTGAAAACGTGAACAACAGGTTCATTCCTAGTAAGAAGTGCGAAGTCTGCCCAGGAGGTATCCAGCCATGTAATGTGTCTCTATTTTTGTCTCTATAAAAAATCTATTTTTATAGAGACGTTTCTTGAAGAAGATACAAAATACATAAAACATTGTACGTAGAACAGTGATGCCTCAGTCCCCTTCAACGTAGGCACCTTGGGACCTCACACAGTTCTCCCAGTCTCCATCAGCTGCCCCATCGTATTTTCCTGAATCTTATCCATGGTCTGAACTCTCTTCCCTTTCAAAGGTGATTTTAGTTTTGGGAAAAGTCAGAAGTCACAGGGCACTAAATCTGGGCTGTAGGAGGGCTGAGTCACCTCGGTGATTTTGATGTTTCACCAAAAAAATCTGCACAAGGCATGTTATCATGAAGCTGCCAGTCACCAGTTGCCCACAGCTGTGGCCTTCTGAATCATACGAGTAGTCTCCATGGAGGAAAGTTCAGGCCTAATGCAGAGTTGGTGCGGATTCAGTGCTGCACTGACTCCTACGGTGAAGCCGGCATTGCTCACGCACGCGCACTCCAGGCCACTCTCCTTCGCTGCCAGGCTACACTGGTGTCACACAAACCATTCTCGCTGTATCAGCAGTGGCTGGACTTCTTCCAGACAGACCTCGTCACACCTGGGCTCTGCCTTAAGTCAGGTGCTGCTGGAGAATTGAAGGAAGACTGGTGACATGGGGACAACTGATGGAATGACTTAACGATCGTATTTGTCTCCAGGTTAATCTTCACCTTTAATGCAATCCCAATAAAACACCACTAGAATTTATTTATCTTAGAACTAAAATTTGTTTTAGAACTAGAAGACTTAGATTCTAAAGTTCACACGAAAAATAAAGATGCAAGGAGAGGAAAACTGAAAGAATAATAAAGCAACTGGCCCTAGCAAACATTAAAATAGTGCTGTCTTGGCGTGTGGGTAGCCAGGCGGCGGGTCAGTGGGACAGGATGAGGTGCCTCGGAGTAGACAGAGACGTGAGTGGGGTTTTTGTGCATTAGAAAGGTGAGGCTCCGGCTCAGTGGGGAGTGAGGGGTCACCCAGTGATGGTGCTGAGGCTGCCGGCGGTCCACCCGAAAAGGATACCAGCTGGGACGGCTCCTTCCCTGCACCCAGATTCCACTGGATCCAGGATTTAAGTATCAAGTGAATGAAATCATAAAAGCACTAGATAAAAAGTAGGGACTTTTTTTTTTAAATTTTGGGGTGGAGAAAAGCCCTTACAATCGAGACATGAAACAGTTATAAAGGAAAAAGAAATTTGTAAGAAAAATTGGTGTGCGGTCACAAAGCCCCACAATAAAGCCCCCGAGGGGAAGAGCCCTGTGATAAACAGCGGCCCAAGGCTAATTTTTAATTATTAAATACATAAGGGATTCTTTTCAAATATAATAGAAAAAAATAGAGAAAAACAAAGAGAAAAATGATGAATTATTAATAAGTGACCAGGTGCTCCTGCTTGCTTTGCCATAAATTAGACTTTGTCAGTGGACTTTAGTGGCAGTGGTGCGGTTTACCGTCTGCATTGTAGCCGAGGGTGGGGAGCGGCGCCCCTGACCGAGCGGTTCCGCCTCTGGGATCTCTCTCTCTCTCTCACACACACACACACACACACGCAGTATCTGACACAAGTACAGAGTGCTGCATTGCAGCACAGCAGTGCGTTTCAAGCACCAGGCTTGAAGTGGCGTGCAGTCCCGTCATTGGCAGGCGGGTTAAGCGGCCCATAGCACGCCGACACAGGAATAGCAGGCAGCCGTGAGAAACAGCAAGGTGCATCTGCATGAAACCACCTCACGCGTGTTCCTAATGAGAAAGCAAGGCGTAAAGTGAGGGGAGAGAGATAAGTAGCATACTTACACATGCATAGAATATTTTTATGAAAGATAAAAAAATCCTGTTAATCGTATTTGCTTCTAGGGAAAGGGGGGACTTACTTTCATTGTACAAGTGATACTCTTAGCTATTAGAATTTTTACTTGTGGGGTAGTCAGTGTTTCAATTTTTAAAAGTCATTAAGGAAAATGCATAAAAATGGTATCTTGTATCTTAGTTTCATAATAGGCAGTGTTATTCATCTATTCATGATTATATGTTACTCGTACTTCCTTTTCCGTGGACCACCTGCTCTCATCCTTGTCCGTCTTTCCTCTGGCTCGTTCCTCCTGACTGACATGTAGGAGCATTTAACGTCATTGGAAACCAGGCTCGGACCAGCCGCCCCAGTGTAGAGCAGTCAGCCGAGAGGGGCCGGATGCATTTAGGAGTTAGACGGGTGGGACTCTGCCCTCTGTTTAAAGCCAGCTCAGAAAGGAGGGGCGTGGTGTCCCTCCAGCTGCTTTTCTCGCGCGGTTCACACCCTTCACACTCCCTGTCTTTAACCTCATCCTTCAGGTGGGAGGTTTATCCATTTCTTCTTTCTCTTCAGTAATCTATAAAATCCTCTCTGGGACTTCACGTCTGTCATTCATTCAGAACTTAAAAGAACTCCTGGTGAACTAGATTGAAGATTCTGAAGCCCCCTGCCCCGCGACGTGCTGCAGACACGAGATCACAGCACAGCAGCGTTGTAGCGGAGGTGACGCCCTGTGCTGTGGGGACTCGGGGCACCGGGCGGCCAGTGTCGCCGGGGGAGTCGAGGAAGGTCGCAGAGAGGAGGGGAAATGCTAATTTAGAAGCTACAATTGTTGAACGTCTAGTACAGTAACACACATTACTTCCTTCTTATATGAATGATCCCAGATCCTTTTTCTTTCCTTTTTCTCTTCTTGGCAACTTTCAGTGATTTCACGACTTTTAATATCGAGATGCTAGAGGCCTTTTCAGAGCTCCAGACTTCCCTGTGCAGCTGCTCGCATGTCCCTTCTTCTTAGACAGACGTCTCTAACGTGACCCGTCCAAAGCAGAACCCTTGACTTCTGCTCCCTTAAGTCTCCCATGCTGGGTCTTGCCCATCTCAGGAGACAACGCACTGCGCGTCCTCAGGCTCCGTGCGTCTCTGTCCCAGACCCCTTCCTCCTCTCCCTGCTCCACTGTTACCCTCTGGGTTAAGCCACAGTCCTCTCCCGTAACCCCTGGCAGTAATATGCTGATCTCCCTGCTTTATTCATTCAACAGATATGTATTGTTAGTACAGGAGCCGGATACTAGTGATCACAGGAAATGTAGCTCCCATGTTGAACGTATTCCAAAGGGCTGGAGTCACATGATGCAGTCAGTGAGCACCATGTGGCCTGGCTTGACTCAGCAAGGAGAGGGGCGGGGCTTCCCGGAGAAGCGAGGAAGATGGACAGGTGCCACAGACCCTCCTCCACAGCGCAGAGCTATAACAGAGGTGGGGGTGAAGGCCGAGGGTGCTAGGCAAAGGCGAGAGTCTCCTGCAGTGCTGTGGTGGGAGGCCAGGACTGCGGGCGGCACGTGCACAGGGAGGCCTGGCGCCAGGTGAGACTGGAGGGCAGGGGTCCCCCAGGGCCTGGGAGGCCTGTAGCCTTGACCACACGAGTGGCGGGAACCCACTGGAGGGTTCTGAGTAAGGGGCCGCCACTTGCCCCACTCCCACTTTTGCCCCCTCCCAGCATTTTTCCTGCTGTATTTTTGTACTGAATTTTCTTTCCAACTCTGAAAAAACTATTTCAGACCTTTGCCTCTTTGTTCAGATTTCCACCAAAACCCCTTCTCCTCACGCTCAACTGGTAACCTTGATTCACACTTGAGAAAATAGCAATATTCATGTGACAAATATTTTACCTTGTCGTCAGCAAATTCACCTCCCTACCTGCCCGTCCTTCTGTTGCTACAGATTCAGGGGGCCTCTCCCCTCCGTCCCTGTGCCCGGGCCCTCCCTCTCGTCTGCGCCTTCAGTGGCCTCTTGCCCTCATCACCAGCTGCGCCCTCTGTTGGGAAATTCCCATCAGCCTGTGTACATGGCCTTGCCCGTCTTAAGGGCCTTCCCTTGACCCCACATCTCCCTCCCGGTACCACCTCATGTCTCCGCTCCCCTCACAGCCAGACTTCTCCGAAGAATTATTTATAGTCTTGGTCTTCAGTTTCTTAACTCATTCCAGAGCAGCTTCTGTCCCTAGCATTTCACTGAACACGCTAAGCACCAGCCATATGCGGTTACTGAGCATTTGAAAAGTGGCTAATGTGACTGAGGAACTGAATTACTGATTGTGTTGAATTTTAATTAAAGTCTATAGCCTTGTGTGGCTAGTGGCTACCATATTGGACAGTGCCGCTCTAAAGGGTTCTATTTGCATAACTCACAAATTCTATCACAGATGCATCTGTGATATATGTTCAAACACACGGCACCATCGTGAAATTTTCGGGATCCCTCTGGCAGAGGTCCCTGTGGTTTAGCCCTCCGCCCGCTCTCGGTGTTGTTCAGCCCGCTGTCCCTCCGTCACTGAACCTTCGCCCACTGCCCTGCACGACCCTGCCAGCAGCAGCAAAGTCGGCAGCAGAGGCTCTCGGTGCTTAGGATAAGCAGGGAACAGTGGGAAGCTCCGTGTGGGCGCATGTGAGGACCTATTCCTCTTACCACCTGAGTGCTGAGTCTCAGTACTGAAACTTTTCCCATGCGCAGTTGGAGGAGCCAAAGCAGGGTCCCCAACCGGCAGGTTAGGATCTGGTTGAAATCTGGGGCTCTTGAACCCTGGTCTGGCGGTGCCCCAGCCGTTTTGCCCCATCCTGCTCTTCCCTCCATGTGTGAGACCCCCGCCAGGAAGGGAGGGGGCCCCCAGCGGCACTGCCCACCTCCCTGCTCCACTTGAGCCCTGCACGGTCAGCTGAGCTCACATGCCCGAGGTACCCTCCCGTCCCCCCATATCTATCTTAAGGCTTCCAGGAATCAAAAAGTGTGTCCTCGTGAAAGTTTGGTTCCCTGCACTAAGGCAGACCTTGACATTTTGATTTCTTGAGGTTAAGACCTCTTGAGCTGATGAGGAAAATGGAACCGGATAAATCGGAGTGTCAAACGCCAGTGGTTCAAGCAGGGAGAAAGCTGTTTGCTTCCTGTTTCTGCTTAGGAAGAAAGTCCGCGCCGGGCATCAGTGTTTCTTGACGCCCTCCCGTCCTTGCTGAAGCTCCTGTACGGTAAAGACCGGCCTGGAACCTGCAGGCCACGGACTCAGGATTTAGTGGCTTCAGCATACTCAGTTCACAGCCGCCTTCAGATGATGGCGAGTGACACGGGTTTTCATTCACAGCGTGGTATTTCCTTCTTAAACGTGTTCACGTTTTAAAAGAGTCAGCTCAGGGGAAAATGTTTCATAAGCAGCAGGCCAGGTGGTATCCCAGTCTCACAGACACCACCTTGCAACCCCCGAGCACCCCGAGCCTGGGCAGCGCTGCCCCAGACACAGCCACGCGGGCGGCGGGCCTCGTGCCGGCAGGACCGACCACCCCCCGGCAACACCAGCCCTTTCCTGCAGCCGCCGTCAAGTTCGGGGCTTGTCTTGATCCCCTGCTTCTCATCCCAAAGGTTTGTTTACCAAGCAAAAGTCGGAGGTCGCTGGTTCCCAGCCGTCTGCGCGCACAGCAAGAAGCAAGGCAAGCAGGAGGCAGCGGACGCCGCTCTCCGCGTGCTGATTGGGGAGAACGAGAAGGCAGAGCGCATGGGTTTCACAGAGGTAACCCCGGGGCGGGGCCAGTCTCAGAAGAACGACGCTTCTCCTCTCAGGGTCCCCAGAAGCACAGCCAAAGACAGTTAAGACGTCTACTTTTGTGCTATCTTTTTGGGGGTCCAGCTAGCTCCCGTCTGGGCTGAGTTAGCTTTTAAGTTGCTATTATATGAACTATTCCTGGGATTTAATGTTAGCCTTATAGAACACAGAACCGGGACACTAGGTGTGAGGGGGAAAGACGGTTCACAGTCGTGTGAACGTAACCTCCCCGCCCACCCTGAGACGAGGGGGCCGTGGCCCAGGCTTGCGGCCCTGACACGGCCCCCCATCCCCACAGCTCCCTCTCACCGGCAGCACCTTCCACGACCAGATAGCCATGCTGAGCCACCGGTGCTTCAACGCTCTCACCAACAGTTTCCAGCCCTCCTTGCTCGGCCGCAAGATCCTGGCTGCTATCATCATGAAAAAGGACTCTGAAGACCTGGGGGTTGTGGTCAGCTTGGGGACAGGTCAGTGAGGCTTCGAGGCGTGCGCCCCCAGCGCGGTGCCTGGGAGCAGGTCTGGCCACTCTCTCCTGGTGCCCCATGGGGCGAGTTTAAGGCGCAGGGAAGGAGACCTGCTTATGTTTCGGTGTGGCGGCGGTTACCTCGGAGTGGGGCGTGAGTTCTCGTTCCCCAGGGAAGAGGGTGCAGGGGTCAGGACTGGTACACTGAGGGCGCCTCTGCCTCCAAGTCCTAAGAACAGACAGCCTCCACTCTTCTTCCTCACTTCCTTTGGAAATTTCCCGTTTCCCGCCGCCGCCCTTCCAGGGAACCGCTGTGTGAAAGGAGACTCTCTGAGCCTGAAGGGGGAGACGGTCAACGACTGCCACGCGGAGATCATCTCCCGCAGGGGCTTCGTCAGGTGAGTGGGGCCGGCTGCAGCCGGCGTGGAGGCCGGCGCCCGGCAGACAGGCAGGCCACCGGCCAGTGTCAGCCGTTTGAACAGTGACCCAGGCGCACCCACTTCTCGGCCTGCAGTTAAGTGCTCTCCCTCCCTCTGCTAACTCGGTTTCATGCCTTTTTAAAAAAGCACAGTATGACCTCAGGGCTGAGGAAGCCCTCCGTGTGGACTTGAGGGTCTTTAAACCTGCTGGCCTGTCAGCTTTCTCCTCTAGTTCACCTTTCCTTTGTGGGGGAGGACTCGGGGAGAAGCCACAGCCCCCGAGGCCTGTGAATCCGTCTGCTGCACCCTGGAACCCCTGTGCCTGCCGCAGCGGGGCGCTCCCAGCCGAAGGGAAACTGGCCCTGGCTGGCTGGGCTTTAAGACATGCTGAGGTCTCCCATGGAGAGCTCCCACCACCTCTTTCTACCCGAGAAACCGTGGCAGGTCCAGGGCGTTGAAGCCCTTGAAGTCAGAGCACAGAGCAACTGCTCTCCCCAGAATCACACATTTTCTGAGCCAGGCTTCCTTGCGGCAGGTTTCTCTACAACGAGCTGATGAAGTACAGCCCCCAGACTGCGAAGGACAGCATATTCGAGCCCGCTCGGGGAGGGGAGAAGCTGCAGATAAAGAAGACGGTGTCGTTCCACCTGTACATCAGGTCTGCCCTGCCCGTCGCCGCGCCGCCCGGTGGGGTGTCGGCAGGCTCCCCTAGTCCCTAGGTCAGAGCCAACTCCTGGGCCCCTGTTGGCCCTGGTGTGGAGTGAGTCCCACATACAGTCTGCTCGCCCCCGTCACCCATGACAGGCTTCAGAGAAAGTCCCTTGCTTCCACCTCGAGGGACAGTCCTTGAGCTCAGGGAATGGGAGACGCCTGCACAGGCGAGTTTTACCAGCTGCCCCTGTCCCGCAGCACGGCCCCCTGCGGGGATGGCGCCCTCTTTGACAAGTCCTGCAGCGACCGTGCAGTGGAGAGCACCGACTCCCGCCACTACCCTGTCTTCGAGAACCCCAAACAAGGCAAGCTGCGCACCAAGGTAGAGAACGGTGAGTGGCACGGCCTCCCTCCCCTGGGAGGCTCTGCGGAGCCCGGGTCCCGCACGAGCGGGCACGAGGACACAGCTGCCAGGGTTCTGCCATTAGCTACCGGGGTGCTAGAGCCTCGTTCGCAGGGAGAGGGGAGGTCTGGGTGGGGGAGCTATCTGCAGGAAGTTGGAGACCAAATAGGAGGCAGAGGTAACCGTCTAGAGCTCAGGGGCGAGGGCCTGGCTGGAAGTGGCAGTGTGGGAGTCAGCCTCCTGCAGTTGATCTTTCCGGCCCTGGGGGTGGACCGGGTCACCTCCAGGGAGGGGTCAGGGAGGAAGAGGTGGTGTAGACCCAAGCCCTGCGGAGGGGACGTCCGTGCCTGGTTCCTCCGGTTTGCTGCTGGTTCTGCGCCTTGTCTGCCCACTCCTCCTCCACCCGCAGCCACCCGCACACGTGAATCAGATCGTGTCATTCCCCGCTCACAGTCCTCAGGCTGCTCTCAGGTCTTTCTCTCCAAGAGAAATGGGGAGCTTTGTCCACACAAAGCTGCACGTGGAAGTTCACAGCAGCATTCCTTATCATAGCAAAAAGTGGGAACAAGCGAATGCCCAAACTGATGAGTGGAGAAACCAGAAGAGATACATCCATTCTGTGGAATATTGTTCAGCCTTGAAAATGAAGTGCGCATACGTGCTGCCATGTGGGTGGGCCTGGAAAACACAAGTGAAAGAAACCAGACACAAAAGGTCGCATATATGATTCCATTTATATAAAGTGTTCAGAATAGGCATAACCATAGAAACAAAGTAAGTTACTGGTAGCCGAGAGGTGGGAGGGGTCAGGGGAGACGGTGCGACTGCCGACGGAGGTTTCTTCTGGGGATAATAAAATGCTTTAAAATTGATCGGGGCGATGGGTGCACAGCTGTGCACACACTGAAAAGCCACTGAGCTGTGTGCTATGAGTGGGTGAGTTCTCTCTCACTCCCACTGTCACTTAGAGAAGAACAAGCCGCCCCCTCCAGTGGTTTCCCCGTCACGTCAGAGCAGACCCTGCGTTGCTGCCGGCTGCCATCAGCTCCCTGCACAGCCCCCCCTCCCGCTGCCTCGGGGGCTCTGCTTGCGCTGTTCCCTGTGTCTGAACGCACTCGGCTGCTCCTTCTCCTTCGCGTCTTAGCGCCCCCGGCGGCTTCACCCGGAGGGTCCCCTGCTGTCCCTCAGCCCTCGGAGCAGGTCACCACCTGAAGCCTTGCGTCAATGTCAGTTTATCGCTTGGTGTCTGGCCCGTTTCCTTTCTATCCTCACCTTCGTGAACGTCCTGGGAGGGTAAGGATCTTACTTGGTTTTGCTCACTGTGATCACCCAGCACCAGGCCCAGCGCCCCGTGCATAGTAGGCGCTGTGGGATGTGTGAGGAACAAAGGCACCAGTGGCCTGCGGTCCGAGTCGGAGCGAGCCCCGCGCTCTGGCCCAGGGGTCTGACCCGGGTCTCTCGCAGGGGAAGGCACGATCCCGGTGGAGTCCAGCGACATCGTGCCCACGTGGGACGGCATCCGGCTCGGGGAGAGGCTCCGCACCATGTCCTGTAGTGACAAAATCCTGCGCTGGAACGTGCTGGGCCTGCAAGGGGCGCTGTTGACCCACTTCCTACAGCCTGTGTATCTCGAATCTGTCACACTGGGTAAGGGACCTGTCTTGGGAGCCAGGACCAATCTGTCCTTCTGGTGCCCAGATCTCAGCAGACTGCGTGCTTCATAGCCAGGCGTTAGTACAAAGCCTCCCCTTTCAGAGTGTGTTTGATTCAGTCAACGGTTGATTCCGCGCGTGCGGTCTGTCACACTGGGGGGACTGGTTTAGGCAGCGAGCCCAGGTAAGGACCTGCCGGGCAGGTTTCTTCAGGATGAATTAAGGAAGCACAGCAGCCGAAGACTGCAGACTGCAGTGTCTTCCCTTCCTCCACCTCCCCAGCCCTGACCTTTACCTGGAACCTTACCCATTTTGCCCACATCTTCGGTGATCGCAGACACAGCCATGGTTCAGCCTTCTTAACGAGGAAGCTGTTCCTCCCGTCCCAACCACTCTGTTTCATGCCCTCAGACATGCCCTCCTGCCCCAGCACGCCTCTGCTCAGTGCGGCGTTTCTCTTTTGTACCCAGGTTACCTTTTCAGCCAAGGGCATCTGACGCGTGCCATTTGCTGTCGTGTGACAAGAGACGGGAGTGCATTTGAGGATGGACTGCGACACCCCTTTATTGTCAACCACCCCAAGGTGCTATGTGTAACCCCTTCTGTTTTTCCCTTGACGTTCTTCTCCTGTTGGAGTCATCCGTATGCAGGGCAAACGTGCACAGTGCAGTCAGAGGCAGCCTTAGTCGGCACCCCAGGAACTTACCCTTTCCTTCTTCTGGTTGCCAGCGGCTTCCCTCCTTTTTGTGTTGAATTCACCTAAATCTAGGAGTTAGCATACCTCATGTCATAGTCACGCAGAATCCTACAGAAAGGGGAAAGGTCGTGAGCCCTCGATCCCTTTACCCTCTGAGTCCCGGGTCCCTGCTCCAGCACCTTTTTCCTGAGCTGTTCCCCCTTCCCTGTGCCCCTGCGGTCCCTAGGTCGGCCGCGTCAGTGTGTATGATTCCAAGAGGCAGTCCGGGAAGACCAAGGAGACGAGCGTCAACTGGTGTCTGGCCGACGGCTACGACCTGGAGATCCTGGATGGGACCAGGGGCACCGTGGATGGGTGAGGAGTGGGGGCGCGGGGTGACCCGCGGGGACGACAGGCTGGCCACTCTCTGGAGCTGCCCTTCCCGCCGTGGGGGCCCCCCCAGGGCTCCCCGGCGTTTCTGGTCCCAGCCGAGTGATGAATGCCTTCTGTTTTTCCAGGCCACGGAATGAATTGTCCCGGGTCTCCAAAAAGAACATTTTTTTTCTATTTAAGAGGCTCTGTTCCTTCCAGGGCCGCAGAGATCTACTTAAACTCTCCTATGGTGAGGCCAAGAAAGCTGCCCGTGACTATGAGACAGCCAAGAACTATTTCAAAAAAAGCCTGAAGGACATGGGCTATGGGAACTGGATAAGCAAGCCCCAGGAGGAAAAGAACTTCTATCTCTGCTCAGTATAGTGTGGTCTCGCGACCAACCACAGGACAGTGTAGGGCGGGGCGTTCCACCCCGGGGTGAGAGACGTCGGTCGGAGCATCCCTCAGCACGTTGGACGTGGGGTCTGTTTTTTCTTTCTCTTCCCCTTTGAACGGAACCACAGTTGCTGGTACTGAGACCTTGGGGTTCCCGTTTGTCCTGCTTCCCTCGGGAATACCAGGCCAGTTCCCTCCAGGTCCCTTTTCCCAAGCGGCGAGGCAGAGACCTGAGGGGAGAGAAGAGGGGTTCTCTCGTCTCTCCACCCAACGCATAAGCAGTCACTGAGCACCCACAACCCATCTCCTCTTCAGTTCGGTTTGGGTGTTTTCCATTTCCTTTCCCTCCATCTGCTCTCCTGACCTCTCGTGGTCGCGAGCAGGCTCCGTCAGCTCCATGAGTCGTGTCAGGGACTGATGATCTCATGTGTGGGCGATTTCCTCTGCAAGCCCCTCCGCCCCTTCTGCGGTCACAATTCTCACTTTCCTCCAAGCAGGTGAACAGGGGACCTAAAGGGTCTAGAGAGACAGAAGGGCGGGGGTTTGAGGCTGCAGTCAGTTAATTCCTGGTGCCCAGTGTGATTGGGATCTGCAGATAATACTCATTGATCTTTGGGTCTTGCACTTTAGCCAGCTGGGGAGGGGCCCAGAGGCAGGGACAGCCGCCTCTCCAAAGTGTGTCCCTTTCCCAGGTGGCAGGAAAGGTGAGGGCCGGCCAGACTGGGCGAGGGAGTTGCCTGAGCAGTAGCTGAGATGCCCCCTGCAGGGCTGGCCAGTCCGTTTCCCAGGGGAGCACAGGCGGGCCTTGGAATGTTGCCAGGGTCCCAGCTGTCTGTCCCCCTGAAGCATTCCTAGGAATTCGCCCTGCCAGTTCGGGGATTAGGGCCTGGAGGGCTGTCCTCTTTCCTTAAGTAAACAGGACTTAGCAAGAACAAGGCAGAAACCATGTCAGGTCAGATCGCTGTTTCACCCAGCACAATTCTTAGGACAGTGACCCCAGGGAGGCCAGTTAAGTCGTGGGTGAATTAGGAGTGTTTAAAGGAATGCCATAACTTGTAATTGCACAGGTTGAAATTCAGATATAATTTTTCATTTATCCAAGCATTTATCGTGCTTTTGTTCTGCTAAGTAGCTTCAGAAGGCTGTTTGCGGGCAGGTCGCACACCTGCAGTGCCCCTGCCTGGCGGGGAGTTCCGCAGGGTTGACGTGCCAGCAGGTGTAGGGAAAGGGCAGGCTGTCCTAAGATTCTGTGCGGTGGAGCCCAGTCTACACCTCAAGCTAATGACACTTGTGGTCCAAGCCTCCGCCTCTCTGTGGGGCCTGGCTCTAGGCCAGGGTCAGGCAGACACGCTCCAGAGAGGCACAGAGGCCCTGCCGCCTTGCCGCCTGAGCTGGCCTCTCTGGAGGAATCTTCTCTCTCCATCTGTGAACATGCTGAGCCAGCACCCTCAATGGTTTCCCACCCTCCCCCTGCCGCACCCCCACCTGTTTCCCCCTCAACAGTAGATATGTCCACATGTATACTTTTATCGTAGCTACTGTTCCCGAAAACTGACCAAATAGAAACCCAGGTTTTATTAACACACACTAAGGGTGTCTGCAGAACACCAAGTGTCCCGAGGAGCTCATGGGGAGACTGCTATCCTCTGGGGTGGAGGGAGCCCGCCCGCTGCGTCCTGCGCGTCTGCTGAAGGCACAGTGGGCAGTCCTGCCTCGGTGCAGCTGACCTTCCTGCTGCTTCCAGCTGGAGGCCGTCGCCCACCGGTTCCTCGGAATACTGCCCTCTCTGGTCCATCTCAGGCACTAGAATCTCGGCCTTAGCTCTTTAACCAGGAGCACAGGGCTCTCAAAAGACCAGAGACCCCGCTCACCCCAGAGTCTTACCTAGCAACCTCGCAGTGTTTGGTTTCTGCTGTAGGAAGAAAGCAAGGCACCTGAACCCCCGTGTCTGCTGGAATCAAGCCTGTGTCGGGCCCTGCACGGCCATACCCCCGCCCCCCATGCCCCTCAGTCACACGGGACAGAGGAGGCAGAGCCCGTGCCTAAACTCAGCTCTTCACTTTCTTGTCCACTCTTTGTTTTTAATAAACAGGACCCCTTCTGCCTCTCCCCCCACCTTTTTTTAATGATCTTTGTAGTTGATTTGTCTGAACTGTGGCTATTGTGCATTCTTTGAGTAATCACTTGTAAAAGTTGTCGCTGCTTGACGCTATTTTCCTTTACTCACTTCGAAGAGATTTTGCTGGTTTGGGGGCCTTGGCAGAGACTCCCCAGAGCAGAGTAGGGAAGAGCCCTGTGGGGACTTGGATGCCACGATGGCCGCAGTCAGGTTTCGATTCCGCTTTGTGTGCCCCTTGATAACAGTCACTAACTGTATACATTCCTCCTGAATAAAAGAAGATCTGAATTGGTAGCAAGCCTCACGCTGGTTTCTTGGGGAGGTGAAAGTGAGGGCAGAGGGCCCGGCAGCCACGGCTGCACCTGGCGCCTGGGGAGAGGGCCGCCCTCTCCCCATTTCATGGCCTGTCCGGGAAGTGAGCTTGTGTTTGGGTGGGCTGAGCTACACCAGGTGCACGCCCCCCTCCCCAACCCCACCAGAGCCCACCCTTAAATGCCTGGTTCCCAGAGACTTCACAGGCAAGATTTCAAGGCCCAAGGGAGGAACTATTACCAATCACACAGAATTCTCCCCTTGCCGGTGGTGGTGCTCCGCCCCCGCCCCCGCCCCCGCCCCCGCTCACGGTGCCTTGCCTGCAGGGCTGTGCCTGTTTGGAGTCAAGTTGCAGTCTGAACCCCGGGCTGGCTCGGCTGCATTCTCAGGAGACTGGCCATTTGCCTTTTACTTCATAGATGGCATCCAGAATATTTCTTCGTCTTGAATTTCAAAGAGAATGCACCACTTTCCACATTGTCATTTAGTTCGGAATTTCTACAGGGCTCATCCTTGACCTTTTAAAAATGATATGCCAGAGGACTGGGGTGGGCCTAAGTCACAACACAGCCTGCTTCCCCGTTCATTCTACAGACAGCAGCGGGCAGGAGGGCCAGCGACGTGCTGGGGGCCCAGGAGGACTCTGGGTATCACAGGGGTGCTGGGTGAGCCAGACAGGGAAGGACAATGCGTCTGCCTGTGGGGGTGCCCCAGGACCCTGGGCACCCGTCTGGCTCTTGGGCAGTTCCCGGTTCCACCTGGAGGGAGATGTAGCGCCGAGTATTTCAGAAGGAGGACAGTGTCCTTCGTACCTGAGGCGAGCGCCAGGCACGCCTGCAGAGGGAGCAAGGCCGTCCTCCCCGCCACGCACCTCCAGCTGGACAGGAGAGCGGACTGCGGGACCACAGCACTCCTTCCGTTGCTGGTGACCCTGCATTTCATCCGGGGGGGGGGGCACTATCTGATGCCTGCTTGAGGAGTTGGGACCGGATCAGTGTCCAGGGTTACCACGCAGACTACGGCCTTGACTTCCCAGAGCGTGGGGAGAGGAGGCCCCAGCCGTCCCTGCCAGGGAGACGCGTCCTCACTCCTACCCTGTCCTCTGGGGTCCTCCCCTGGAGCTTTTTCTGGCTCCGTCTAGTGCAGGCCCAGGCATTTCATTTCCATCCGATGGATAGACTTGTAAGGCAACACATCACGATAATGGAACTGCTACCACTGACCTTTGCTTTAGTTTTCTCTAGAAAACTGCATGAGTGCAGCTTTCCCTGAGCCTTCCTTTTTCCCATGCAGCCCGTCCGTGAGAATCCCCCCCTACCCCCAATATAAGAGACAAAACATCTTTGGAAACGTGTCTTTATGAGAATCTTGAGTTCCTAATGCATCTGGCCTGGAGTAGGCTAAACAGTGCAAATATTCCAGGAAGACAACAAGGGAGGCCAACCAAGGCCAGTGTCAGGGAGAAGGGGGCATTGTGGGCGGATGTGTGAGGCGTCCTAACGATTCCTAGCCCTACGGTCCCTTAGCAACCAGGGGGCTCTCACACCCACCGCTTGGACCTGTTGGGACTCATCTTGAAAGGTGGCTGCTTGTCCTGTCTAGTCTGGCTGAGTGAGTGGGAGGCTGGTCAGCACCAGTGGACTGTGAGGGACGCTGTGACACCAGCCGGGCTGCCCAGAAGTAGAGGGTGGCAGCTGCGTCCCGGGCACTCTGGCTTGGGAACAAATTCAGAGCAGACCCCATGCCCTGACTTTCCTGCTACCTGCCTCAGAGGCCAGCCGGACTCTGCAATCATGAGCCTTGGTTTCAGGCCCAGCACTGCTCCCCAGATGTTGCTTGCTCTCTCTGAGCCCAGTGCTCTCTTCCGCCAACAGGGCCCCTTCCCTGCAGGGTGGAGGTGAGGGAGAGACAGTGCAGCTGAAGCACATGGCAGGGAGCGGGCACCTGGCAAACAGTAGCTTTGCCGGAAGTGGGAGGAGGCAGGACGGGAGTCAAAGCTCCAAAATCTCCGCAGAGCATCCCCCCCCCCGCCCCCCGCCTCCTTCCTGGGAGCCTGCCGCCCTTCCTCCGCAGGCGGCCTTCCTCTGCAGGAAGTGCCAGCCGGGGGCTGCCCCTGTCTTGTTTGCTTTTAAATTTGCAATAACTCGGTACCAGCTGTTCCAGCATTAGCTCCCTCGCTGCCAGGAAACTGCCTTCCTCCTGCGGCAACACCAGCCGGCCGAAGCAGGGAGTCTGCGCAGAACCGCTTTTCAGACAAAAGTGGCTACAGAGCACCTGTGGTCTGGCCGTTTCCGATGGAAACCATCCCAAAGTCTCTCCTCACTGCCCCCCTCTAGCCCACCTCACTCAGGTTACAAGCCAGAATTTCCCGCCCTCTTAAGTTCTGGGGTCCCCGGTCTTGCCCAGCGCTGAGCTGGCTACCGGTTCTCTCCAGAGAGCCGAGCCGCAGAAGGGCAAGGTGCCGCCCAGACAACACCCGGGGAAGAAGACAGAGGACCTGAGAACAGAAGAGACTGGTTCTCCAAACCCGGGACTGACGTGTGACACCTGGCCCCCGCAGCGGCGTCCTCCTCCCTGCACCTCAGCCCTCCCCGCTCTGCTGGGATGGTCCCCAAAGGGCTGCAGCCAGAGGTGGAGGGAGTGGCGCTGCCCCGCGGACCCCGCCCAGTTAACCCCTCGAGTACATCGACCCTCTCTTCCTTGCTGCAGCCCTCAGCCTGCTCGCCCCCTGTTTACAGAAGAGGACGAGCAAGTTCAGAGCTAGGTGCTCCTGCAAGGTCAGACAGCAAACGCCTTCCAGGCCTCGGTTTCGTGGTGTCAGGTCTTGGAGAGGATTTGGAGAAGCTGCTCTCTAAGTCCCCCAAGCCATCTGCTGACTGCCTTGGACAACAGCCACTTGGAAAGTACTGAAAGCATGTACAGCCAGCAGCAGCAGCTGATGGGGCCAGGAGCCTGGGAGAGCTGGCCCAGTGGGCCCCAGGCTGGCACCCCACCCTTCAGAGTGGAGGTTCCTTTCCAGTTGCTGTTTCAGGTTCTGGGCTGTTTTTTCAGGGCTGTGAGTTTGAGGCAGGTCCCAGCACAATGCGGGCAACTGGAAATTTGCTGTTCTATCTTGTTCGATCAAAAAGGAAAAAGGACTCATGGCCATGGTCAACAGTGGGGTGACTGCAGGGGGAAAGGGGTATAAGGGGGTTAAACAGAAATAGAAAACAATACAATAAAAATAAGTCTATCTGCTGTTCTAGAAGGGAGTGTCCATGGAGCCAAGACACTACCCCTCGGAAGAGATGTGCAGAAGCCCACTCTGGCAGGTGGGTAGCAGCACTGGGGACAAGGCACACAACACGGGCAGGGTTAGGTCAGCAGAGAGCTCTGAGTGCACACCTGCACGGGGAGGAGCTGACCGAGAAGGGAGGTCAAGGCCAGTGCCAGAGCTCTCAACCCAGGAGTGGGATGAGGGTTGAAGACGCCCAGGAGAGCCCCGCCCACCAGACTCACAAGCATTCCCTCCAGCTCTCAGGCTTCCCTGGGCCCAGGCCCCGTTCTGGCGGACTTGGTTTGTCTGAGGAAGAGGCAGGGTAAGTGAGGGTCTGAGGGGAGGCGGACATGACAGGGGACCCCATTCCCACTGGCTGTGACTGCCTCACATTCGCAGAGCATCCTCTCTGTGCCAGGGAAAGCACTGGGCTTTTTCACAAATGCCATTTCGTCCTCAGAGCAAGCCCATAAAGACGGCACCACAGTCCACATCTGACAGGTGAGGAAGGTGAGAACCAGCAAGGCAGAGACTCCCTCGAGATGGCTGAGGAAGCGGCACAGCTGGGACTAGAGTCCAGAATGTGATCCCAGTGCTCACATGTGCCACGTGTGTCCTCTAGCCCACTGGCACCCCACCCCACGCCAAATTGTGCTGTGCCTGGAGAAGCAGGGGCCCAGCTGGGCATGAGAAAAGCATGGTCTGTGTGTGGCAGGTCCCTCAGTGCACTTGGCATAGTGACCCCTCTGTGACCGGCCACCTGCTGGCCCAGCACTGAGCACAGGCTGGGACCATAAATCAGAGTCCATCATGTGGCAGGGACAGGGACAGAAGATCTCATAACAGGTCTCTTTCCTATGCTAATAGGCCAGGTGGCCTCCAGCTGTCCCCTGGGAGCAGTGTCAGAATATAGCCTCCAGGGACTCACAGGACTGGATGCTTTCAGGGGAGCTGCTGTCAGCAGCAGCCCCGTCCCACTGCAACCTTGCTCAGGTTTGGGTTGGTGGAGAGGGGGCAGGCGAGGGTGGGGGGTGGGCACAAGCAGAAAGAAGGGAGCCCTGAAGAGAAGGGCGGGGCAGGAGCAGTGCTGATGTGGCCACTTGCTCTGCAGCCATCTATGCTTCGGGCAAAAAGGCTGGGTCTGCTGACAGCTAACATCTTTCCTTCATTTACTACAAACAACCAGTCAGTTCAACTGGGATGAAAAACAGCCTGTGGAGGTGACCTCAGGCTCCAAGCAGGTCATGCAAAGACTCAAAACTCAGAGGCTCCCCAATACCCAGCCTTGTCCACCACACCCAGGCTGGGCAGGAAAGGAAGAAAAGCCCAGAGGGTGTGGAGAATTCTTCACTGGAGAAGGGGAATTGGGGCTGGACTCTGGACCCCTCAGGAGCAAGAGGCTGTGGGGCTGGACTGGAAGCTTCCCCCCAGGAGGCGGACCCTCTGGGCAGGACAGCTGCTGTCCACTGGGGCGGGGGCAGGTGTCAGGTCACATCCAGTCCGCTCTTGCTCCTCCCCTCTGAGCTGCCTCATGTCCAGCCAGCCTATCACAGAGTCGGAGCCCCTGTTCCTCCTCCCCACGTCCCTTCCCATGACTTGGAGGCGACAGATGATTCTGTCCCTTCTCAGCCCCTTCCCCTTCGCACTGTCCTCAGGCTGGAAGTCTCCGACCTCTCCGTTCTCAGCTTCTGTCCTCGACCAGCAGCACTCTTGCCTGGGCTGGTGCAAGAGGAGGAGAGCGGCCGGCCCAGCCTCCAGCTGGAGCTGGCTGCACGTGGGCTGCGGTGCGGGGGCAGGGGCTCCAGGCGATGTGAAGGAATGGATCTTTGTGGGCAGCGACCCTTTCCTGGTCACTCATCCACCTCCACCCGAAACTACTGTGCGACAGAAGACAAAGGGGTGAAGGAGCACGGAGCTGGGGGCCTCACTTGGAGCTGGGAGCCGAGTGGTCTGCGTGGAGGAAGGTGGCAGTGGTGTAGTTCTGGAAGAGAGGCTGTAGGAACATTCCGATGGTGCCAAAGACACAGACGAAGACAAAGATCCAAAGGAACAGGCGGTCGATCACCATGGCAACATACTTCCAGTCCTCACTCACCTGGACGGGAGACAAATGATGCCCAGGTGTATCAGTCACATGATGCAGGATAGGAGTGGGGTGGTGATAAGCAGGTCACACCTTACACACGCACCTCACTCTCTCCCTCCATGACCCTAGAGTGACCCTTCCAAAGCATGGTTTCAGTCCTGCCTGCTTAAAAGCCTCCAGTGGCCCCACTTCCTCCAGGACCTCTCCCAGATCTGGAATCAAGACCCTGCCGTGACAATGTGCACCTACCCGACCCTCTTCCATGATGGAACCCAGATTTACCAAACCCCACGGGTCCTCTCGGGTCTCTGTGCCTTTGGGTTTCCTTTCTGTCTAGAATTCTGGTCCTCCCTTTCTATACTTGCTGAACTCCTACACATCCTTCAAAGCCCAAATCAAATGTTACCTCTCCTATGAAGGCTTTCTTGATCCCCCTGATCAGAATGAACCAGTGTCCCTTCCAGGTTTCTTTAGCACTGCATACACATTTCTGCCACAGCATTTTCACTGCGCTGTGCTGTCACTGCAATTTGCATGTCTGCCCCCGCTCCTAAACTACAGGGACCCGTCAAATTCACTTTCGTAGTTCCAGCACCCGGAACACAGAGAACCAGTAATTTGGTCTCGAATTAGTGAACGAATGGCTCCCTCTGCTCCCTGTGTGACTGCAGGGGAGCCCCATCCCAGGGCACCACCTGAGCATGCAGACCCCAGAGGATGAAGACTGGGGCCCAGATGTGAACAAATCTGTCAAAAAGACAGTGACTTCTGTGGGTTCTAGGGGGAGTGCTGGCCTCCCCTCAGAGCTGCTCCGCTCCAGCCTGACTCTGGGCCTGGTGCACACCCTCACCTACAGCCCGGCTGGCGGGGGGCTGGGGGGCGGAGGCTGCGCACCTTCATTTAGTCAGCAGCTGAATAATGACTCATTAGTGTCACATGTGTGCCTCTGTGTACCTGGCACCATGATGGCACGGGGGATAGAAAGAAAGCAGGACAAAAAAGTACATCCTGTGGTTTACAGTCTACTGAGGGAGGTGATGGACACAAAATAAGTAAAAATTTAAAAAGTACACAGGCTGCTTATAAGGAAACAGAGGGCTGAGACAGAGAAGTGGAGGGGACGATGTGATTTACGGTGTGGTCTGGGAAGGCCTCTTGGAGGAGGTGACATCTTCAGTAAGAAGGGATAAGCGAGGAGCCAGCTGTGGCAGAAATAATCTGAAGGAAGGAGCAGTCACCTTCAGCCGGCCTGCACCCTTCAAAAGGGTTTACACCAGGGAAGACCAAGCTGAGGAACTGCCCCAGGCTGAACTAAAGAGGCAGGACAGCCAAATGCAATTCGAGACCATGGACCGGCATGAGGGCGATGCGACAAAGGGCACCACGGGAAAATTGGAAAAACTGAATCCGGACTTCAGATATTGTACTGAGGCTAAATTTCCCGAATTTGGTCACTGAACCTGGTTTATGTAAGGCAGTGTCCCTGTTCTTAGGAGAGGCACGCTGCAGTGCTTGGGATAAAGGGTCACAATGTCTACAACTTAAACAGGAAATCGAAAGTTATTAATAATAATAATTTTTAAAAGGAAAAAGGGCATTCCGAGCAGAGAGCCCAATCTGTGCAAACGCCCTGAGGCAGGAAAGAGCTTAGCTTGCTTAGAAAGGTCAATCAGATAAGCCAGAGGGCTGAGCAAGGGGGAGAAGGCACAGGGGGCGGGGGCGGGGGAGGAGGACACCGTTTGCTCTGATGGAGAAGGACAGGAGCTGCATCCAAGACACCAGCACAAGTCTGTGCTGCAGCCGGGCAGGAGCTGGCAGAGGCCTGCAGCCGGGGACAGCATGGAGACGGTGCAGGAAGAGGGAAGTCGAGGATTATGTTGGGGGTTGTGCTCACAGGTCAAGACTTCTGAGAATCTGGACGGTGAGGGAGGTGAGAGAGAAAGTTAAAAGTCGGGAGTCACTCGAGGTTTTTAGTCCAAACCATCACTCGGAAGATGTGGATTCCATTGACTAAAAGATAGATGAGGAGTAGGTGGGGATATATGTTAAGCACTCAGCTTGGGAACGTCAAGTCTGAGATGCCTCTGCAGCATCCAAGTAGGTCACTGCACCGTCAGCACCCGCTCAGAAGATGCACATGACAGGAGCGGACTGCAGCAGAGGCGGTGGAGGCGGAGAGGAACGGCTGAGCCCCTGCACCTCCACCCCCACTGGTGCCTCTCCCACTCAGCCTCTGCTGGCTCTGAGGCTTTCACCCCATACCCTCCAGCCTGGGCAGCCCCTCTTCCTCCATCAGGACCCAAGCAAACGCCAGGCTCTGAAGTCCTCCTCCTCCTTCTCCCTCCAAACAGTAGGGCAGAGAGCTCACCCTTCCTCACCCCCAAACCAAAATGGCAACGACCCAGCAGAAACATCACTGATCACCATGGCAACAGCTGGACAGCAGCCAAGAGCTAGCCAGGTACTGGAGACTGAGCGGAGTGGGGGCTGGGCCGGGCAAGCCACAATCCAAAGTAGGGGCATTCAACTCTTTACACTTGGTTCCCAGATGCAGAAATCAGGGGAGTCCCCGTCTGAAGAACTGCCACAGAAAACGCCTGCTGTGCAGAAATGTGGGGGACAGGTCTCAGAAGCCCTAGCCTCCACCTGCCCTCACCTCCATAAATATTTCACAAGGCCATCCCCCGGGCCCCATGAGAGGAGAAACAGTATGTTGATCTGGCACTGTCCTCCCCTCCACCAGCGGGCTCTTGGAAACTCTTAACCGCCCCCACCAACACACACACCCTTTGCACTCCCCTAAGTTTTGCCCCCTGGGGGGGCACACAAAGGACTCAGCTGTGGTTTGTGCTGAGAGCTGAAAATTAACAACTTGGACTTGGGAATGCAAGAGGTGGATAGGAACTCTGGAACACGGCCACAGGCCAACTGCAAACGCAGAAGGGCCTCCTCGCTTTCCTGGCCGTCCTCCTGACACTAACGATGCCCCACATGAGGCATCTTCGCCCTGGCTACTAGTCCTCAGGGAGCCACAAGGTCAACCTGCACGGACTCCAACTTAGGCGGCGCCGCCACCTGGAAACTGACTGCGAACGCCGGCCAGCGCCCAGGCCTACGGCCCCAAGCAGACGCACGTTTCCCTCATCTAGCCCTTTTCGCTTTGCACGCCGCTACCATGCTGCCACCCTCCACTGCAGTCCTGCATCTCACGTCCCATGACCCTGCGCTGCACTCACGCTTTGGTCGTCGTCCTCGCTGCGCATGTGGTCCGCGATGAAGCGCACACCGTCCACCGCCTCCTGGAGGCCACAGCCACACGGCCCTCCCGAGCGCCCCGGGACAGCTGCCGGCGCGGGCTCTGCCCCAAAGGCTTCAGCCAAGCCCTGGACTGACGCGTGGTTGACATAGCATGTGCAGGAGTCGGCCCCAGGGGCTTCACGGAAGAAGAGGGTCCTGGGGCCCTCGCGCTCGCGCTGGCGCCTCCGAAGGCGCAGGCGTTGGCGGGCGCAGTGGCGGCGCGGCTGCTGCATGAAGAGGAGCGTGGGCAGCTTCTCCAGGAAGACGACCTTGACCCAGGGCGCCATGGTGTGTGTGGTGGGCGAGCGGTGGTGCACGTTGAGCACGCACACGCTGGTGACGATGGAGAAGGTGACGAGCACCATGGTGAACATGAGGTACTTGCCAACAAGCGGCACGTCGAGGGACGTGGGCGGCACGATCTTGGAGATGAGCAGCAGGAAGACGGTGAGAGCCAGCAGCACGGAGATGCACAGCGTCATCTTCTCGCCGCAGTCGGACGGCAGGTAGAAGACCAGGATGGCCAGGGAGGTGATAAGCACACAGGGGATGATGAGGTTGATGGTGTAGAACAGCGGCTTGCGGCGGATGATGAAGTCATAGGTAATGTCCACGTAAGTGGAGTCCTCTGGATTCTCGTTGCGCCGGCCGGGCAGCGCCACGATATCCCACTCGCCGCTGGGTGTGAAGTCATCCAGGCTGGCCACATCACTCTTGAGCACCAGGTCAATCTCCGTGCGGTCGTAGGTCCACGAGCGGAACTTCATGGTGCAGTTCTGCTGGTCAAACGGGAAGTGCTTCACTTCGATCTTGCAGGCGCTCTTGTAGATGGCCGGCGGCAGCCAGAAGATGCTGCCGTCGTAGGAGACCACGGCGTTGGAATAGAAGGACACCTCGTACATGCCGTCGGCACTGCCGAGGGAAGGGCAGTCAGCTCTGGCCTCAACGTTCTCCACCCTCACCTATCAACCCAGCCCTGGCTAGGAGGAGAGGAAAGCCAAAGGGAGGCACAGGAGGGGAAACCCAAGTCTGAGGTCGGCCATCCAGAGTGTAGGGAGGTGGAGCAGGAACAGTATCTGGGTGGGTTTGTGGGGAGAAGAGGCGTTCTGCTCAGAGACGAAGAGGCAGGTGAAGGGGGAGGGTGTGGCTGCTACTTATCCTGCACCGTGGAAGCTGTTTGCTTCACATAAGGGTGGGAAAGTTGGTGGAGCCAGGGAGGCCAGGGTGAGGCACCCCGAGCAACGGTGTGGGACAGAGGCAGGTGGGAGCAGCAGATGGTCCCAATAATGGTTTTGGAGGTAAGAGGGATTATTTCAGGAGAGGGCATAGCACCTGGAGGCGAAAGTGAGACCTCCAGGTTCTCTGATCCTGACCAAGCCTCCAGGGAAGCCTACTCTTGAGTCAGTTTAGGCACTGGCAGCTGTCAGTCCTTGTTTCTGTCCCACAGCAGCTCCAAACACTGGGACTCCTGAATGGCTGGGTGGGGCTGACAATGGGCCGGTTACCCTCGCTGTCCATATTATACCTCACTGCTCTGGGTCTGTCTGTCTGGGTAGTGGCTGCATCTACGCCAAGGAAAAGACTCTTCTCTGTACCCACCATGAGCTGAGTTGCCTCCCCCAAGACCTCTTCCTTCTCTGAGCACTCCCACGGTCTCCCCCAGCCTTCCCATTGCTCCAAGGTCACCTACTTGTTGTACAGGACCACGTCTGGGAGCCAGATGTGTTTGGAAGGGAGTCGCACTTTCTTCATGTTGTCAAACTCCTCAGGCTTCCAAGTGAGGCGATAATCCTCCCATTCCTGGGGAAGGGAGAGAGGGAGGCAGCACCAACCTCCGCCTTGGGAGGGGCCCAAAGTTAAGGATAGTGACAAGATGGGGCCCATCTAGCTTGAGGGAGCTTTGCAAGCCATCACCTTTCCACGATGACTGCTCTGCCCAGCAAATGTGGCTCATAAAATACATTCTCATTTAAACTGCACAGCTAAGCCAAGACATTAGAATCTGCATTTTACAAATGAGAAAATGACTCTTGCAGAGTTTAACATGTTCAAGTCATGGAGCTGGTGAGTGGGAGAACCAAGATTAAGATCCAGTTATTTAGGACACCAAAGTTTACACCTTTCTGCCTCTCTTCAGGAGATTAAAAGAGGGAAAAGCACCTAAAAAGCAAAGAAGAAGAAAAGAAAAAGGACGAAAGAGGAGACCAGGGGTGTGGGCACCTACCTGGGTGAGCCAGACATTGGTGGTCATGATCTGCTCCCGCTCGTGCTGCAGGACAGAAGAGAAGCTGCTGCGAAGGCCTCCCCGCCCGTGGGCCCCCCACAGCCGCCCTCGGGCTCCCCCACGGCCCCCAGGGCTTGGGCACTCCAGAGGAGTCAGCACAATATGAACACATTCTGGCTGTGTTGAGTTCAGTCGTTGGGCAGAGACTTTGGGAGCCCACTCACCACACTGATGAGCTGGGCCAGTGAGACCATAAGCTGTACCGTCACCAGCTCAGAGCCATTGGTGGCTGGGCGGATAAGCTTGTTGTAGCGGGAGGGATCCAGGAGATGTTCCACCAGCCGCTCCTCTGTATCCGTGCCCCAGACTCCTGGGCAGGGGGTTGAGGGGCAAGAGGTAAGTAAGTAGGCAAAACAGGCCCACCCACCCTAGGCAGGGGGGCCGGTCCAGGCCCAAACAAGAGGCTGTAGCTTCCCACTGTTCCATCCCTAAGGATACGTCAAAATGCTTCCGTTCCCCATGGAGGCCCCTCATAGAGAAACCCTTGCCCGAGAGCCCCAAGTTGCCCAGACAGCCCCACACCACTGTCTCCGGCCCAAGAAACCATTCTGTAAAGACTAGTGGAGACCTGCTCTTCCTCTGAGGTCTCAGAGGGTGGTTTCAAGAGACATTCATGTTTCCAGAGCTTCTCCTAAAAGATGCCTACAGTTCAGGGAGGGCCATTCCTGTCCCACCTACACGCCTTCCCCTCAGTCAGCGTTCATCTGTGCATGCGAGTCACATTATGTGCCTCCGCAGGTAACTGGCTGTGACCCCACCCCCACCCTCGAAGGTACTGGGTTGGACTAGAACCTAGGCTGTGGGCCAGGGTGCATATTTAGTCCCAAGTTTCAAATATACAGGACCCCACACCCCAGGATATGACGTGCGGGTGTAGAGGTCTCATTAGGCTGTACAATCCCTTTGCACCTGCTCTTCACACACTCCATCTCCTTCTGTAACTCTGCACAAACACACCCCATCCCCTCAGAGAGGTCCTCCCTGGGCCCCGCCTGGCAGAGCTTGTTCCCTTCCGAGCCTCCTGTCCCACCCGAGGAGACCGTTGACAGGTCACTTCTCTCCCCCTCCTCCCTTGCCTCTGTGGAGTGGTCGCAATCAGGAGCCCAGGGTGGTGGGCATGGGCACCGGAATCAGGAGCCCAGGGAAATGATGGACAGCCAAGGGAGGGTGCTGAGCCGGGTGGATGTCTTGATACAATGTTTCACAAGAAGTCAATGGCATCTCAGTCGCAGAGACTGCCCTCCTGACGACCTAGAAAGCCTGGGGAAATTCCCTCCCTTCTTCCTTTGTGTGCCCAACCTCCCCACCCACCCCTGCCCAGGTTTCCGTCGCGTCCTTTCATCGCTGCTCCTCCCAGTTCAGTCTCCCGGGGCTCCCGGCAGGCCCGAAGGTCTCTCCCGTAACTCCCAGCAGACTCCCCCACCTCTAGGAATCCCTTCCTTCCCCTCGGAGCCTGACCGGGTGAGGCAGAGCGCGGCGCTCTGGCTTTACCTGCGCACAGCTGGAGGAGGCCGAAGCCGAGGAGCAGCGCCGTGGAGCGGGGGCGCCAGGCCATGCTGCGGGCATCGCTCGCCGCCCCGCGTAGACCGGCCCGCCGGCGGCGCCGCGGCGGGTGCTGTCCGCGGTGCTGAAGCCGCGCCCGCGCCGCCCGAGCTCGGGGCTGGGCCTTCGGCCCGACGCCGCGGGGCGCCGGGAGTGGGCCGCGAGAAGGGACCGGTTCGGTCGGAGCGGCGGAGGCTTTTCTGGCCGCTGCTCCGGGCAGCGCGAGCGGGACGGCGAGGGGAGGAGTCTGCGCCCGGAGGCGGAAGCGCCGGCCCGGGAAACCGGGTCTCCGGGTGGGACGCTCTTTGGCCGGTCCTGCCACGCTAGGTGTTCGGGAGGCGAAAGCAGACGGCCCTTCGGGCGGCGGCCGCGTCCTGAAGCCCGACGTTGGGGCAGGGCCCGCAGGCTGTTTGAGAAGAGGCGCAGAAACAGCGCGAGTCGGACAAATGAATGGGCCCGGGCCCGGCCCGCTCAGCCCGGAGGGACGCCGGCGAGCCCCAGGGGGCGCCAGTCGGAGGTTCGGGGTCCCGCCCACCTTTTTTCTCTCACCAAACCCAAATGATCCTGCCTCCTAGGAAGGCCGAGGGTGCCCCGGAGAATATGCCCCTAGAGGAAGAGACAGGGGGCTGTGGGTTTGCTATTTTAACAAAACAAACAACTTTGGAGTCTGGAAACAGGGCCCCCTCACCTGTCCCATTCTCTACCTCCCTCCATAAATTCCCTAAAAGGCTAAGCTTTCTGTCCCATCCCAAGTGGTCTAAGGTGAGGACTCTGGATGTAGACTGAATAGGTGACCTTGAAGGTCTTGAAGAGTGGAAGGGCGAGTGGTTCTTATCAGTTAGCCTTTCTCACCTCGTTCCTTTCTACTCCAGTCTTTGGGTTCCGTGTGACAAGGCGGATCAGAAGACCGTTTCACAGAGGCCAGCCCAAGAACGAAGCTAACACAAAGGAGAGCAAAGATGAGACAGAGAAAGAGGTGTCAAAATTCAATGACATCTTTGATCTTGAAAGCCCTGAACTTTTAGCTTGTGAGCTGATAAAGGCTTCCCTTTTTTCTTAGGTGGATTTTTGTCACTTTCAACCAAAAGATTCCTGACTAAAGCAGCCTTATCATACATCAAGGCTCTGCCTTATTCCCTCTCTGCCTACTTCTTCAACCTCATCTGGGCCACTACCCCCAGCTCCACACTTCAAATATTGGCAATGTCTCTATGATCCTCGAATATTCTGTCCCTTCCATCCTCCACGCTTCACAGTCCTTTAAACATGTAGTTCCCTTGGCTTTTTTGTTACCTGTTTCCCCCTCGACTGCCTTTTACTTAACTTTGAACATCTGGCAGCAACGTCAGTTCCTCAAGGAAGCTATGCCTGAGCAAGAACTAGATCAGTAACTTGCTTTATGTTTCCAGAGGATGTCCAATAAGTAAATGAACCAGCCCAGCCTGTTGCTGTCTCTTCCACTGGATCCGGAACCAGCACAGTGGCTGGCATATTGCAAGGGCTCAACAAGTAAGGGAAAGGGCTAGTACAGGACTGACTGACACCTTCTAATGTGTAGGGGGATGCTCCTCTTTAAAAGCTCAGTTCCTGGAATGGCAGAGGAAGAGCAGGACAAGTACCAGAAAAGGAAGGACTGGCAAGAAGTGGGGTGACTACAAGCCCCTTACTGCACATGAAAGTGGGCCATAAGTCTGCGCCACCAGCTTCAAGGCAAGTGCCTGTGTAAACATGTAATAATAACTGAAGAATGAAAGAAATCCTGGAACCAAGGGAAGGACTGGATGATAAAAGCTTATGGAAAAGGGAAGGAAAAGAGAAGGGTATACAGTCACACCACTGGGGGAAAGGGTCAGAGGCAGGAAGAAGAACTGCCTTCAGCAATCAGATCAACGTGTGTTGAGTACCTACTGCACAGATGTTGAGGACGCACTGCCCAAAAAGACCTAGTCCCAGCCATCAAGGAGATCATAGTTTGGCAACAAAGACTTATCACACAATATGGTGGCTGCTTAGTATAGCTATCAATGGGGAGCTATGGAAGCACAGAGGAGGGAGAGGGTAATAGTGCCTCTGCGCCTGGAGGGCATGGAGATTAAAATTGAGATTTGAAAACTAAGTAAGCCAGTGTGACAAAGGTGGCTTAAAGGCACTCCTGAAAGAGAAGGATGGGGGGCTTTATGCATAGATGCTACTTAGTACTTCCTTCTTTTGGTGGGTGCTAGATGATTGAAGAAGACCTCCTTTATGAAAATCTCTCTCTGGGGTAGTTGCTCGTGTCTCGTTTGACAGACGAGAGGATCATTTGCTTTCTTGAAGCTCTCGGTTGCTCCCTGATGCTCCTGCAGGCCAGTCACGCAGCCTGTTCCCCTTGGCCTCTACCTTCTCTTTCCAACTTCCCGAGCTTTTACGTCAGGAGTAATTCCAGCCTGGCAGGGAGTGAGTCCTCTTTGCACAACACCCTGTGGCCAAGGAGAACTGGCACGCCCTCTCTCTCTCCTCTCCCACACACGCTCCTTCCAGACCCACCAGGAAGAAAGGCAGCCAGGGAGAGAGGGAACCATGCAGGGTGGTGGACAGATATAGAAGTATCAGCCCTGAGGCAAAACAGGGGCCAAAGTCTGGTGTGGCACTCCCTTTGCCTCTGATGGTAAGACATTTTCTTTTGAAAAGCATCACAATCCATTTGTCTACACATTTATGTATACTTAGATATAACATATATACGAATGTACATAAATTATAAGTGTACAGCTAGATACATTTTCACAACACGAACATAGCCATATCATTTTCACCCATATTTGTAAAAATAGAACATTAGTGATGTCTCGAAGTGCCCCCGGAAGGCACCCCCATCATTATCCTCTCCTCTCTGACAGTTCATCACGAGGGCAGGAAAGGGGAGCGACAGCTCCACGGGCCCTGCTTACAGTTCCGGAACTAGACAGAGGCGACAGTCACATGACACCATGAATGTGCTGATGCCACTGAACTGTACGCTTTAAGATGGCTAAAATGGTGACTCTTATGTTACGGTGGTTCCCCACAATTTAAAAAACTGACTAAAAAAGTAAAGACTGTTCTGACTTCTAAGAGCACAGATGGCCTTCGCCTGCTGAATTTCATATGAATGAAATCACAGCCTTTCATACTTTTTAACCAGTGGACACTGTTGAATGTAGTTGTAGTTTGTTCATCTTCATCGCTGTAGAATATTCCACTGTGTGAACACACCACCGTTTATTGGGTTGTTTCCTATTTTACTATTAAAAATATTTCTATGAACATTCTTGGTATACAAATATGTGCATTTGAGTACATAACTAAGTCATTTACATTTTAATTTATTTTTTCGAAGGAATACACTATAGCTTTGTAACCTACAGTTTTCATTTACTATTTCTCAAACATCTCTTCGTACCAACAAGTGTTCTTCAATGACTTTTTAAACAGTTCATGTATGGCACTGTAGGTGCATTGTGGAGCATATCTTTAATAGAATTTTGAAATGAAACCTCTGGGTCAAAGCATTAAAGTTCTTTGATTGTTTACTTATTTATTGCTAAATAATTAAAGAATTGTTTTATCCTGCATCCAGAAGGACTAACACTCTCCAGGTACCCTGGGGCCTCAGGCTAGAGCGCCAACGGTCAACATCTCTACAGCCCTGCCTATGCCCTGCTGGCCTTCCTCTTTCCTCCTGAGTCATCCCTCCGTTGTCTTAGGGCCTTTCTCCCCAACCTCCTTCCACCTTAAGGCCCAGTTCTCTCAGAATGTCCTCCATTTCCATTTAAGGAACTCCTGTCACATTCTTCCTGGGGAGTTAATCCTGACTAATATCACCCTCCAAGGACCTTACCTCTCTGATCCCTGTTAGTGTGTCTGCCACATTGTGTTACAGCTGATTACATCTGGCCCCCGTTCACCCATTACCACATGTTCCTGAGCGCAGGAGTAAGAAATGCAACAGAAACAGTAAGATGGGTCACAGCTGTCATGTGAGGAACCCCTCCTCTGCCAGGAATGGAGCTAAGCTACCCACTGGGACTGAATCTTATTTGTGTCTGCTCCCCCGGGGCCCGTTACAGTGCCTGACAGAGCACAGCTGCCCAGGACGCACTCGTTGAGTCGGCGACGGAGTGCTGTGCTTCTGGGAGCAAGTCGAAGGAGCAGGATGAACACTCTGCCCCAGACAAGAGCATCTGCTTGTTCTGATAACACATGACCTTTGGGAGAAACAAAAATCCCTTCAATCCTTTTTATATACAGCAGCCAGGATGATCTTTTAAAATCAGATCATGCCACTCACGGCTTAAAAATCATTCAATGGTGTCCCACTGTATTTGAATAAAACCCAAACGACTTGCAGTGGTCTCTACAATGCAGCCCTTGCTTTTTTCACTGGCCTCATCTCCTCCCCCCTTTTCTCTTCTTTCACTAGACTCAATGCCAATCCCCTCTCTATTTTCTGAAACACCAAGCTCTTCCTATGTGCACCATTCTAGGCACTTTTCATGTGTTACCTCACTTAACTCTCCCACCAGCCTTATGCAGTAGGTACTATTATGATCTCCATGTTACAGATGTGAAAATTGAAGTATGTATTGGCAAAGTCACCCCATTAACAGCTGGCAGAGCTGGAGTTCAAAGCCCATGCTCTCAGCCACTACATCATTAGCTTCCTACTTCTAGCCCACACCACCTTTGTTCGCACACAGGGTCTCGGAGGTCATTGCTCTTCTTGCTGAAATGCTCTTCCCCGCCCCTGCCATGCCTGCCTTCTCTTCTTCAAATCTCAGCTCAAACGCCGCCTCCTTAGGGAGACCTCCCCTGACCAGTGGACTTACAGTTTCCCTGAGTCATTCTCTCCCACATGGCCCTACTCTAATCCCTTGGATGTACTTACCAGTCATTCCTCTGGTCATTCATTTGTTTAGCATCTGACTCTGCATCAGAGAGTAAGCACCACCAGAGCACGGATCTTGTCTGTCTACTGTTGTATGTTGAACTTAACCCAGTGTCCGACACACGGCATACCCCATACACATTTACTAAGTGACTAGTAAACATCAGTGCTTCGTAAACATCTTGACTTTGTAACAGTGACAGTAATCATAGCAATAGTAGTATCTAGCATTTGCTGGGCAATGTACTGTGTGCCCATCAGTATTAATCATTTTACATGTCTCATTTCTTCTAAACTGGAACAATAATCTACCCTGCAAGGCAGAAGAGTATCATGCCCATTTTACAGATAAAGAAACTGAGTTTCACAGAAATTAAATAACTAGACCAATGTCACAAAGCTAGCAAAGCAGGGGAAGTCTAATCCAAATTCAGTTCTGACTGCCTAGTCCATGGTCTTTCCACTCAGCTGTGCTGCCCCCCTTATGGTCTAGTTCAAAGAATAGCTGTAGCAGACTCTCTAATGAACGCTGATGGCTCTGCCTCTCTCCTGAGCTCAGAGCTCACACCCCACTGGATGTCTCCAGGAGAATGGCCCACATCCCCTCCCCTCCACACGCTCAGCATATTTATAATCCAAAGCTCCGCCCTTCCCACATAACTCAGCTCCCCTTTGAGATGTCTCACTCTCTGTTGGTGCTGCTACTGTTAGTTGCCCAGGCTTTCAGAGCTTCTCACAATTCTAGAGACCTTCCGTTCTTCCTTGATCTTAATATAAAGCCCAAGTTCCCAAACATGGTTTTTAATGTCTGCCAAGATTTAACCTTTGCCTACCTAACATGTGTCTCTCTCCCCACCTCCCTGGACACAGGTCAGGCCTTCTTCCCATTCCTCCAACTTGCCATGGTCCTACCTCAAAACTTTTGCGTATGCTGTCCCTTCTGCCTGTGTCAGTGTCCAGCGACCCCCTCTCTCCCCCCACCACGCCCACCGTAGGTAATTGTGCTTATCCTTCAGAATTTAGCATGTCACTTGTTCAGGGACACGTTCCCCATAACTACAATTAAGTGACTGGGTGTGCAACAAGTCACGAAGCGTCTGACTTTCTGCCAGGCTGAACACACAGAGCAGGCGAGGGCTGGTTCTGCCTCGTTCAAGGCCGCATCCCCAGTGCCTCACACGCAGTGGCGGGTGCTCCGTGAATGCTTCCTCATCCCTTTTGACAGCCAGGGGCCAGTGCACTGTGTAGGTCCCACCTTTCTCCTGGCTGTTTTCCCCCAGCGCCACGAGGGCAGCGACTTTTGTTTCATTCACTCTTGTTTCCCTAGCACTCAAGAATTCCTTAAATGAATATATTCACCACTGCCATTTCCTTTCAAATGCCCTCCATATTTCAGAAAAACACCAGCTATGACTCCACATCCGGCTTCTGTCAGAGGGCTCCCCCGGCCAGAGAGCTGAGGTCCTGAGCGGGGAAGCAGAGAGGAGGAGACAGGCCCCACCGCAGCGACCACCACTTTGGAGTTTCCTCAGCGGGGGTCTTGGAGTCTGCAAAACTGTAGGACTACCTCATCACCTCATTGTATTCTAATTAATGTCCTATATAAAATATGAAATTCAAGGTCTTCTGAATGGCTGCATTTGTGGGTTTCTTGGGTAAGAGAGTCAAGTGGCATGAAAATCTCTTGATAAAGCCAGAGAGCGGGGGTGGGGGGTGGGGGGTGGAGGAGGGGAATGGTGTGAGAAAGCAACTGCAGCTTGACTACCTCTGCTATGAAAAGCTGCAAGTTTTTTTTTTAAATTTTTTAAAAGATTTTATTTATTTATTTTTAGAGAGGGAAGGGAGGGAGAAAGAGAAAGAGAGACATCAATGTGTGGTTGCTGGGGGACATGGCCTGCAACCTAGGCATGTGCCCTGACTGGGAATCAAACCTGAGATGCCTGGTTCGCAGCCCATGCTCAATCCACTGAGCTACACCAGCCAGGGCTGAAAAGCTGTAAGTTTTAAACACCCCTTTGGCAGAGGGAGGTTTCCACACATCTTGGGCTCATTTATTCATTAATTAGCTTCCCTCCATGAGTTATACATTGTGATAGGAAGTCTAAGGAATACAAATATGAGTGATGCTCAGACTTCAAGTCCTGCAGATACCTGGAGGATGATTAAAATACTATAAATAAAAGAAAAGCTTATCAAGAAATGACTATAACGTTTTCTGGCCGTGTGGGAGAACCAACGTCATTTTCACTTTCACAGTCTGCATAAACCTGGGCTGAGCAGGGTCTGGAAAAACATGGCTGCCTAAAAAGGAGAAACAGAGAGGGCTACGCTTTTGGAAGGCCAACTTGGACTGAAAGAGAAAAAGGCAGGGCATACCCAAACGAGCCAGCACGGTTCCTACCCATAAGACGCAGACAGGCTGTTGGGAACAACAGACAAGATGTGTAAGGACTCAGTACAGGATGGCAAATGCTTCGCCGGGGTAGGGCCGTAGGACTGCCCTGGGAGCAGTGTTTGTGATGAACACTATGTGAGCCAATCAGGAAAGGTTTCACTGAGGGGTTGATGTGAAGCCAGGTCCTCCTGTCCAAGAATTCCTTGTTTAGGAATTTGTTGTCCACAATGCGAATGAGTAACCATCTGTATCTAATATCTAGGGAAAAGTGGAGGTTGGGATGGTAAATCTTCCTGGGCCCTTTCCAGGACCGGCTTAGGGCTGAAGTGACAGTCCCAAGTGTGTGTGGGAGGGGGGAGGGGGGCCGGGGCACCCAGTCCTTTTCTCCAGTGGTGAGACCACCACCAACGACAGCAATCACAATAGTTGTGATGACTAACCCCCTCATGGCCCTTACTACATCCCCGGAACTGTTGTAAGTGCTTTTCATGGTCAACTCTCATAGGCAAAGACAGGTGGTGGGGTGGGGCCCAGATACGGGTTCACGCATTCAGGCACGGGCTTGCCTGGTTTGAATCTCCCACCGGTGCCAGATGAAGAAGCACCCAAATATTCTTCTCCACTTGCCCAGATGTGAGATGCAGGGGTAGACGTAGGGGTGAGGCTTAGAAAAAAGGAAGTATCAGAGGAAGCTCAGAGAAAGCAGAGTGGGGTGGGAGGACACTCAGTTTGGAGACACACCCGAAACACTGCTTACTAGTTGGATATCCTTGCACAGTCACTCCTTCCCCCAACTTGTAAAGCAGGAATAGAAAATGCTTACTTTGGGATGTTGTTTGGGGAGTGGGGGATAAATATTTGCAAGATACCCTAGCTTAGGAAGTGCTCAATAAATGGGAATCCTTACAGCAGCCTTTTATGCCACCGACTTGCACAGACAGACACACAAGTGACATGTAAAGTCTCCGTGCTCCCTGAAGGAGACACGTCTCAATCATCTTTAAACACCCAGAGCCCAACTTAAACAAAGAAGGCCTGTATCAACGGGCACTGAGTAGATGAAAGAGTAATGCAGCACTAAGCACCAAGGTCGTCTTCCAGCAAAGAGTCACGCATTTTGGTCCACGTGGAAGAGAGGAAGATGGCAGTCTGCCAATGGCTCAAGTGAGGAGGTGGCACAGCATAACTCCTCCAGGCCTGCCACAGGCCAACAAGCCGGCTCCGGATCTCTAGAACCTCAGCCAGCTTTGTCCTTTGTGATAGTGCCACCTAGCGAAAGTCCTGGGGCACTGCCGCCTACTTGTGACTACTGAGACAAGGTGTTACAGTCTTTTAAGCTTGGGAGAGATTGTGGTCCGCGAAGCCTGTCAACTTCCATTCCACCGCCCATGCTGTCCCTCCCTTAACCTTGTCCAGACCCCGTGGGTCTGATAAGTGCCAAGGGTCAACTATTGACTACCTCTCATACATAACCGACCAGCGATCTAGCTATCAAACGACCCTTCAGGGCATCGGGGCATCGCATTTTGGGGAGCAGGCAAACATGACTCGCATCAGGGTCATTGCACAGATAAGGACACTAAGAGAAGATGGTTAACACAAGGTCACACAATGAACTAGCTACAGGGCCGGGATGAGGATCCAAGACTCGTGACTCCCTGGCTCCTTTCCCAACCACACGGAGCATGCCCACCCCCACGGGGGCAGGGACTTGGGGGTCCTGTGCCGAGGACCAGGGTGGGGGTGCAGGAATAAGGCGGCACCGCAGCGACAGCAGCTCCCACTCTTTCTTCTCTGCCAACCGCGCGACCAGCACGCTGGCCACAATGGAGAGAGGCAGGGAAAAGGGCCCAGAACAGGAAACACTGTCCCGCGCGGGTAGCCCCTGGGAGCACGCGGTGCCGGGTCATGTGAAAGGGGAGAGCAGACGAGGGCCGTCGCACGCACGCACGCCCGCCCGCCACACGTAAACACGCACTGAGGCACCGACAGCCGCGAGGCCACAGCCCCGGGTCACATGTGGAGAGTGGCAGTAGAGAACAAGGGGGCGGGAAAGAAGGAAAGATCACGTGAAGGAGATCAGCGCGGAGAGGTCACGTGAAGGAGGCCGGAGGCGGGGCTGCGGAGTAGGAGGAGAGGCGCGCGGCTTCCGGCGGCTGGGGGGGGTACGGCGAGCGGAGGGGGGACCCTGTCCCGGAGGTGGCGGCGGCGCCATCTTGGCGAAGGGGGGATCAGGAAGTGCGGACCGCGGCGGCGGCGGCGCGGCGGCGGCGGCGGCGGCGGCGGAGCCCGGAGCGGAGGCCGGAGGCTCCCGGCCCGCCGGCCCCGGAACGGAGCGGAGCGGAGGATGCAGCAGCCGCAGCCGCAGGGGCAGCAGCAGCCGGGGCCGGGGCAGCAGCTGGGGGGCCAGGGGGCGGCGCCGGGGGCCGGGGGCGGCCCAGGCGGGGGCTCGGGGCCGGGGCCCTGCCTGAGGCGGGAGCTGAAGCTGCTCGAGTCCATCTTCCACCGCGGCCACGAGCGCTTCCGCATTGCCAGCGCCTGCCTGGACGAGCTGAGCTGCGAGTTCCTGCTGGCCGGGGCTGGAGGGGCCGGGGCGGGGGCCGCGCCGGGACCGCATCTCCCCGCACGGGGGTCGGTGCCTGGGGATCCCGTCCGCATCCACTGCAACATCACGGTGAGGACCCCCTCGTGTGCGCCTCTCGGGGGGCCCCTTGTCAGGGACTCAGGATCACCCCGCACGGCTTTTCGATCTCAGAAGGGCTGGGAGGCCGAAGCCCCTCTTGGGGCTCGCTCCTGTTCTCCAGGTTACATTTGTTTCTGCCGCTCGAGGTTCTGCCGAGCGCCCGCAATCGCTACCATTGATCCTTCATAGTGAGACACCCGACATATGGCGCCCCCACTACCCCTTCCCGCTGACCCACCCACACCCCAGGGTTCACGATTTTGGGTGCTCCGCCACTTTACCTTGCCACCTCCGAATGCCCTTTTCTTCCCCCTCCCTCTCGTCTCAAGGTTCAGGCCTCTGCACTGCCCTGAGCTGGAACGACTTGGCTGGAACTCTCTGCACGTTTCAGTGATGCCCCCTTCTCAGTAGTACCTTTAACTTAGGACGTTGCCACCTGTGGGATCCCCTACCCAGGCGCCTTTCGTGCAGCCCCTCTTTGCTCTCCGAATCTCACCAAGTGGTAGTTTGCAGTGCCCTGACTCTTTTTCCTTCCCTTTGGATCCCCTTTTATTCTGGTGTAACCTCTAACTCTCCTTTGCCCCAGCTGGTAGCAGATCTGCCACTCCCCTCCCGTTCCCTGTGGATATCCGATTGTCCTGGGCTGTTTGTTGCCTTTCCCAGTAATGGTGGTTGGTCATGTTTGAGGGCTGTCCTGTTCTAAACAGTAACATTCCTTTTCTCCTCAGTGAACATCGTTCCACCCTAGGCATGCTGGACTAGGAGACGCTTACTTGTCTCCCGCCCAGTCCACCCTCATATGTCCCTTGAAGACAGTTGGCCTCTGGTAACCCAGGAAGATCTGATACTGCGTGTACAGCTCTTAGAGTGGCTGGCGCTAACTGCTGCGGTAGCGTTCGCCCAGCTGGAGCACTGGTTAGCGCGAGGGCAGTCCCTAACCCAGGCAGGCAGACTGCAAATGGGAGTAGTCTGGGGAAAACAGGCTTGTGAGTTGCGGAGTACTTTGGGGCCAGAATTCATTTTACCTGGTTCCTGTGTCCTATCCCTTTCCTCCATCAAACCAAGTCAAGGTTTAGTGAGGCAGGCCTCAGATGGGGTGGGGTGGCACCCCACCAAAACTCTCGAGTCCCACTTTTTCATTCTTCTTCCATCCCCACCTCACCCACCCCACCACCTTTCTTACTACAGCAGAAAGTTGAGACTGGAGGACTAGGTGTGGCTTCGGTGAAGACTCCAGTGTCTTTATTTTGTTTTCCCTCAGCATTGAGGGTTAGAGCCCTGGCAGAGCTCAGACCCCCAGTGAAGGTGGATATGGTTTCCTTGGCATGTGTGGAAATCTGAGGGGTTAATTTTGTTCCTGAATGAAGTTTCTAATTCTTTAAGGGTAGGTTTGCCCCATTCTAGCTGCCCTTCCAGTTGCCAGAGGCCATCCACTATCTTTGTCTCTGAAAGGAAGTTAATTTAGAAGGGTCTCAGTTAGACTCTGTGGCCCCGGTAAAGGAAGCTTGGTCTGAACTGGCCCCCTCGGTTTAGGCAGAGGGGGAGTCTAGTCAGGCCGCATTTGGCACCATGGCTCAGGAATGCTGGGAATGTTAGCAGCGTAGGCTTCTTTCTCCCAGCCTGCCATGTGGAGCCCTCCAGCCTACGCCTGGACGAAGAGCGTGGCAGGTTCCCAAGGGAGACGTGGGGAGAACTGGCCTTTGAGGGGTCCTGTGGGGTGTGGAAATTCTTCCTGCTGCCTTTTCCCTTTTAGGTTCTGCAGATAGAATCTAGTTTTTAGTCCCTCCTTCCCTAGCTAACCCGAAAGTGATCTATAGTCTTTTTCCCGTCAGTGTGATTGTGGGGAGGTGATCTGTTCCTTGTCTCATGGTCCAGGATTGGTTGGAAAGCTGCTTGGCTTGATACTGACCTGCTGATCTGGGCTTTCATGAACTGGGGGAGGAGCAGAGGGACTAGTTTGGGGGAGCAGAGGGCAGGCAAAATCTAGCTTTTCCCACAGCCGCCCATCTTGACGGCTTTTCCTGCTCTTTTCCCATTAGGAGTCATACCCTGCTGTGCCCCCAATCTGGTCGGTGGAGTCTGATGACCCTAACTTGGCTGCTGTGTTGGAGAGGCTGGTGGACATAAAGAAAGGGAATACTCTGGTGAGGGGGCCGGGGTGTTGAGGTGGGGCTCGTGTCTTGAAGATGACCCATGAAAGGGGGATGTATCTAGAAAGTGGCAGGGAGCTCTACAGTAGACTGAGCTTTGGAGGCAGAACTTCTTAGGGGACTTGCTTACTGAAGCCAAAGAGAGAGACCCCCACAGCTACACGGTCCATCAGGTTTAGGGAACTAGGTACCAATTTGGGGTCTGAGCTAAGAGCTCGTTCATGTACCTGTCCAGATTGGGGTGGGGAAGGAGTATTTGATGTCACTGTGGTCCCCTACCCCCAGCTACTGCAGCATCTGAAGAGGATCATCTCCGACCTGTGTAAACTCTATAACCTCCCTCAGCATCCAGATGTGGAGATGCTGGATCAGCCCTTGCCAGCAGAGCAGGTGAGCAGCTGAGGAGCTCTGGCCTCACACAGCCCCCCCAGACAGTGCTCCTGTAGACTGAGACAGATCTGTGGTAGTTTCTCTCCATCCCTACCCACTCCCAACACACACACACACATTGTGGCTCTTGGCCTCTTCTGCAGGTAGTAATCTAACTTAAGTGGGACCCTGATAAGAGCTTCCTATCGGAACTTACTCTTGTGGGCAGTATCCCTCATGTGGAGAGGAAGGGGCAGACTTTTACCAGTAGCAGTTGGTGGCTATTGGGATCTCAGGCCCCTTGTTAAAAACCAAGAATGTAGTATTAGTCTAAAGACAATTGAGTAAAGGAGACATTCTTATAGAAATTAAACTGGGATTTGTGAGGTGGGTGACAGAAAGCCATTTTGCTGCTTTATTCTTTGGCATAGAGTAAGAAGAGAGTAATGGGCTGCCAGTGAAGTCATCCCTGGGCTGTTGCCTCCACTCCGACGTGGCTGGTGGAGAGGCTGGCAGCATTACGGACAGGCACATAGCTTCTAGACCTGGAGGCTCAGGGGTGTCCGTTGGAGGTTGCATTCTGGGAAGCCACTGGGGGCTCTGATCTCCCACCTTTCCTTTCCCTACTGCAGTGCACACAGGAAGACGTGTCTTCAGAAGATGAAGATGAAGAGATGCCGGAGGTAGGCTTGCCACCTGAGGCGGCAGTGGCAGGGAGCTCTTTCAGTCAGCAGCACTGAGCCCCCACAGTACACAAGCTCCAGTCTAGAACTGGGAGAGGACAATGCCAGAGGAGTAAAGACAGATGTGCTGACTTGGAGCAGTGGCCAGTGTGAGAGAGACAGGGCACCCACATCCAGCCACTGGAGACAGTTAAGTGCAAGTCTTACACCAAACAGCAACAAAGTAACTTCAGATATCTGCCATATATAGTTGTCTTGAAGATTAAATAAGGCATTGCACATAAAGTGTTTCATGCAGTATATAAGTGCCAGTTTGCCTGATACATTGTCTAAAAAGATACTTTTGCCGAATGTAACATTACAATTAAGAACTTGAACTTCAGAGCCAGACAGAATTTGATTCACATTTTAGCTCTGCTAAGAGATGTCTGACTTTGAATGCACCTCAGTCGACCTCAGCTTCCTCATCTGTAGAATGGGGGCAATGACAACATAATGGCATGGTGGTTGTAAGAATTAACTGAGTTAGTATGTATAGCATCTAGTACAGTGCCCAACATTCATTAGATGTCGGCTGATGTAGTATTAGGTCAGCATTTCCATGTCCTGCTTGAGTCAGGACATCACTGATCGCTTTGTGTCCTAGCACTGGATCAATGTCCCAGGTTCTGTAACTTTATTAAGGTCTTAAGACACATGAAGGAGTTGCGATACACGAACTAACTCCTGTAAGTAGAGCACCCTCCGTACCATCCCTTCAGCATCTAACAGGGTTCGGGTCCTGAATATGGGCTCTTCTCCCACGCACAGTGAACTCTTGCTCAGTGACAGCAGGGTGAATAAGGGGCTGATTCTGTTCTCAACCTCTGCTGTCTCCCCCTCTGGCCCTCCTTCCTCATTTCCCTCCCGGCACTGGGTGCCTCTGTATCCTGCGTCAGCTCACGCACCTAGGAGGGCATGAGGTTTCTGATGCAGGTTTCTCCTTTAGACCTGGAGTCCCGAGAACTCCCGTGCACCATAGTCACCTGGTGAAACATGAGCTTCGAGTCACAGCGTCAGCGCAAAGTCATTCTAGGAATTAAGAGCTTCTGCTGCCAAGGGCGAGTTTTAGAAACGGTTAGAGCAGAGTCGTTCTGGGAAATAAGAGGACTGAGTCCTCCCTGCTTGTGTTCCCCAGGCCCTTGCGTAGTTCTGCCAGAGAAGTGAATGGGAGGGGAAATTGGCCTTGTCCTGTAGATTGTGGAGGGAACGGGGCTGGAAATTGTTATAGAAACAGAAAGGGTGCTGTATTCCGTAGCCCCCTAGACAGACCACTGTTCCTTAACTTGAGCTCTGGACCAAGTACGACTGAAAGGTGATGGCCCTCTCCAAAACCTGTGTTGGTGTCTTTTCTCCTCTGTCCCACTCCCACTCCATACCTCCCCCAGGACACGGAAGACCTAGATCACTATGAAATGAAAGAGGAAGAACCAGCTGAGGGTAAGAAATCTGAAGATGATGGCATCGGAAAAGAAAACTTGGCCATACTAGAGAAAATTAAAAAGAACCAGAGGCAAGATTACTTAAATGTACGTACCTTCTAGGGAGAGGCTGGGCCAAGGGGTGGTGGGTGCAGGCTAGAAGGTGGTAGGCCATCGTGTATCAGTCTTGGGAGCAGATTCCTTTGTGGGTGCTACGGGTGTGCCTAATCCTTGCTTAAATCCTGAGCGAGCTGCCAGACTGCCCCTGAGGTCTAGAGTGTTTCTACACCACGTGACCATGAGCTGTTTCTGTCTTCCCTCCCTGGCAGGGGGCAGTGTCTGGCTCGGTGCAGGCCACTGACCGGCTGATGAAGGAGCTCAGGGACATATACCGATCACAGAGTTTCAAAGGTGGTGAGTCGACCTCAGGGAGGGGCCTGAACAGGAGCTTTTCATGAGGAAGGATGTGGTGGCCAGGGCCCCAAGAGGTTTGGGGTACACAGATGGTTATGAACTTCTCAGGCCGGAATGGAGCTCCTGAAGCCAGTGACTTTTTCTGGCTGCATGTCCATCACTGGTGAACCTGGAGCCTTTCATAGTTTTTCCTCTCAGCTTGGGAGAGGGTCCACAACCTGGACCATCCTAGTAACACCTGTCTTCTTCCTGCCTTCCAGGAAACTATGCAGTTGAACTCGTGAATGACAGTCTGTATGATTGGAACGTCAAACTCCTCAAGTGAGTGGGCACTCAGGCTGGAAAGGAGGTGGAGGCACAGGATGTGTGGTGCCCTGTGCTGGGAGTCTCCGGGGCAGTCCCAGGAGCGTGTCGGTCGGGGGTGCCAGGAGCAGTGCCGTGCGCCTCTGCTGTGAGCCTGGGGCAGGGGAAGCTGTCCTGAGGCTCCCGAGCAGGGACCAGGAGTCCGAGCCCAGACTCATTGTTCCACAGAGTTGACCAGGACAGCGCTTTGCACAATGATCTCCAGATCCTCAAAGAGAAAGAAGGCGCGGACTTCATCCTACTTAACTTCTCCTTTAAAGTAAGGAGAAGTTTCCCTTTCTGCCCCTCCCTCCTTGGCCTAGACCACCTCCTCCACCTCCCATTCGGGGGGATGGATACCGGCCTCCCCTCCCTAACTGCCGCCTTTGTCTCTCTCACAGGATAACTTTCCCTTTGACCCACCATTTGTCAGGGTTGTGTCTCCAGTCCTCTCCGGAGGGTGAGTGGCTGAGGGCAGCTCCTGTGACGGAGGGTGAGAAAGGGGTGTGGAGCTTTTGCCTGGCACAGCTGACTAACCTTTCTCCTGCAGGTATGTTCTGGGCGGAGGTGCCATCTGCATGGAACTTCTCACCAAACAGGTGAGCCTGTCTCTTGCTCTTGGCCAGGCTGGCATGGGCAGGGTTCAGCTGAGCTGGGTGACAGGCATAATGTGGCCCTTGCACTCTGCCAGCAGAGCCTGCACCCACTGACCTGGGCAAGCAGGCGGTAGCTGTTCTGGGAGGGAAGGGCAAGGCCTTTCACGGAAGCAGTTCCTTGCTAGAGAACAAGTAAAGTTCCGGGAGCTCGGGAGTTCGCCTGACTTGCTCGCCCGGCCACTCGTTTCCCAGGGCTGGAGCAGTGCCTACTCCATAGAGTCTGTGATCATGCAGATCAGTGCCACGCTGGTGAAGGGGAAAGCACGAGTGCAGTTTGGAGCCAACAAAGTAAGGAACTGGGGGCCCGGGGCTGCCGCCACTGGCCAGAGCCAGACACAGTTTGGGCTGGTAGCGGGCCGAGGCTTCCTTGTCTCACAGGCCAATAGGATATTCCCTCTGGGCTGATGGCATCGTATGAGTGGGCCTAGGACATCCTCAGTGGGAATGGGAGCCAGGCCTTGGCCTGAGGGTCCTCCTGAGATTTGGGGGAGGTCACAGGTCTAGGAAGGGAAGGCTATGGGATTGCATCTGAAAGGGACCTCCAGGTGAAAGGCACTTAGTATGGTAACAGAGCGTAAGGTCGGGGATGGGGACTCCTGGGACTCCGGGCGGGAGCCTGGGGAAGGTAAGGGACAGTGAGGCCGCAGCTGGCCATGGCCTGATTTGTTGGCTTCCTCTCCAGTCTCAGTACAGTCTGACAAGAGCACAGCAGTCCTACAAGTCCTTGGTGCAGATCCACGAAAAAAACGGTGAGACTGGAGCCAGGATTCAAGATTCGGACACTTGGAAGGCCTGAGGTTTTCACTTTCAGCTAAATAGCAAGAACCCCGTTTTGGTTTCTGAGCCTTCACCCTCCAGTAACACAGCACCTGCCCCTCTTCTCCCAACAAGGGCTGGACGTGGCTGCGTCCACAGCCTCTCCTCCCAGAAAAGCACCAGTGCTCACTCCGAGAGTGGACTTGGTGCTGCCCCTCTTCCCAACTGCCCCTTGAGAACGCTCACTTCACTCTTCTGTCACCTCAGGTTGGGCACGTCACTCTCCCCTTCCTTATGACCTCCAGGTAGGCAGTTTCTCAGCCTCCCAGACCTTTCCCCGCACACTGGGAAGCCCTTCCGAGGCTCTTCACCTGTAATTTTAGAGGTGTCTTCTGTGACCAGGCCCGGGAGCAGGGACTCGAGCCTCCGTCTCACGTTCTGTTGCGTTTCTTTGCAGGATGGTACACACCCCCGAAGGAAGATGGCTAACCCTGGAGTGCCGCCCCTCCCTCCTTCCCCAGGCACCACTGGACCAATTACCTTTGAATGCTGTATTTGGATCTTACGCTGCCTCTGTGGTTCCCTCCCTCGTTTTTCCTGGACGTAATAGCTCTGCCTATTGCAGGACAATGATGGCTATTCTAAACGCTATGGAAAAAAAAACACAAACACAGAACTGTTTCAAGTACTCAAGACTGACTTACAGACCAACCAACCACCTGGCTGGAACCCTTGCTAGCAGGCGTTCTTATAAAAGAAACTTTCGAGCCTCCTTATATTGCTGGAAACTCAGCTGTGCTCCAGACTAGAGCCTCCTTACCTATGCTATGGATTTTTAATTTATTTTCTCTTATTTCATGTACACTGCTTTTTTTGGTTACAGTGTATGATGGATGTGTATGAAAAAATGTATCTTTGGGAAAACAATTACAGTTTGTTAATTTGAAGATGCTGGTCTTGACTCATCTTTATTTTTATTCCCATGTCCCACCCCACCCCCATCCCCTGAACTACTTGGGTGGTGGGGGAGGGGGAGATGAGAGCCGGAGAAAGGAGGACCTGAAGCACACGCCCAGCGCTCAGATTTCTTCTGAAGGCCCCTGGAGTGACCAGCGTTTGTCCCCCGTGGCATGCAGAGCCTGGCCTGCCGAACCACAGTGTAGTAGGCTGAAATGGTGACCTTAATTCTTGGGACTATTTTTCTCTTTTAGTCACAGATGTTTCCATACTTCTAAGAAAAGGAAAATTGGGAAAGTGCTTAAGAGGCTGTTTCACAGAACTGCTTTTAAATGCGTTGAGTGGAGACGGGGCATGGTCTCAAGCGTACCCACAGTCTGCCTGTGCGTGACTGCGGTGCTCGCTGGCCCTCCGCCCTGGGGAGGGCTCCGAGGTAGCGCTGAAGGGCGTTCCTCCGTGGCTTCTCTGCTCACCCTCCTGTCTCCTGCTTTGCTGGGTCTTGCAAGAGCAAACAGGCATAACGGAAATTGTTTAGCTTGAGGAGTTGTGGATTCTTTCAAGCCACTCCTGTAAGGTGGGTCCTCTGGGAAGGTTAGCTTTAAGGGGTCATTGTGTATACCTGTGTGCTCACCCCAGGTTCTGGGACCCGCTGGGGGACGGGGAGAGTGAGGCGGGAAGCCTGCGGAGCCAGCACCGTCGGTGCTGCATCGTCTGGACGTGCTGTCTGAAACTGGGCATCGCGATGGCTGTGTGGGGCACATGCCACCTGCCTCCCCTGATAGGGAGCTGGCTCTGGAGTTGACACAGGCTCGTAGGGACAGACTGCCTACCAACTGGAGGATGACTGCAGACAAAAGCCAGGGATGCTAAGTGAAGATGCTAGACTTGCAAAGCCCAGACTTGAGGTGGCTGCTTGGGAACCTGGAGGGTGTCAGGAGTCCTGTAATGCTTTGTTTTAACCTTAGTCATTCCCCGTCTTCTCTGAAGGGATTAGTGTCTTGCTGCTTCAGGTGGAGAGAGTTCATCAGCCCCCTCATTGCTGCTGACTCTGCCCACACCCACCTGACACGGGGTGCACAGTGGGGATCCCAGAGCTGAAATCTGGTTCTCAAGGCCTCCGTGGCTTTCTCCTGAACTTAACACCAGCCTTGGCTGAAATGTAGATTGTGTTTTTAGTAATGTGTACTGTGAGCTGTCCTCTGTATAATGTATTTTGTAATGTATTTTTCTCATCTACCAAAGGATGAAACAAATAAAATTATTTAAATAGTTTGGCTCTAATCAGATTTTTTTAAAGAAATAATGGGGTCCACACTCCCCCGCCATGAAGGGTAGCACCAGGCCCTGTAAGCCCCGCCAGCTCTCAGAGAACTCTCCGCTTGTCACACCTAACGTTCCCACTTACAACCTTACGTGTAAAAGGTCTCTAATGAAGTCACAAATCCTAGAAGAATCAACATTGCCATATCATCCTGAATCCATGTTCTCCTAAGAAGGCAAGGAGATGCGAAACAAGCTCCTTTAGGTCAGTACCCTGCACCTCCAGCGAGAATGAATCCAGTCCCAGGCAGGGGTTCCCCAGGCTACGGCCTGCACCAGAGCCGAGTGCATGCCGGAGGCACCAGGCACCAGGCACTCGAGGCACACGGCAGTTTCACCTTGCTGTGGCGCTAGGAGAAGGCGGGCTGGGGAGGAGCGGCTACTCAGGGATCAACCACCCCACACTTGTGAGACATGCCGACTGCGTTCACGGGGTGGGGGGGGCTCACTGGGTAAATGCTCCCCACCGGATTCCACAATGGAATGCCAGGGAAGTTAAGCAGTGGGCCGCTTCATTCTCCAGAATGTTAGGGCAATTTATATCATGCTCTGCGGGTGCAGAAAAGAGACAGAAAAGAAAGACATGGCCCCCGAAGCTTTCAGTGTAAGCTTCCTAAGTTTGATTCAAACATACGTGCTGAGGGGGGACTGAAGACACAGGACAAACAGAGACTTCACTTCTCTGAGAGCTGGGCTGACAGTACAGGCCACTGGGTATCACATCAGTCTCGGGCACTGGTGTGGCCTCTTTCACTCTCAAAGCCTCAAGAACGGAAGGGGAGCCCTGGCTGGTGGCCCAGTTGGCTGGAGCTGCACCCACACACCAAAAGGTTGCAGGTTTGATCCCCACTTGGGGCACATATGGGAGGCAACCAATGGATGTTTCTCTCACATCCATGTCTCTCCCCCTTCCCCCCTCTCTTCCTCTTCCTGCCCTCCCCTCTCCCTCCCTCCTTCCCTTCCTTCCTCTGGTGAGGATTTGAAAAAAAAAAAAAAGAGAGAGAGAGAATGGAAGGGGACAGCAGGGCACGACAGGCTGCCATGGACAGAATGGGAAGGGGCTGATCCCAGCCACGTCATTCAAGTTATCTAAACTCTTCAAACTTCAGGATGTGCAAATGGGAGAGAAAGTCTCAGTGGGAAGGACAGACCACCCCCCGCCCAGCCGATCCACCCAAAAACTTGGATAACTTCAGTTTATTCTGCTGAAGGCCAATGCCAGGTGATTCCACAGATCCAGGCCTTGGCCCCTGGGATGGGAGGGGAAGGAGAGGGCTGAGTTAAGTACAGGGGCAGTTACCTCCAAGTTCAAAGCACCAGTGATTTTCCCTTGGAGGATGCGGTGGATCACCGGACTGGAACTCAAAATGCCTGCAAAACCAAATGCAACAACAGAACCCTGGTGGTGCTGGGTCAGGCGGGAGGAGCAAGGGAGGGAAGTGAGAGGCCGGGGCTGTGGGAAACTGCTCTGGCTGCAGACCAGCTCCTACGACAAGTCTCTGCTAGTTACTGCTAACTCCCTGCTGCCAGGATAAAATGAGATAAATGCTGGAGGGAGGAGGGGGAGGGCGCAGTAAGAGCATATAAAGGGAAGTGACATTATTATTGGTGCTGGAACAATCACATGGATCTGGCACTTTACATTCTGTAATGGGAAATTCTGGGGACCAAAAGCTGTTCACCAACTCTGCTGCGAGCAGTCGGGCTGGAGAGACAGAGGTTAGCAGCAGAGGCGCGCTCACCACAATGAGCGGGCATCCTCACACTCTGGCAGGAGGTGGCCAGGCCGCTGGTGCCATCTGCGGAACCCTGGGATGTCTGCATGCGTGAAACTGGCCATAGGAAAAGTCGGCCCTCACTGCCCTCCCCAGTCACTTCCTGGCTGTGAGAGGCAAGGAAGTTCCTTTCTCTCTCTGAGCCTTACTTTCCTCACCCCCACAGAGCGGACTGCACACCCGTCTGCCCCACCTCTCGGGGTCATCTCCAAGCCCACATGGGAGCCCAGCATGCCCCGCATCTGCGATGGGCACTCTGGCCCCTCTGGCAGGCTGGAAGCCGCTCTTTGGGGCAGGAGTAGCCTCTACTAGGGGCCTCCCCCTAACACCCAAGCAGTCAGACTCAGCCTGCCTCAAACTCCAGGCCTTGGCTGTGGGCCTGTCACTCCGAAGGCTGAGCAGCAGGGCCCTCTTCATGCAATGACACGAGATGACCTGTGGGTGGCGCCCCTGACCAGGAGGCATCATTCCCCTGAGCCTCCCACGAGGCCTGCAGTTTGGTAGTGTGTTTGTGTCTGTGTGTCTATCTTCACCCCTGCTTCTCTTCCTGATCTCCCAAAGTGCTCTTTCATCCTTCCACAGCTCCCCACCCCAATCTTGAGAAGGAGCGGAGTAAATAAGGGGCCCCTCCGTTCTTTCGGAGGGTGTGGAATCTGAGGCCCCAGCAGGTGTCGGGGTCAAAGGAACAGCAAGTCAGAAGGCCCCAAGTTGGTGCTCCAGACCCCACCGTTGGTTTTCCAGTTCTACTTTTCATCTATAACAGAATCCTTTCCCAGTGAAATCTTAAGCAAAACTCAATGTACATGAAACAGGTGAAAGCTGAGCAGCTCTGGCAGAAGCAGAGGTTAGAAGCCTGCCCTCCCTCCCTGCACCCAGAGAGCTCAGCCTTTGGACAGTACCTGGGGCCCGCAGAGCCCAGGTGTGAAAACTAATATTCCAGAGGCAGCTTTGCGACGGGCAGATGCCAAAAACTGGGGTAAGATCAAACGAATAGAGGTCAAAGGGCACCCTGAGGGCCCTGGCTGCCCCACGCCATGCCCTGCTAAGCTCCTGGAGGCGGGCACAGCACCTTCCACCCTTCACCCTCAGGAGGAGGTCGGAGGACATCTCACCTTTCTCCAGAGTGAATGGCTGAGTCGCAGGTGGGATGGGTCAGAAGCCATCGCTGTTCAGGCTGTGCAGGGACTCTCCTGGGATAGTAGCCGCCTGGCCAAAACCGATGACCCCAACCACAGCCTGGGTATCCACTGTGTCCACTACCCAGCGCCTGGTCGGAGGGGGGATGGGAGGGAGGGAAAGGAGTGTGGTTCCCCCTGGTGTCATTCACAGTGGTCCTTGACAAAGAGGGCTTCAAGGCCAAGGCTGACAGGAGCAGAGAGCTTCCTTTGCTTCTCCTCTTCCTCAGCAGGGAAGTGATAGTAATCAGAGATCTTGAGAGAGGAAGCAGCAGGAAAGAAACCAGAGTCCAAAGGAGGGACAGGAAAGGCATGGCTCTGTCCACTGGCCTCTCTTACACCATCCATCCCTGCCTGGCACAGACCTATTCCAGGCCCACCCATAACCGCCCACATGGTTCTCAGCCAGAGAGCGGGCCCCACGCTGCCCGGCTCAGCCACGCAGGTGTGGCTGCTGCTCCTTAGCCTCGGCCAGGGTGCTGAACAGCACCTGCATGTTCCGGTGCAGAGTCTACGGGTGGCATACGGGCCTCACTGCCTGCGTCACATCACACAGCTGTCTCTGTAGACACCACCTGTTATGCCAGCACCACTCATCTACCCCAAGGGAGCCACAGGTACGGGGTGGGAGAGAGACACGGAACCCCGGGATCATACTGCAGTCACTCTCAAGTCCACTGCTGACTGGCCCCAGGAAGGCTCTGTAAGAAGACACCAAAACCAAGAGGGCCACCAACAAGCCCATACCTCTGTGATGTGCATGGCCCAGAAGAACAGGGCCTGAGGACAATGCTGGTCCCAACAGCCCCACCTCGCTGCCAGTGGGAGGCCGGCCAGCTCAGGTCCTGGGAGCATTCCCTCAGAAGCAGCACCAGGAAGGGTCCTCTGGGGGAAAGGCAGGGGAACATGGGCAGGGGGTGAATGAGTGAGCACCCTGACCAACACTAGTCCTGGAGGATGCAGGGTGGGCCCAGACAGGACAGTCACCCAGAACAGGAGGGAGCTCAGGTCCACCTCCTGGACGGGGCGAGGGGGTGGGGGGAAGGACAAACACCCAGGTGCATAATGCAGAACAAAGGCAGCACCATGCCAGGGGGGTGGTGGGGGGTTGGGGGGCACATTTGGGAAGGGGTTTCCCAGAGAGAAACAAAAACACAGTGGGGACGCCACAGAGATGGGCCGGAGCCCTCACGGGGCTGGTTCTGAGCCTGCCGGCCACTTCAGGAGCCTCTACATGATGCAGCTGTGGGACCGTCCAAAACCCAGGACAATTCCCGCTCCCCACAGCTAACACCTGCCAAACTGCATCCTCCCACTCCACCAACTTCACCACCTAAGTCCACCATATGGCCTGCAAGGCAAACCTGCTGCTTTGAATAAATGAACACCATTCATCCTACAGCATTTCAAGTCAGACAGAGTACCCTGGCATCCCTGACATTGAGAATTGTGGCCACTGTCACAGCAGGAGACACGGCAGACACGATGATCTCATTGCACCCAGGGTGGGAGAGAGTCAGAGGCCTTCACTGTCTGAAGATGGAAACAGCCCTGGCTGGCGTGGCTCAGTCGACTGGAGCATCACCTCGTAGATCAGAAGGTCACGGGTTTGGTTCCTGCTCAGGGCACACGCCTGGGTTGTGGGTTCAGTCCCCAGTTGGGGTGCCTGTGAGAGACAACCAATCGATGTTCTCTCTCGAATCGATATTTCTCTCCTTCTTTCTTCCTTTCCCTCCCCCTTTCTAAAATCAGTAAGTGTGCCCTCCAGTGAGGATGGATGGGTAAATAAACAAATAAATAAATACTGAAACAGATTTTCTTAGGTCACTGTGGGTCTGGTGCAGGAGTTCCTGAAACTTCATTCCCACACCTGTAGCACCCCTGCCCCCACTCCAGGGACTGAATGATGCTTGTATCACCGTTTGCTCTGCTGGCCCTTATACCCGTCCAATAACCTAATTTCCATGGGAACTGCAAAGAAGGTTGTCCCTGGTTTCTCCTGTCTCTTGGGAGTCACCAGACTCCTCAATCCTGAGAAATCCCTCCTGAACTTTTATCCAACACATGTGGATGCAGGACCCACCCACTCCACTTCTCTGACCCTCCTGAACAGTCCGGATGTGGTTTCTTTAACTCCAAAGTTGTCCAACTTCCATTCAACTCAATTTCTGACAGTTTTGAGGGATGGTTGTTCTATAATTTTGTTGTGATTTTGATGTGGTTTTGTGCTGTATTTACCTATACATCACCTTATTTTAACTAGTAGTTATTACCTGCAATTTTCTTATTTATTGGTTATTGTGTGTCTCTTCCCGCTGGAATATAAATATCATGATAATAAGAATTACATTTGTCTTTTGACAATTACCTTGATCGCTGAGGTAGCCCCAGGGATGAGAATGATACCTGGTGCATATTAAGCTCTCACTAAACAGATGTTGAACAAATGGGTGGATGGATGGATGGATGAATGGATGGAATGGGTGAATGGAATGGATGGATGGATAGATGAATGGATGGATGGATGGATGGATGGATGGGATGGATGGAATGGGTGGGGTGGAATGGGTGGGATGGATGGGATGGATGGATGGGTGGGATGGATGGAAGGATGGATGGATGGGATGGATGGAATGGGTGGGATGGATGGGATGGATGGATGGAATAGAGGAATGGATGGAATGGATGGATGGATGGATGGGATGGATGGATGGGATGGATGGATGGATGGATGGATGGAATAGATGGATGGGGTGGGTGAATGGAAGGGTGGGGAGGGAGGACTGAGAGAAAAGGAGGGAGGGAGGAAGAAGGGAAGGAAGGAGAAATGACCTGGGGCAAACCATTAACTCTCTCAGGCTTGGTTTCCTCTTCTGTCACATGAATCACATCTGCTCTGATGAGAAGATATACTTGGGCTAATTCTCTTCAGGGCATGACATGCAGTAGGTACTTAATAAATGGAAGCAGTATGATAGAGGTTGAGGGTGTGGGTTGTGGAATCAGACTGTCTGGGCTCCACTTCTGGTTCCAGAAGTGACGGGCTCCTTCTCTTTGGGCAGTTACCTGGTCCTCCTCTGCAGGCTGGGAGAGTGACAGCATCTACTGCTGCCGTTCAGTGAGCTCATACAGCAAAGGGACGACAGAACCTGCAGAACCCCCTCCACAGGGGCTCACTGCTGCTGTCAATCAATGAGGCCCTAGTCAGATCTCCACGTGAAACCCTCTGTTCCACCTGTGCACCTACAACAAGCAAAGCGACAGAGCAGACAACTCTCTCTAGCCAAGCAAGAGGGTGGCTTTTATTTAGAATCTCATAAGACAGTTCTCTCTACCAATCTCGAGAACCAATTATCAGCAGTGGTTTCAAGCTAAACATTATTAATACAGAAATACTTTAGACCATTTGTGGTCTAATTATCATTCCCTAATGATTTAAGAGATAAATATAACAAGCCTTTTTTGACTGTGAAATTAAGTTTCAGAACGCAATTATCAGCCAACCACCATAGCAGGCATGTCACCCAAAACAAACCTCAAATTTCAGGCTGTGCGTGTTGCATAGAAGTGGCCACCTGGAAGCTACAGACCATCTGAGGCAGCATCTCTATCTCTGCCAGACCAGAGAATTTTAATTAAGCTCTACCGTTGCTATAAGCACAGTAACCCTCATGTCCAGATCAGTCACTAGCTATTAATGGTCTCTTTCCTTTGTTCTTTACTTATATTGCTACCAATTGGTGAAATGTTCTTAAGAGGTAGCCAGCTATGGAATGATGCTGGCAAGCCTGAGCAGTGGGACAGAAAACAAGAGGACACACAGAGGCCAGTGGCCAGAAGGCTCTGGGCTGGCAGGGGTCCCTCTGGTTCCCCTCCCCACCCCCAGGGAGACGTTCTCATTCCACCATTCAGCAGGGGTGCAGCCTTCACATCTCACAAAGAACAGCAGCAGCTGCCCCCCCTACAGCCTTCGTGTCTATTCACCCCCACCCCTGGATGGCTGCAGTCACTCTGAGCCATCTCTCTCTCTGTCTCTTTTAAGATTTTACTATTTATTTTTAGAGAAAGGGGAGGGGAGAAAGAGAGGGAGAGAAACATCAATGTGTGGTTGCCTCTCACATGCCCCCTACTGGGGACCTGTCCCGCAACCCAGGCTTGTGCCCTGACTGGGAATCGAACCAGCCACCTTTTGATTTGCAGGCTGGCACTCAATCCACTGAGCCACACCAGCTAGGGCTGGGCCATCTCCTTTTAAGGTCCCTGACCCTACATAGGGAACTGTACCTAGAGCCACCCAAAGGACACCTCTTGGTGGAAATGTAATAACATTTACAGTTACATTAACCTTCGATGGCTTTCCTCTCCTCCAGATTATATACCCTGCACTTCTACTATGTCCCAGGCACTGAGTGACAAAGATGAGAGACACAGACCCTGTTCTCAGGGAGCCTATGTTTAGTCATCACTCCACAAATATTTATAAAATATGTACATTCCAAACATTGCCACTAGGAAGCTCACACTTTGGCAGCAGACCATAATAATACAAATAGGTAAAACACTGGATAGCTGACACTTCTGATCAAGATGGCAGCACAGGTGAACACAGCTCACCTCCTCATTCAACCACATCAAAATTACAACTAAATTATAGAAAAACCATCACTCAGGACCATCAGAAATCAAGTTGAATGGAATTCTGACAACTAAGGAATTAAAGAAACCACGTCCATCCAGACTGGTAGGAAGGGTGGAGACACAGAATGGGCTCCATGGTGGATAAAATCTGGGAGGAACATCTCGGTAGGGAGGAGTCCCAGCACCACAACAAGCCCCACAGCCCAGGGTTCCAGTGCCAGGAAGGCAAGTTCCCATAAGTTATGGCTATAAAAACCAGTGGGGGTTGAGTTGGTGGGAGAAATTTCTGGAGTCCCAAACAGTTTCTCTTAAAGAACCCACATATGGACTCATTCAGACTCACTCCCTTAGCTCCAGCACCAGGTTAGCATCTCAAAAGGCACCAGTGGCATGCAGGGAAGAAGTGAAGTATCTGGCATGAAGGCAAGAGCTGGGGGACAGCTTTCTCCCAGACAGAGAGGCAGGCAGAGGCCATTGGCCCTTTTCTGAACCATCCATATGGTTCAGTCTCTGCCCACAGAGACTGCAGGCAGGTTCCATATCTGAGACTCGATCAATCTGACTAACACTGTTCATAGGGAACCTATCCACATGGCATGGTGAATGTAGCCCGGCCCGATTCGGAAAACCAGCGGGGAGCAAGTTGGCACACAGGACCTGAGCCCACGGGTGGGTTTTCCCATAGGGAATCAGGCCTGTATTGTACCTAGGCTGCTTTGAGGCTTGCTTTTTGCTAAAACTCCCTCACCCTGAATTAAGGCAGCAAATGTTTACTGCATATCTTTAAAGTAACTTCCTAAAATCTATGCTAAACCTCCCAAGTATGGAGTGTAACCAGTTCAACCACTTTTTTCTTTGCAAATATCCTTTTTTCTTTGTAGTAATTAGCAACTTCCTCTCCTTTCTTTTCTGTAAAAGGTAACCACCTAAAGTGAACCTGTGCATAGTAAATGAGGACCGTCCTCAATGTAATGTGACCAGAAAAGCAATAAAAGCCTGTCCAGGCAGGGGTTGGGGCCCTCTGTCACTGAGAGAGTGGCTGTGCAGTCCCTTTTTCTCCACAGGACTTCTGTAGTCCATGTGAATTTGTTCGTTGCAGCCACAACACATGGACCCACTGGCTGGAGTCTGCATCAACTGTTTGCCCCACTCTAGAGATCCCCTGAGACTCTATCCCACCAAACTGACAGGGCCCACCTAAGCTAGTTAAAAATCAAGTTAACAGTGACTTTTGCATATGATGGCTGGTCTCGGCTCCACAAATTCCTTGTGCCTCTTGCTAAGTGGCTTAGGCCAAGCACTGCCAACAGTCAACCTAGATTCACAGCTTGGCTTCGCCTGGGAATCTCCAAGCCCAGCACAAGTAGCAGCTATCTCAGATTGCTTTATAGGTCAGGCAGGGTGGACCCAGGTGAAACGCAGGAGGGGGCTGATAATGGCCTGCACCACCAGGAAACCCCAGGGCCAGCGTACCCAGTGGACAGCTACAGACCATGTCAGAGTACCACCACCCTGCCACTGCACAACTGATTCTCCTCAGAGGGCAGAGGTTGGTGGTCAGTGGTCACAGCCAATCCTTGCAGCCGACTGGCCTGGGTAAATCCCTCCTACTGATCTGCCAACAGCAACCAAGGCTCCACTACAAGAGGAGAGTGTACTCAGCCCACACTAAGGGTGCACCTGGAATACCCAGCTTGGGGAGGCTGTGCCCTGGACCCTACAGGACACCTACTACATTAGGACACACTACCAAGACATGGAGTCAAAGCAACTCTTCCTAATACATAGACACAAACACAGGGAGGCTGCCAAAATAGGGAGACAAAGAACTGTGGCCCAAATGAAAGAACAGATCAAAACTCCAGAAAAAGAGCTAAACAAAATGGAGATAAGCAATCTATTAGATGCAGAGTTCAAAACACTGGTTACAAGGAGGCCAAGGTACTTAGTGAGGACCTCAGCAGGAAAAAAAAAGATCCAGTCAGAAAAAAGGATTCACTAATTGAAACAGAGAACAATTTACAGGGAAACAGTAGAATGGATGAAGCCGAGAATTGAACCAATGCTTTGTAACATAAGGAACCAAAAAACAACCAATTAGAACAAGAAGAAGAAAAAAGAATCCAAAAAATGAAGACAGTATAAGCAGCCTCTGGAACAACATCAAGGGGTATAACATTAACATCATAGGGGTGCCAGAAGGAGAAGAGAAAGAGAAAGAAATCAGAAAACTACTTGAAAAAATAATGAAAGAAAACTTCCCTAATTTGGTGAAGGAAATAGACATGCAAATCCAGGAGGCACAGAGTCCCAAAAAAGATGGATGCAAAGAAGCCCACTCCAACACACATCATAATTAAAATGCCAAAGATGAAAGATAAAGGGAGAATCTTAAAAGCAGCAGGAGAAAAGCAGTTAGCTACCTATAGGGATGTTCACCTTAAGACTGTGAGCTGATTTCTCTAAAGAAACTTTGCAGGCTAGAAGGGATTGGCAAAAAATATTCAAAGTCATGAAAAGCAGGGACCTACAGCCAAGACTGCTCTACCCAGCAAAGCTATCATTTAGAATCGAAGGGCAGGCAAAAGCTTCCCAGACAAGAAAAAATTAAGGAGTTCATCATCACCAAAGCATTATTATATGAAATGTTCCGGAGGGTTATGTAAGAAAAAGAAGATCAAAATTATGAACAATAAAATGGCAATAAATACATATCCATGAACAATTGAATCTAAAAAGCAAACTAAGCAAACAAGAACAGAGACGGTGTCATATCATGGATATGGAGAACATTTTGATAATTGCCAAAAGGGAGGGGCATGGGAGGGAATGGGTGAAAAGGTGAGGGGATTAAGAAGTACAAATAGGCAGTTACAGAATAGCCATGGGGATGCAAAGTACAGCATAGGAAACGGAGAAGCAAAAAACCTTATACATAGGACCCATGGACATGAACAACAGTGTGGGTATTGCCTGAGGGAGAAAAGGTGTTCTGGGTGGAAGGGGAAAATGGGGCACTAATCAGGACAACTGTATCAGCATAATCAATAAAATATAATTTAAAAGTAAATAAATTAATAATTTTTGCACAGCAAAGGAAAACATCAACAAAATGAAAAGACAACCCACAGAACGGGAGAATATATTTGCTGATACATCTGGTAAGGGGTTAATATCTAAAATTCATGTAGAACTGACAAAACTCCACACCAAAAAAATAACTCAATTAAAAAATCGGCAAAGGACCTGAAGAGACACTTCTCCAAGGAGGACATACAGATGTCCAACAGACATATGAAACAGTGCTCGACGTCACGAATCATCAGGGAAATGTACATTAAAACCACAATGAGCTATCACCTCACACCTGTCAGAATGGCTATTGTTGATAAACGAACAAACAACAAGCACTGGTGAGGATGCGGAGAAAGAGGAACCTTCTGCACCATTGGTGGGAATGCAGACAGGGGCAGCCTCTATGGAGAGCAGTATGGAGATTCCTCAAAAATTAAAAATGGATCTGCTATTTGGTTGACCCAGCGATCTCACTTCTGGGAATATATCCTAAGGAACCCAAAACACTGACATGAAAGAATATAAACACCCCTATGTTCGTTGCTGCGTTATTTACAATCACCAAGATATGGAAGCAGCCCAAGTGTCAGTAAAACAACTGAGGAATGGTTACACAGCGGAATTCTATTTGGCCATAAAAAAGAACACTTTCCCCTTTGCGACAGCATGGAAGGACCTGGAGAACATTATGCTGAATGAAATTAGCCAGTCAGAGAAAGACAAATGCCCTATGATTTCTAACAAACTGAACTAACAAGCAGAATAGAGACAGACATAGACAGAGAGCAGGATGACAGCTGGGGAGGGTCAGGGGGTGGAGGGATTGAGTAAAAGGGAAAAAGGACTCATGGACAACAGTGCGGTGATTGCTGGGGGGAGGGGGTGTAAGCAGAGTACATGGTAATGGAAAAAATACAATAAAAAATGAGAATAAAAAAAGCATGACCCAACTATATGCTATCTACAAAAAGCTCACTTCAAATATTATGATATAGGCAGTTTTAAAGTAAAAAGATATATCATGGAAACATTAATAAAAGGAAAGCAGAAGTGACTACATTAGTATCAGCTCAAGTAGACCTCAGAGCAAATAACATCACTAAAGACACAGGGGAGATTATACAATCCACAAGAGTCACTCCAGCAAGAGCGCATGGCAATCCTAACCGTCTGTGAACCGCACAACACTGCAGAACAAGGAACACAAAACTGGTTGATCTGAAAGGAGAAATCCACAACTATAATTGGATACTTCAACAGCCCTCTCTCAACGATCCACAGAGTAACTAGACAGAAACTCAGCAAGAACACAGAATAACTCAACAACGCTTCCGACCAGCAGGATCCAATCGACATGCACAGGCCTCTCCGCCGAACAGCAGCAGGGCACCCGTCTCTTCACGCGCCCTGGTGTGCGCACCGAGACGGCTATGTCCTCAGCCACGAAGTAAGTCTCCGTCAATATGAAAGGATCCAAATAATATGAAGTATGCTCTCTAACCACAGCAAAGTTCAATCAGAAATCAGTAATACAAAATATGTGGAAATCTCTAAATGTCTTGAAACTAAATAACACAATCTAAAATAACTCACAGGATGAAGGAACCAAAAGGAAAGTTAGAAAAAATTTCTAAATGAATGAAAATGAAAATGAAAAACAATATCAAAACTGGTAGAATGCAAGCAAAGCATTACCTACATTACCTACAGACAAATCTAGAGCACCTAAAAACTTTATATTAGAAAATAGAAAAGTCACAAATTAATGACCTCAGCTTTGACATTTAAAAAGAAAAGAGAAAATTAAATTTAAAGAAAATAGAATGCAGCAAATAATAAAAATTAGAACAAAAATCAGTGAGATTGAAAACAGAAAAACAGTTTAAAGGTCAATGAAACAAGTGTCTGACTCTGACAGGATCGGTAACACTGACGAACATCCACAAGCTTGACAAAGTGGGGGAGACAGAGACCACCAACACCAGGAGCGGGACGGGGCGTCACCACCGACCCCGGACACCTCCAAGAGATAAAAGGGAACGTGAAGAACAACTCTACACACCCGGATACAACCTAACTGTCGAACACGAAGTCCGATGACTTAAACAACATGCACCTCTTCCACCAAACCTAACAGCTGGCACAACTCACCCAGTCTGAAATGGACCATTTGGACAGCCCCACAACTATTGAAGAAGCTGAGTTAGTAGTTAAACGTTTTCCAGAAAAAGAACTATCCAAGCCCAGGCGGTTTCACTGTAGATTCTACCAAACATTTAACGGAGAATCAACATCGATTCTGTTATACTGTCTCTTCCAAGAGGAGAGAAGCACTTCCCAATTCATTTTAGATAGCTAGTATTGCCACGTTACTAAAACCAGACAAAGACAGTACAAAAAAAGAAAACTACAGACCAATGTCCTTCATGAAAATAGATGCAAAAATCCTTAACAAAGTATTAGCGTATAGAATTTAGTATATATAAAAATAATTGTATACCACGACCAAGTGGGGTTTATTCCAGGAATACAAGGCTGGTTCAATATTTGAAAAGACAATCAATGTGATCCATCACTTTAATAGGCTAAAAAAGAAAATTACATGATATTATTTAATACCAAAAAAGCATCTGACAAAATTCAATCTGTGTTATAAGCTAAATTATGTCCCCCCCCCAAAGAAAATGTTCAAGTCCTACCCCCAGTACCTCAGAATGTGACCTTATTTGGAAATAAAGTTTCGATAGAGGCAGTCAAGTTAAAATGAGGTCGCTAAGGTGACTCTCAAGCCAACACGCACGGCTGTCCTGCATAAAGGAGGAAACTGGACACGGACACAGAGGGAAGACCACTAGAAGAGTGCCACGTGCAGACAGACGCTGCAGGGATGCCTCTCAAAGCCACAGAACTAACTCCAAAGACTGCCAGCAAACACCAGACACTGGGACAAGGCGAGGAATACTCTGCCCCACGGTTTCAGAGGGAGCACTGCCCTGTGGACACCTTGATGCTGGGACTTCCAGCCTCCAGAACTGTGAGACAGTCAGTTTCTGTTGCTCTAAGCTACCCAATTTGTTGTATTTTGCTACAGCAGTCCTAGGAAATTAATACAACACCCACTCATGAGAAAAACTCCCAGAAACACAGAAATAGAAAAGGAGAACTTCCCCAACTTGGTAAAGAGCACCTACTAAAACCCCTACGGCGAAGGACCTGATGCTTCCCACGATGACAGAGTGACTCAGGGGTGTCTTCTCTCACCGCCGAACTCAGCTTAGTGCTGGGGATCCTAGCCGGTGCTAGGCAAGAAAAAGACACAAAAGGCTCACAGATTAGAAAGGGAAGAATAAAAATGGCCCTATTTGTAAATGACATGATTGTCTACATAGAAAATCCCAAATAATCTACAGGAAGGAAGGAAGGAAGGAAGGAAGGAAGGAAGGAAGGAAGGAAGGAAGGAAGGAAGGAAGGAAGAAAGAAAACAACTCCTAGAATAATTGAGTTTAGCAAGGTCACAAGATACAAGATAAACAAAAAAATCAAGTGTATTTCCATATACTACCATTGAACAAGTGAAGAGAGAAATAAAAATGCAATGCCATTTATAATCACTCAAATAAAATGAAATACTGAAGTGTAACAGATCGTGCTAGGACTCGTGCACTGAAAACTATACAATGCCAAAGAAAAACCAAGGAAGATCTGAACAAACGGTAATCCACACTGTGTTCATGAACTGGAAGACTCGGCATACAGTAAAGGTGTCAATTCTCCTTAAACTGATACATATGAGGGGGGATCAAAGAACCCCTCTCCACTTGACACAATACACCTATCGAGATGTGCTTCCACTGCTCAAAACAGCTTTTGAACCCTTCCATTTTGATGCCTTTTAGTACTTCTGCTGTTTTTGTTTCACCTCTTCCACATCTGCAAAATGTTTCCCTTTGAGGACTTGTTTCATCAGAGAAACAGAAAGAATCACTTGGAGCACAATTGGGTAAATAAGGAGGATGGGATGTGGGGGTCATGCCATTTTTGGTCAAAAACTGCTGAACACTCACCATGGTCTGGGAAGGTACTAAATCACCCAGCATGCAAACATGTAGTGTCTTCAAAAAAAAAAAAAAATCACTGAAGCCGTATGCAGCCTCTCACAACAACACCAGCTGGTACACTGATACAAATGGGTTCCTAGAACATTCACATAGCAGGGGAAGCCTGTACTACATGGGGCCCACCCTCCAGAAGATAATTCTGGTTTTTCTGGGGTGCCCCCTCATAGGTTTAACACAAGTCCTATTAAAATCTCAGCAAGTTTCTTTTCAGGTATAGACAAGATTATTCTAAAATCTATATGCAAAAGCAAAGGAACTAGAACAGCTACAATAATCTGAAAAAAAAGAATAAAGTGGGAAAAACCAGTGTACCCAATTTTGATACTTTTTATAGTTATAGTAACTGACACAGCGGTGTTGGAAAAGACACATAAATCAATGGAACAAAACTGAGGACCCAGAAATAAATCCACACAAATATGCTCAACCAATTTTTTATAAAGCTGCAAACGCAATGTCATGGTAAAAATGAGCCTTCTCAAAAGTGCTGGAGCAATTGGACATCTACAGGCCAAAAAAAGGAAAGAAACTCAACCTAAATTTCACAGCTTTTACAAAAATTAACTCAGAATGGATTATGGACTTAAAATGTAAAACTATATAACTTTTAGGGAAAAACAAGATAAAATCTTCAGGATCTAGGGCTGGCTCAAAATTTCTTAAACTTGTGGGGGGAGAAGGTACAGGAAATAAGCAGCATAACTGGTAGGCATAAAATAGGTGGGGAGAGGTTAAGAATGGTATAGGAAACAAATCAAGGAACTTGTATGTATGGCCCATGGACATGAACTAAGCGCGGAGAATGATGGAGGGCTGAGGGGTGCAGGGCAGAAGGTGGATAAAGGGGAAAAATTGGGAAAACTACAACAATAAAATCAATAAATATACTTAAAATTTTCTTAGACTTGGCAAAAAAAGGGCATGGTTCATAAAAGGAAAAGCTGATGACCTGGACTTCATCAAAATTTAAAACTTTAGCTCTGCAAAAAAAACCCCAAAAAACCAAAAACAACTGTTAGGATGAAAAAAGTGTTACAGAAAAAATATTTACAACAAATATCCAACAAAAGACTAGTATCTAGAAAAGAACTCTCAAACTCAACAGCAAGAAAACAATCCAATTAGAACATGGACACACACACAAAAAAACCCCATGAAGAGGTGGTTCACCAAAGAGGACACACAGAGGGCGACAAGCACATGGAAAGATGTTCAACATCACCAGCCTTAGGGAAGTACAAATGAAAGACACAATACGATGTTACCCTGCTAACGTATCACAGGTACATCACATGCTGGAGGGCATGCAGAGAACCCTCAGGCATTCCTCGCAGTTTGGCTGTTTCTTTACCAGGTAAATATGCAATGAGCATACCACTGAGCAGTTGAAATTGTGGGAATTTACCCCAAAGAAACATGCAAACTATATACAAGAATGTTTAGCAACTTTATTGGTAATTGGTTGAAAACTGGAAACAATCCAGCCCTGGCCAAGTGGTTTAGTTGGTTGGTCACCCTGTACACAAAAAGGTCCCTCGGGTTTGATCCATCAGACGGAGGTCTCTCTCTCAGACAATGTTTCTCTCTCTCTTCTTCTCTCTCTAAAATCAATAAACATACCCTTGGGCAAGGATTAAAAAAACTGGGAACAATCTAGATGTCCCTCAGTGGGTAAGTGGTTAAGCAAACTGTGGTACATCCACGCCATGTACTATACTCAACATGAAAAAGAGACGGGCCATTTTGATACAAGCAAAAACCTAGGTGACACCTCCAAAAAAACTGCTGAGTGAGAAAACCCAGTCCCAAAAGGTTATATACCATTCAATCCCATCCATGTAACAGTCTTGAAATTATGAAATTACAGAAATGGAAAAGGGAGTAGTTGTTGCCAGGGATTTAGGTGGGGACGGCTGTAAAAGGCAACATGAGGAATCCTCATGGTGGCCCAAATGCTTTGTGTCTTGACTGCATCTTGACTTTGTATCAATGTCAATATCTTGGTTGTGATGTTGTTTTTGCAAGATGTTACCAATGGGGGAAACAGAAAAGAGCATGAGGGATCTCTATTGTTTCTTACAACTGCTTGTGAATCTACCATTATCTCAAAATGTAAAGTTTAATTGTGGGGGGGTGGGGTGGGGGAGCATTCTTAGCTTGCCAGAAGCATAAAAAACAGGCAGTGGACAGGATTTGAACTGCTGGCCAAAGTTCTGCTGATCCCTTCCTGATCCTTTAGTTGGTTGCAAATATCCTCTCCCAATTTTTGGCTTGAATTTATCTTCCCTTATATTATCTTAAAGAAGAGAAAGTCTTCATTTTAATTCATGCATCTATTCTTCCTCAGTTAACTCTTTATACCTGAAGAAATCTTATTCTATTCTGGTATCATAAAAATATTCTATATATTTTTTCTCTAAGTTTTAGTTTTGTATTTCACATTTCAGTTTCTAATCCATCTAGAATTTACTTTTTGTGCATGAGGTAAGGCAGGGACATAATCCACATTTTGCTACATGAATAAGCATTGTCCCAGTTCACCACCTGAAGGCCCATTCTTTCACCAGAGACCTACGACTCTGCAGAACAAGAACTAGTTTCTGCATCTACATGAGCCTGTTCCAGGGCTGTCATGTTTTACTGGCCAAACTGTCAGGACACGGCAAGGCCTCCCATCTTCCTTTTCAAATGTCTTAAACATTTTTAGACTTTCAGTCTTCCTTATAAATTTTCTTAAGTCCTCACCTGAGACTATGTTTATTGACTTTTTGAGAGAGAGAGAGGAAGGGCACCCCAGCCAGGGATTGAACAGCCCAGGTATGCGTTCTGACCAGAGGCAGAACCCACAGCCTTCGGGTGCATGGCACAGCACTCCAACCAATGAGCCACCCAGCCAGGGACCATGTAAATTTGAAGTCAGCCTGTCCCATTCCTGAGAAAACCATGGGAATCCTGACTGCAATTATACAGAATCAATAGATCAATCGAGGAGAAATGACTCTTGGCTCTTATTAGCAATGAACACAGCACTTTTCCTACTTAAGTCTTAAAAATTTTCAATAAAGTTCAATTATTTCCCCCAGATATACCATGCTTACCTTTCATTTAATTTATTCCCAGGTACCTTAATTTTCTTAATTGCTCTTGTAATTGATATATTTTAAAAATAACATTTTGTTGTTTATTCATGACAAATACAACTGCAACTGATTTTGATATGCCTGATCTAATGTATCCAGCCCTGTTGTTGAACTGTCATTTCTCTCTTTTAAGATTTTATTTATTTTTAGAGAAAAGGGAAGGGAGAGAGAAAGAGGGAGAGAAACATCAATGTGTCAGGTACATCTTGCCTCTCGTATACCCCCAAGTGGGAACCAGTCCTGCAACCCAGGCATGTGCCCTGACTGGGAATCGAACTGGTGACCCTTTGCTTTGAAGGCCCATGCTCAATCCCCTGAGCCACACCAGCCAGGGCTAAACTGTCATTCCTAATAATTTATATACATTTAAGTTTTTCTCTATAAAGAAACATTATCTGTAAATAATGACTGCTTTTTTTCTGCTGTTCCAAAATGTATGCCTTCAATTAACTCTTTGTCCTACTGGACAACTCCCATATATGCTGAATAGCAGTAGTGGCAGGGGGCATCCTTGTTATGCTGTTTTTAAAGAGAATGCTTGTAATGTTTTCCCATTAAAATACTGTTTTCTGTAGAGCTCTGTAGTTGAATTTGATTCAACTACTTTGTGGTTATAAGACAACCAGGGTTCTTATATTTGTTTTAAAAATTATATACTCTAAGAAATATGTCAGTGTCTTCAATTTATTTCCATTTTATAGTTATGATCTTGTTTCATTACAAATAATAATCCATGAGCTTTTCTCCTTCCTTCATTAATCTTACCAAAGATTTTTCTATTTCATTAATTTCCTTAAAGATTTCTTTTATTTTTAAAGAGAGGGGAAGGGAGGGACAAAGAGAAGGAGAGAAATGTCCACGTGAGAAAGAAACTTTAATTGGTTGCCTCTCGTACACACTCTGGCCAGGGACTGAACTTGCAACCCAGGCATGTGCCCCAACAAGGAATTGAACCAGCAACAGCCCTTGGCTTAGTGGGGCAACATTCAACCAGCTGAGCACACTGGTCTGGGAATTAATCTCTTTTAAAAATGAAATTTTGGCTTTATTAATACCTTTTATTGGCTTTGCTTTTTATGCTCCTCCCCAGCATTATTAATATGTAATTGACATGTAACTAGCTTTGTGTACAAATTTTACCTTAAAAAAACCTGTTTTTCAAGTTTTGTTATCTGCTATTTGGATTTATTTTTACTTTTCATCTACTTCTTCAATCAACTTTTAGCTCACTGACCTTCAACTTCTTCTTTGCTTGTCTGCGCGTTCCATACGTCCCCTTCCCAATGAGCCTGCTTCTGCTCTGCCCCGCAGCTTCTGACGGGGAGGGTTCTCCTTGCTGCTCCGTGCTAGGTGTCTTTACATTTCTGTTCTGATTTCTTCTTTGACCTACGTGTTGTTTGCTTTGGAAATGTTTTTAAATTTCCAAGTGTATGAAGATGTGTGCCCATCTTTTGGTTACTTATTTCTAATGTAAAAGTACTGGGAATGTTCCTGGGAAAACACATCCATCAGAAAGGCAAAGTGAGCCCCCAAACTCTCTCTTCTCGTAGCTGGTTGTGGCATGACAGAACTCTCTCCCCTACCCCAGACAACTCTAGAAGTGGACACAACACATAACTAACCATTTCTAGCCCAGATCAGGATAGTAGACAGCAGCGTGCTGCTTTCCCGAGGAAAGGACAGCACAGAAGGTACGCGCCAGGCTCTCTGCGGCCTTCCCTGGGGCAGCTCCCCAACCACAGCAAAGGGAGGCCAACCACTCAGGGCAGAAGAAGCACAGAAAAGAATTTGTGGGACAGGGTACGAGAGAGGAAGGAGCCACAGAAAAGTCCCAAAACTCCAGGGGCCCACCTGGGGTCCTCAGCTGAATCCTAACTGCCCACGTGCAGGGGGAATTCTGAGAGGCCCGGGAAAGAAGAGCTGCTGCAGGCGCAAGGGAACGGGGCCGAGAGAGGAACGCAGATACCGGAGGTCCCACAGCTCTGGGGAACAGTGGGGCTTCCACTCGGCCAAGCAGGGAGGCCTTGGTAAGCACTCTGAGATGCTTGAAAGCCAAACCTGAGGAAAAGGATTCTGTCCAAGAGCTAAGGCTCAAACTGACATACACCGAGATCTCAAAAAATAAGTCCGATTTGAACAACATAAAAAAATAAGCTAGTAATTTGATTTTTGCTAGGAAAAAAAAAAAAAGCACTACATAGAAAACATAATAGAAAGGCTCTACAGTATAACATTCACAATATCCAACATACAATAAAAATTGCTATATTTGTAAAGAAGCCACCCTGGCTAGTATGGCTCTGTGGAATGAGTGCTGGCCTGCAAACCAAAGGGTCACGGGTTCAATTCCCAGCCAGGAAACTTGCCTGGGTTGTGGGCCAGGTCCCCAGTATGAGGCACGCAAAAGGCAACCACACACTGATGTTTCTCTCCTTATCTCCCTCCCTTCCCCTCTCTCTAAAAGTGAATAAATAAAATCTTTTTTTTTAAAGCCTTGACCCATAATCAAGGAGGTAAATGCCAATAGAAGCAGAGCCACAAATGACCCAGTTGTTGAAATTAGCAGATAATGATTTTATAACTATCAAATATTTTTAGAAGATTTTACTTATTTGGACTTCCGGCCAAGATGGAGGCGTAGGTAGACACACTGTGCCTCCTCGCACAACCAAATTAAGGACAACAAAAATTTAGAAACAAACAAACAAAAAAACAACCAGAACTGACAGAAAATTGAACTGTACAGAAGTCCAACAATCAAGGAGTTAGACACATTCATCCAGTCCAGTAGGAGGGGTGAAGTTGGGCGGCCGGGTGGAGTCGGGCGCTGGGTGGAGAGGGGTTGCAGCAAAGGTTTGCGGACCCTGGTGCACAAGGCAGTGGTTTATGGACCCCGGGCACGGGGGTGGCAGCGGACAGACCCAATGAGGTGTGCAGGGCGGCTGGCTGACCGAGCAGTCCACATTCATGTGCAGACAAACCAGGCGAAGTTGGGGAATAAGAAAGACCTCGCAGCCTAGGGCCCCACCTCTGGGAAATGAAGCCTTAAAACACCAAGTGAAAACACCTGTGGGAGTTGAGGCAGTGGGAGAGACTCCCAGCTTCATAGGAGAGTTTGTTGGAGAGACCCACAGGGTCCTAGAATGTACACATGCCCACCCACCCGGGAATCAGCACCAGAAAGGCCCAGTTTGCTTATGGGAAGTGGCAGAAGGGATTGAAATCCAAGAGAGTAGAGCAAGTGCCCTTGGTCCCTCTCGGACCCCGCCCCCACAGACAGCGTCACAACCCAGAGACGGAGGTGACCCGCCCTGGTGAACACCTAAGGCTCCGCCCCTCATATGTAACAGGCATGACAAGACTAAAAAAAAAAAAAATGGCCGAAATGGAAGAACAGATCAAAGATCCAGAGCAAATACTTTTTTTTTTTAAGATTTTATTTATTTTTAGAGAGAGGAGAAGGGAAGGAGAAAGAGAGGGAGAGAAATATCAATGTGTGGTTGCCTCTCCCGTGCCCCCTACTGGGGACCTGGCCTGCAATCCAGGCATGTGCCCTGACTGGGAATCAAACCAGTGACCCTTTGGTTTGCAGACCCACACTCAATCCACTGAGCCACACCAGCCAGGGACCAGAGCAAATACTTTTAAGAAATGAAGAGATAGCCAACCTATCAGATGCACAGTTCAAAGCACTGGTGATCAGGATGCTCACAGAATTGGCTGATTTTGGTCGCAAATTAGATGAAAAAATTAAGGCTATAATAAGTGAAATGAAGGAAAACGTACAGGGAACCAATGGTGATGGGAAGAAAACTGGGACTCAAATCAATGGAGTGGACCAGAAGGAAGAAAGAAACAACCAAACAGAAAAGAATGAAGAAACAAGAATTCAAAAAAATGAGGAGAGGCTTAGGAACTTCTGTGACAACTTTAGACGTGCCAACCTCCAAATTATAGGGGTACCAGAAGGAGAAGAGGAAGAGCAACAAATGGAAAACTTATTTGAACAAATAATAAAAGAGAACTTCTCCAATCTGGCAAAGGAAATAGACTTCCAGAAAGTCCAGGAAGCTCAGAGAGTCCCAAAGAAGTTAGACCCAAGGAGGAACACACCAAGGCACATCATAATTACATTAGCCAAGGTAAAAATGAAGGAGAGAATTCTAGAAGCAGCAAGAGAAAAGGGGACAGTTACCTACAAAGAAGTTCTCATAAGACTGTCAGCTGATTTCTCAAAAGAGACATTACAGGCAAGCAGGGGCTGGAAAGAAGGATTCCAAGTCATGAAAGGCAAGGACCTACATCCCAGATGACTCTATCTAGCAAAGCTTTCATTTAGAATGGAAGGGCAGATAAAGTGCTTCTCAGATAAGGTCAGGTTAAAGGAGTTCATCATCACCAAGGCCTTATTATGTGAAAGGGACTTATCTAGGAAAAAGAAGATAAAAACATGTATAGTAAAATGACAGCAAACTCACAATTATTAACAACCACACCTAAAACAAAAAGAAAAACTAAGCAAACAACTAGAACAGGAACAGACCATAGAAATGGAGATCACATGGAGGGTTATCAACAGAGGAGTGGGAGGAGGAGAGAGGGGGAAAAGGTACAGAGAATAAGTAGCATAGATGGTAGGTAGAAAATAGACAGGGGGAGGGCAAGAATAGTATGGGAAATGTAGAAGCTGAAGAACTTATGAGACACGGACATGAACTAAAGGGGGGAATGTGGGTGGGAGGGGGTGTGCAGGGTGTAGGGGAATAAAGGGGGGGAAATGGGACAACTGTAATAGCATAATCAATAAAATAAAAATTTGAAAAAATATTTTACTTATTTTTAGAGAGAAAGGAAGGGAAGGAGAAAGAGGGAGAAAAACATCAATGGGTTGCCTCTCACATGCCCCCTGCTGGGGACCTGGCCAGTTAACAAGGTGGTGGGAACGTCCCCAGCAGCTGAGAGGGTAGCTTCAAACAAGGCAGAGGGCTGGGTTCAACTGGGAGTAGGTTTTTGCAAGACATAGCCTACAGTGAGTTAAGGGAGTTAAGGATGATTGAACTAAGGCAGTTGTAACTGCAGAATCTAAGGTAAGAGAAGTGAGGGAATGAAGAGTGTGGAACAGTGAAGATATGGTGGGGCCGTGGTGCCAAGGTCCCAATGTGTCTAATGGTGGAACTGGGGTCTGCACAGCCTTGCTACTCAACACGTGTTCCCAGGACCCGGAGCTCCAGCACCCGGCAGTCACGCGTGCAAATTCTCCAGCCCCACCCCGGAAGCACATCTGCGTGTCGGCCTCAAGCTGCTGAACCAGCTCTTCAGTGACCCTCCGCCATCAGTTTGAGACCTGCTCTTCCACAGGAAGAGAGCGGCACGAAAGGGGGCGGGGGCAGAGCAAGATGCTTGAGGGGCACCTTTGGGAGTTCCTGCCTTATGAGCAATGACAAGGTCTGAGATAAGCTCAGGGAGTGAGAAACTGACTGAATTCTAGAAAAGATCATTGAAAGTACAATGGTCTAGAAAACAAGGGCTGGACTCTCAGATGGATCATCCACATGGACACTAAACTTGAGGAGAAAGAGAGTGAGCCGGGAGCTGGAGCAGGAGCTGTGGGTGAGTTGGGGGGCAGGAGAGAGCGGTGCATGGCCACCACCCAGGAGGTTAGTGAGCCAAGTAACCTGACATGACAGTCTCTCCTTACAAGGCGCTGGGGCCTAAGCGGAAAGGAAGACAGTCGTTTGGAACTAGCGAGGGGGCCACCTCCTACAGTCTCACTGAGGCGACTCCCACCCCCTCAGCCCTCCTCTCCGGCCTCCCCAGCTGTGGCTGACCTTGCAGACTGCCTGCCAACAAGCATCCTCTCCGTCCTCGGGACAGAACCCCAAGTTTGGCAACAATGTGCCTATTTTAAAAACTACATTTTCCAGCCTCCTTTGCACTTCAGGCCAAGAGTTGCATTTCCCCCCTTTTGCCTCTCCCCTTCTTCCTGCCTGGAACCCTGATAACATCATGGAGTTCCCATACGACCTTGGACTCTCTGCCTTCTGAATTCTTCTACAGGAAAAGAAAAGAAATGGCTAACATTTAAGTCACTATCACACATTTTCTCGTACACACAGCCAAGTCAGTCCCTGACAATTCAGGCTCTGAAGTGGACCCTGTGTCCCGGATTCACCTCTGCCCACTGAGTGTGGACCCACCCCACCTGAGGGAAACTCTGGGGGTTAGTTGGGGAACTTCCCTTCTCTGTCCACAACGGCAGCCCCCACCATGCACTGCCCCCACCCTTAGCTGCCCCTTCCCATATCTCACAACTGGGCGTTATTTGTCTTTGTGCCCAGAAGGACCAGACCTTTGTCTTTAACCTAGCCACAGGCGCCAGAACAAGGCTGTGCAAGCAACAGATATTCCGTATTTGCTACATTAAAAGTAAAAGTCTCAGTTTCAACATCCGAGTTGATAACACCCTGACTGAACTGCCCAGCTACCTCCTCCTTGCCCAGAAAACACAGCCTTCCCTTTATTTAAAAAAATCCAACTTCTCTGCACCTGACCTTGCCCCTGGCAGTTAAAGATCACAGAAGTTTCCCTAAGTCCATCCAAGCCCTGCCTTCTCCTCAGATGGAAGGAGGATAAATGGCAGGCGGGGTCTGAGCCCTCTGAGGAGGCAGCACAGAGGTGGAGAGCCTGGAACTCCAGCCCCCGGAGCCTCTCCACCCCACAGGTCCTCTTAGGAGAGCGTTTGTGGGAACTCACGCACCGTGTTGATTGTGGAAGAGCTTCCCATTCAGCTCCTGGACCACGAGTGCTGTCTGCACGAGCCCAGATTCACAAGTGCAAAGCTGTGAAGCCAGGAGACAGGGCAGCTCTGAGCACATCTCAGGGCAGAGCTGCAGGAGGGTGCCACACCCAAACACAGGCATTCTTCCCTCCCCTTCCAGGGTCACAGAGAGGGGTGGGGGGAAGGCCCTGGACACACAAACAAGTCACTGAGGCCCACACTTGGGCTGGGCTGGGCTGGGCTGGGCAGCCAGGATCAGAAGACATTGCAATGACCCTCCCACTAAGCGTCACCTGGCTACGGACGGCTTTGGGCTTCTTTCATGCTACTCCCCCAAAAGTTCAAAGCATTTTCACTGCCTTGAAAATAATAAAGGGAAAATATGAGCAGGTCCTGTTTCTGGTACGAGCAAGGCTAGGGGAGGCCCTTACCTTGAGTCACAAAACTGAGCAAGGACATTACCAAAAACAAACCCAGGTCTCTGGACTTCTAAACCACAGCTGTGTGGACAAGACAATATTAGCTGCCACGTCAGAGAGTTAAGTATAAAAAGGGGGCTTCCCAAATGAGGCTTTGCCAGGACACAGTGAGTTGGATTTTAGAGCTCAACGGCTCGCCTGCCATGTCAGCACATCAGCAAAATGGACGGAAAGAAGTTGCTTCCCAAAGAAAACCAAAGAAGGACAGTCGTTACCACTCGCAGCCACTCTGGATTTGTACACATGGAGAGGGTGGACATCTTTCAGAAGGTACCAAATTCCCTCCTAGAGAGAGAGACCTGGAGATAAAACTCACAAGGAGTTCTCACCATTTTAGATCCCCAGTCGGTTACTCTGTGATCAGCTGAACACACACTTAATGAGAGTCTGTTATGTGCTGTGTGTGCCTGGTGTTATGGTAAGTGACGCAAATGGAGAGACAAGAGAGATACAGCCCTACCTTCAACTGAGGCTCAACAGTCCAGTGGGGCTACAGTCAAGACAATCAAGTAAACAGACCATTTCACACACGGTGATGAATTCCGTGATAAGGAGGTACAGACAGCTGTGAGAGCACGCAGTCTGAGTATGTAACCCAGATGTAGAGGGAAGAGAGGTGGTCAGGGCAGGCTCCCAGGAGGAAGTGACTTTAAATTTATTAGGAATCTAAGCTATCTCGCTTTGATCCCTACTTGTGCAAGGCCAACTCAGTCTTGTGTTCACAGAAGCCTCCCCTCATTTTCTTCTCCGTGTACTCAACGGACATCCAGCACACTCATGCCATGTGCAAGCCTCATGCTGCGTGTTACAGCAGATACTGATGTGAATTCAACATGGGCCTTGCACTCAAGGAGCTTCTGGTTTAGCGGGACCACAGGTGATCTCCTGTCCAGCCCACAGTGCTGAGTGAAGTCAGGGAGGAAGAGAGGCAGAGGAGAAGGGGGGGCCATGCGCTGAGGGCGGGTAAATCGTCTCTGGTCCTCCTCCCGTGGAGCTGGTCACTCCCACTGCACTTTCTCTGTGAGTCTCCCTGTCCACTCTTCTCACTGCGGCCTGGTCTCCACTGCCCAGGACTAGGGCCACCTTCCCCCTCCCTGGACATTTTTCCACACCCACTCTCAACTCCTGGCCTGCCCTCAGGCTGCCTCCCTCCTAGGGGCGCCTGGTGCCACTGCTTCCCACTGGGCTAGCCAGGGCCCTTCAGTCTCCAGATTCTTTGGGCACCGCCCCCTTTCTTTGGGCTAAATGTTCACAGGACCCTGATGCCCTTTGGAACTGCACCTTATTTTTTCTCTTTTCTCCCAAGCCTGTAAAGAGAGCTGTCCCCACCTAATGCCTCCACTTCCTCTCCTCCCACTCCCTCCCTACTGCCTACCATCTGGATTCTGTCCCTGCTCTGCCGAAATGCTTTCCTGAAGGTCACAGACATGCTCCCGCTGCTGCGGGCCTCCACGCCCAGCGCCCGCCAGCACCGCTATGCACTGCCTCCTTCCTGCTTCCACCCCAGCACGCTGCACTTGTAACTTCCACCACCATGATGAAGACCAGCTCTTCCCTAGAAAATCCTATTTGGGAAAAAGTGTGTACCATTTACACAATCTTCTTTTAAAAGCGGTTTGTACCAGTCTAAAGTCACTTTGCTGGCTAAGGAAATTAGAAATGTATTATGTATAACTCATTTTTCTCAGTCTTCATGTTTACATTACATTTAAATTCAAATTTTCTAATTTGCTTTACTTTTAAATATTTAATGTTTATTACATATGAATCTACAAGATGCTGAGCAACAAGCAATTTGCAAGCACAAGCAATATGTGCTTAGCATTTTCAGTTTATAAAGCACTTCCATCTACCTCATTCCGTTTGGTCTTGAAAACCACCCTGTGAAGTGTTCTTCATTATTGTCCTCATTCTCAGAAGCACAAAATAAGGATCTGAGAGGCTAAGTGACTTCCCTAAGACCACACAGCCAGTTTAGAGTCAGGATTTGAACCCGGGATTGTAACTTCAAATCCTACATTCCTCTCGTTACATCATGTGAAACCACAGCTGTCCAACATGCTCGCGTTCTGCGGCAGCTGCCAGGACACCGGAGCCTCAAGCTAAACCCCACCCACCACCTTTTTATCAACAAACCTTTACTGGGACACAACCACACACACTCGTTCAGTCACTGTCGAGGCTGCTTTCATGCCACAACCCCAGAGCACAGCATTTGTGTCCGAGCCACATGACCTGCAGAGCACGGAATACTTGCTCTCCTACCCTCTGCAGAGAAAGCTCACCTGCCCTGGTTCCACAGAAATGGTTCTCAATGCCGCCTGCAAATGAGGTTCTGCTGGACAGTCACTCTTTCTCTGGGGTTGGGATTAAAGCATCAGTATTTTTTAAAAACTCCCCAGATGATTTTAATATGCAGCTGAGGTCAAAAACTAATATTCCATGGTACTGAGCAGATTCAGGAAGTACTAGTTTTCAGAAAATGTGCTTGAGGGTGAGAGGAGAGGAAAACCACCACCGCTGAACCCCCAGACTCTGAAGAGACACTCCTGTGACTTTGTTCCTGCCCCTTAATACAGTAGCTGTTCCCCCTTGTCCAGGGGCCATTCACACCTCCCGAGACCCCTGCAGGCTGCCTGCGACCGCAGACCCACTGAACCCCACCTATCCGCAGTTTTTTCCTATGCGCACGTAACTATGACAAAGTTTCATTTATAATGAGGCATAATAAGAGGCTAACAAAAATAATAAAATAGAACAGTAACAATATACGATAATAAAAGTTACGTGAACGTGGTCTCTCTCTCAAAACACCCCTGCACTGTGCACACAGCGCGGGCGTAAGGGACACGCGGCGGTGACGGCCGAGCGGACGGCGCAAGGTTTCCTCACACCGCTCACTCGGCGTGCAACTTAAAACTAATGAATTGTTTATTAAGTGGGAAATCCCAGAAGTATTTTCAGGCTGCGGTTGACTGTGGGTAACCGAAACTGCGGAAAGTAACACTGCAGATCGGGGGAGACCACTGCAGCTCTATTTAAAAGTGTTTCTGATCGATTATGGATTTGACAGGAGGCTTCTTGGTACATTAAGCTAAAACTGCCTCATGCCCCTTAGGAATCTTTCGAATCTCACTTTAAATAATGAAATTAACTTACTAGAATTTTTAATTACAAAAGCACTAAGTGTTTATTATAGAAAAGTTTCAAAATATGGACAGCAAGCCCTGGCCAGGTGGCTCCAAGGGTTGGAGTGTCGCCCCAAACCACAAAAGGTTGCGAGGGGGGGACGGGGGGGTCCATCCCTCTCGGGCACGTGCAGGAGGCAACACCTGATGTTTCTCTCCCCTCCCTCCCCCCTCTTCCGCTCTAAAACCAATACGTATATCCTCGGGTCAGGATCTAAAGTGTCTATGTTTATATATATGGGTAGCAAAACAGGAGCACCGCCCGAACACCCACCACCAAGCCTGAGCACCGCACACCCACGAAAAGACTGCGGGCCGTGCTGTACCTTCTTCTCCGCACCCTGCTCCCCTGAACAGCACCTCCCTTTTGATTCGTCGTTACTGAAAACATCATTTGGAGGACCTATAGCCTGCCATTAATTACGGCACCAGCTTGTATGGCCTCTGACTTTATGGCGGACAAGTGGGTTACGCGGCCGCCCACAGACTAAGCAGTGCCACGCCCATCGGCCGGGCAGTTCACAGCCGGTCGACACCGAGCAACCTGCAAACGTGGGGCGGGAGAGAGGCGCTCGTGCTGCTGCTGCTGGAGGGTGTGTGGGTCAGTCTCCCTCCTGGTCCAGCCGTGTGTGCAGTGTGTGCCCGATCCCACGCCCAGGTGCAGTGCCTGGACACACTCACACACATGCACAGACACGTGTACAAGCTGGCTCACTGGAGCTCTGTTTAAAGCAACAAAAACCGGGGAGATATTAGTTCGAACCACGTGAAATTAATATTTCACAGATAAAAACAGTTGAACAGCAGCGACTACTGATGGGACAACCTAAGCATCCGAACGTCACTGGTGTGTGTGTGCCAACACAAACACATCTTTACAAATAAACTGAGTGATAAACACAAGTCACAAACACTCAGTGGGAAAAAGAGAGCACCCAACAGCTGCCCCCATCCCCTGAGCTCCCTTCTTCCTGGGGCACCCGGGCACCCTGTCATCACCGGTGACTGTGCCTCCCAGTGGCACCTTCAAGCCCTGAGCTCTCTGACCGTCATTCCCATTTCACCTCGCGTCCTCCAGCCCCACTCCGGTAGTGCGAGCCTTCAGACCCTGCCACCTTCCCACCATCCTGCCGACGCCAGATTCTATGCAGACTCCCTGGTTGTCACTGCCCACCCCCACCCCACCGTGTCCTTGCTTTCCTCTCTAGCCACCTTAGATTCCTTAGCTTCTTACCTCATCACGCCCCTTAATACGCTTCCTGTGTAGAGCACGTCACAACATTCCTGCTCCGTGTTCCTAATCATCAGGCCCCTGTTCTCCCACACAAGACTTCCACACAACTATTTCTCTACTCAAACCTTCCAGAACCTCTGTTCAGCTGGTAACACTGACAGGAGAGACTCCATCAAACCCTGCATCCCCACCTGCCCCCCCCCACGTGGAAGACCTGTGCTTGCCCTGGACGCCCCCAGGACCCCCACCATCTTAAGGCCTCTGAGGCTCAATTATCTCCTCTCTGTGCATCCTTTCCCCTCTCGGCACACAAGTGAGCTCTGACACCTGCCATCTGCATACCTACAGACACATGGTTCCCTGACCACACACCCCGTCTCCCTGCTTTTATTACAAAAGTCCCTGGGAAACTTGTCTATACACAATGTCTTCATTTCCTTTATTCATTCAACAAATATTTCTACTTATTAAGTGCCTAGTCTGCGTTACAAAATGTTTCAGCTGCAGTGGACAGAATGGGCAGAAACCCCTCCCCTCCTGCGGCCTCTCTTCTTTGACGAAGACAGATCATCAATAAGGAGAATGAAAACCGTGCATGTCTGGCTTGACAGTGGTGTGAAGGAGACATATAAAGTTAGAGAGGGGACAGCAGGGGGCCTACAATCTAGAGAGAACGGCCAGGGAGGGTCCTTCGAGAAGGTGACACTGAGCAAAGAGGGAAGAGCAAGTACAAAAGCCCTATGGCAGGGTCAAGGTCTAGCGGACCTCCTGAGGCTGATGAGGAGTAAGCAAGAGGGCACAGGAGATGCGGGCACGGGGCTGCAGGGGACCAGTTCACGTGGGGCCTCGGGGGACTCTGGCTCTTTTCCCTGAGGGAGAGGGAAACGCTGGTGGCTGCTGAGCAGAGGGATGCCGAGACCTGCTCACCGTGATCGAGGTAAGATGAGGTGGCTTGGCTGGGGCGAGAGCAGTGGGTATGACTGGAAGCGCTCAGTTTCCGGATATATTCAACTTTGTGTGACAAAACATCCCAAACACATGTAGGAGAAGGCACGGTGAACCCCCACAAGCCCATCACTGTGTTTCCCCTGTGATCAGCACCTCGAAGTGCTGCCTTGTCGCCTGTCCACCCCGTCGGCCAGTGCGTTCTGGCGGGTACCAGGTACCAGGTCACTTCATCCTCACACACTGGACACCTCAAAAGAGGGTAGTTGTGTGTGTAGACACAATGCCACTATCAACTCAGATGGTTTACAATAGTTTCCTGTCAACTGATAGGCATATTTCACTGCCTCAAAAATACCTTTTCAAATTTCTTCAGTCCAGCCCTGGCTGGTGTAGCTCAGTGGATTGAGTGCGGGCTGCAAACCAGGCATCGCAGGTTCGATTCCCAGTCAGGGCACATGCCTAGGTTGCAGGCCATGTCTCCCAGCAACCGCACATTGATGTTTCTCTCTCTCTCTCTCCTCTCCCTCCCTTCCCTCTCTAAAAATAAATAAATAAAATCTTTAAAAAAAAAATTTCTTCAGTCCAAACCAGGATCGAAAACGACGTCTAATCATTATACTTAGTAGTTGTTCTTATCAAGTCTCTTCTAAACCTCCTTAAATCTGTATCAGATCCCCTACTTTAATTTCTCCCCGACTTTGATTTGTTAGAGAAACCAGGTCAGCGGTCCTGTAGACAAGAATGCCTCATCTTCTTTTTGTTTATTATTTAACATTTTATTTTTAACCTTCCTTTATGGTACACAATATTCTTCTGGGATTTGGGAAAAAAGGAATTAGAAAAAATGCTAAGGTTGCAGAACTCTAAGGATCTCGCAAATGTCTTTCCTCATCATCTTCTTTTTAATTATTAAGTCTTTCCCAAGGAGACACTCAACCTCCTTACAAAGTAGTTCAGAAGCTCAGCTCACTTACCCTTCTGCTTTAATTTGTGCTTAATCACTTGGATTCCTCTTCTTTTTGTTGCTGACACCATTACAGACATCCCCATTCTCCCCACCCCTTCCAGTACCCACCTGCATCCAGTGCCCACCCCCTCCCCTGGCCTTCACCACACTGTTGTCTGTGTCCCTGGGCGATGTATCTATGTTCTTCGACCAATCCCTTCACCTTCTTCCATCCAGTCCCCCTTCCCGCCTCCCCTTGGACAGCTGTCAGTCTCTCCCATGCATCCAAGCCTCAGTTTAATTTTGTTCATCAGCCTGTGTTGTTCATTAGATTTCACACATGAGTGAGATCATATGGTATTTGTCTTTCTCTGACTGGGTTATTTCACTTAGCATAACCATCTCCAGGTCGATCCATGCTGTCACAAAGGATAAGAGTTCCTTTTTTTTACACTGTGTACTATTTCATTGTGTGAATGTACCACAGCTTTTTTTATCCACTTACCAACTGACGGGCATTTGGGCTGCTTCCAGATCTCGGCCATTGTAAAGGACGCTGCTGTGAACATCGGGGTGCATACCTTCTTCCTGGTTGGTGTTTTGGGGTAAGAGAACAGACGTACTCCTTCCGGTAGCAGCATTTAACTTGACATTCTATCCCCATTTCCTTCGGACTGGAAATTAGCCATTGAGCTTTTAAACATTACTACTTATATGTTTTTTGGCAAGAACACTTTCTAAATGGTTCTGAATGGATCTCCTTCAATAACACTGCAATGATTTAGATTTTCTCACTTTTCATGGTGCTTATTAGTCACCAAGTTCGGATGGTGGCGGCCTGATCCCTCCACTGTAAAGCTGCCCTTCAATATCTCACCTGATGAAGTTACGGCGTTCTCACAACCCCTATCTGAAACAGGCTTTTACTGTGGTTTGCAAAGTGATCGTTTTATAATTCAATCATTTCTTCTGCATTTACGAGCTGGAGTTCCTCTGTCAAGAAAAGCTCTCTCTCATCCACTAGGGCAATTTGTTTGTCCTAAAGTAGCATTTGTGTTGGAAAAGCAAGATTAACATTTATTCTTTCCCTTTAATCTTCAGGTTTTACGTTAATGAACTACCGTCTTTCTACCTTCAGTGGTGTCCAGGGAGTTTTGTTTGTTCTTTCTTTGTTTCTTTAGGTGTTGTTACAAATGACAGCTTTTTTGTCACCAGTGAGTTGTGATCAAATGGAGTCATTAGCATTTTTTGCACAAACTGTCCCACCTTAGCCATGGGACCTCCTTTTCACTCATTCTTGTGTCTCTCTATTTCTACTTGGGAACTTTCGACAAGGATATAACAAATGCCTATATACCTACCACTTAGCCTTAATAACTCTCAGCTCTTCTTTCTTTTTAAAGATTTTATTTATTTATTTATTTATTTATTTTTAGAGAGAGGGGAAGGGAGAGAAACGGTCATGTGTGAGAGAAACATCAACTGGTTGCTTCTCACACCCGACCCAACTGGGATCGGGTCACAACCCAGGCATGTGTCCGGATCAGGAACCAACCAGAGACCTTTCACTTTACAAAATGACACTCAACCAACTCACCACACTGGTCTGGATGTCACCGGTCTCTTCTGAAACAAATCCTCAAACCTACATCTGCAAACCTCAGCTCCGAAAAACATGGACCCTGCCTCTAAATACAGCCTGTCCCTTCAGTCAAACCTCAATAGCCTTGGGCAGCATTCTCACTTTCTGGCTCTGGAACCAGTCACTTCCCTGAGAAGGCGGGTTCCTCTCAGGGGAGAATGGTGGTTTGAGCGCACAGTCCAGGAGCTAGGAAGTTACTGGGATGCGGGAGCTCCAAGGTCCTCAGTGGTCAGAGTGAGAAGATCACGGGTCTCTAAAGAGGCAACAATCGTGGTTATCAGGGTTTCCCATCCATGCGTAAGAGTTACACATAGTTTTTATTTAACTTCTTTTATTCTTATCTTCTCTCTTATGCTGAAATCCTATTCCTAACAGCAATAATCTACTTACTTGTTGTATCCTGCTTTAAATATGTAACAGTTTCCAATAATAATACCGGGATTATTACTAACGACAAAATTATTGCGTAAAGTTTAAGGCTTCTTTGCAGTGCATTTCATCCCTACAGTACATCCTACCGAGGATGCAGTCAAAATACTGCCTTCTGAGGTCGGTTTGAATGATTCTTTCCTCCAGCACCAAACTGGCTATATCGCCAATTAGTTTTCAGTTTTTAGAGAGTGCTTTTTTAAAAAAAATAATGTTGATTTCTTTAATTATAAGCACACTTAAATATTTCTAAAATCAAAACAATAATACGAGGTAAATTCAGAGTTGCGCTCCTGCCTTCCTTCTACACTCTTCCCCTCCTCCGCCACAGGGCACCACCTCCGTGCCCTCCCACTGTTTATTTTGTACATTTAAAGAGACAGTCCACTGACCTCCTCCCTTCAGGTAAAAAAAGTTGTTTGATTCTAGGTATACTTTTAACGTAGAGACAAAATTACCTGCTGACACTTGAATTTCAATTGTGAGAAAAATGTGAAGTGTAAACAAGAACATTTTTCAGGTTTCAGGTCATCTACTGAAATGGGGAAGACACTGGGATACCGGGTTGGGGACTATCGGAAGCTCAGTTCAGACGCAGAAAGTCTGAAATGCCTATTAGTCACCCAAGTAAGATCACAAACAGACCTCCGGCCAAGATGGAGGCATAGGCAGATACACTTTGCCTCCTTGCACAACCAAAAGGAGGACAACACCAAATTGAAAAACAAAAATTAATTAGAAATGCCGAAAAATCAAACTGTATGAAAGGCTGACAACCAAGGAGTTAAAGATGAAACATTCATCCAGACCAGCAGGAGGGGTGGAGATGGGCAGCAGGGCGGAGAGGACTCAGGGCAAGGCAGCAGCTGGTGGAGCGGGCTGTCCCACACTCTGTGTGGCTAAATGGGGAAGAACAACTGGGGAGTGAGAAAGACCACACAACCCAGGGTTTCAGTGCGAGGAAATAAAGGAAGCCTCAAAACCCTTGACTGAAAAAACCTGTGGGGGTTGGGGCAGCAGCGGGAGAAACTCCCAGTCCCACAGGAGAGTTCATTGGAGAGTACATGAGGTCCTAGAATGTTCACAAACACACCCACCTGAGTATCAGCACCAGAAGGGCCCACTTTGCTTGTGGGTAGGAGAGAAAGTGACTGAGAGAGCTCAGCAAGCAGCACTGTTCCCTCTTGGACCCCTACTAGCCATACAGTGCCACAACACAGCGACACGGGTTGCCCCACCCTGGTGAACACCTAAGGCTCTGCTCTTTACCATGTAACAGGTGCACCGAGACCAAAAAATATGGCCCAAATGAAAGAATAGATCAAAGCTCCAGAAAAAAATACAACTAAGCAATGAAGAGATAGTCAACCTATCAGATGCACAGTTCAAAACACTGGTAATCAGGATGCTCACAGAACTGGTTGAGTATGGTTGCAAAATAGAGATCACCAGTGCAAAACACTGGTAATCAGGATGCTCACAGAACTTGTTGAGTATGGTTGCAAGAAGTGAAGGCTATGCAAAGTGAAATAAAGGAAAATGTACAGGGAACCAACAGTGACAGGAAGGTAACTGGACTCAAATTAACAATTTGGAACAGAAGAAAGAAATAAACATTCAACCAGAATAGAATGAAGAAACAAGAATTCAAAAAAATGAGGAGAGGCTTAGGAACCTCTGTAACAACTTTAAACATTCCAACATCCAAATAATAGGGGTGCCAGAAGGAGAAGAGGCAGAGTAAGAAAATGAAAACTTATTTGAACAAATAATGAAGGAGAACTTCCCCAATCTGGCAAAGGAAATTGACTTCCAGGAAGTCCAGGAAGCTCAGAGAGTCCCAAAGAAGCTGGACCCAAGGAAGCACACACCAAGGTACATCATAATTACATTAGCCAAGATTAAAGATAAGGAGAGAATCTTAAAAGCAGCAAGAGAAAAGGAGACAGTTACCTACAAAGGAGTTCCCATGAGACTGTCAGCTGATTTCTCAAAAGAAACCTTGAAGGTAAGAAGGCACTGGAAAGAAGTATTTAGAGTCATGAAAGGCAAGGACCTACATCCAAGATTGCTCCATCCAGCAAAGCTATCCTTTAGAATGGAAGGGCAGATAAAGTGCTTCCCAGATAAGGTCAAGTTAAAGGAATTCACCATAACCAAGCCCTTATTATATGAAATATTAAAGGGACTTATCTAAAAAAAGAAGATAAAAAATATGAACAGTAAAATGACAACAAACTCACAACTATCAACAACTGAACCTACAAAAAAGAAAAACGAACTAAGCACACAACTGGAAAAGGAACAGAGTCACAGAAATGGAGACCACATGGAGGGTTAGCAGCAGGGAGGGGGGGGATAA
>PVIA01001110.1:0-314103 GCA_004024845.1 Tonatia bakeri
TTTTTATTTTGATGAGGTCCCATTTGTTTATTCTTTCCTTTATTTCTCTTGCTCTAGGGGACATGTCAGTAAAAAAGTTTTTGCGTGATATATCTGAGATTTTCCTACCTATGTTCTCCTCTAGTACTTTAATGGTGTCACGATTTATATTTAAGTCTTTTATCCATCTTGAGTTTATTTTTGTATAAGGTGTAAGTTGCTGTTCTAGTTTCATTTTTTTGCATGTTGCTGTCCAGTTCTCCCAGCACCATTTGTTGAAGAGGCTATTTTTACTCCATTTTATGTGGCTGCCTCCTTTATCAAATATCAATTGACTGTAGAGACTTGGGTTTATTTCTGGGCTCTCTGTTCTGTTCCATTGGTCCATGTGCCTGTTCTTATGCCAATACCAGGCTGTTTTGATTATCGTATTTCCTCTTTTTCTAATTGGTGGTCCAGATTTGGAAAATGAGGTTCAGGGAAGTTGGATAAGTAAGGATTATGCTCTTGAGCAGAGATAAGGTCGGTATCAAATATCTAACCTATTGATACATTAAAATATGGTCTCTACCAAGACACCCCAAGTACAGTTATATTTTGAAGCAGTGATTTTTATTTTTTCATCTTGTAGGATGTTACACTTTCATGTAAGACTCTCCAGGTATAATATTTGTGCCTTGGCATCTGTAGAAATAATTAATGTATTGTTCTCAAATTTCAGATTGTTATAGATTTAATTTAGCTTAACCTTCAATAATTTTGCTATTAGAAATAATTAGTAATCACTAACTATTTGAATTCAGTAAATTATTTTCTAAGTTTTTAAAGTTTTAAACTTACTTAAAATTTGAGGTGGGTTGTGAGAACTTTATTTATAGGTTAAAATTCCTCCACTACCTGTGTATTTCAAGTCCATTGTACTTGCACATCTTGTTATCCATCATTATATGAAAAGCCACAGAATAATTTCTGAATGTGGCATGTAGCTTCACAGAAATATTATAAAACTTGAGGGTCTGGGGAAGAAGAAAACTGTCTGAGTTTATCGTCTATATCCTTCTGTGAGGAGGTTACAAGGGACCCACAGTTGGGGAAAAAATAAAAAAGAAGAAGGAAATACTTTGCTATCCCAGTCAGTTTTCTTTATCATCGTTATTAGGAGAAAATTATATTTTAAAAAATTATACAATTGCTTTTTTTGATTTTTTATTTATTTTTAGAGAGAGGGGAAATATCAATGTATGGTTGCCTCTTGTGTGCCCCCTACTGGGTACCTGGCCTACAACCCAGGTATGTGCCCTGACTGGGAATCAAACTGGTAACCCTTTGCTTCACAGGCCATCATTCAGTCTGCTGAGCTACACAAGCCAGGGCTAGATGATTGCTTTTAATGCTTACTTTTTGGTACTTTGGACAAAGTTTTGTTTATGTGAAGCATAGTTAAATCAGGTGTGCTGGAGTAAGGGTGACAGGGCCAGGTTTGACTGGAGGGAGAGCTGATTGGGCACTGGATGGAGCTAGCCTAAAACACCTTCTTCAGGACAGCTGGGGACCCACATCCCATGTGTGACACATCATACAGGTGCAGCTAAGGGGAACTAACGTTTTAGTCACCAAAGCTCTCATCTCCCCTTTCCACTGAAACTGCTGTGAATCAGTAGTCAGAGAATGATGAAATAATATCTGTAACTTTAATGTTTGAGAGAATGGTCATCATTGTTTGCAGAGCTTATAATTTGTATAAATCTACATATGCATATATGCATATATACATATCTATGTGCATGTACACTTGATTTTATATCACAATGTACATGTTTCCTGTAAATCTTTTCCGGAAAACTATTGCTCCTCCTAGATCTTTGTAACAATATCATACTTATCTAGAAGGTAGTTGCAGAAAAGAAGCTTATTTCCAGAAGGAAAGTCACTACCTTTCAAAGCAAAGTGCAGATTTCTAAAGCTTTAAATGCTCTTCAGGATCTTGCTATTTGTACTGACCCTCTTTTTACACTTGGAATAATCCTCAGTATATATGCAGACTGCAGAAGTTCTGTCAAAAAATAAAGCATTCATATTGAATGGTAATAAACTATGCCACAGTTTCTCTGCAAGGCATGCTACTTTTAACTTTATTTTGTGGAATAGTTCTTGGAATAGTTATCATCCAGTCCATTGAGATTTCAAAAATCAGAGACTGGATTTGAGAGGGATTCCAAACAGTTAGAATGGACCGCCCTCTGGTGTTTTCCTGTAGTATTGCCACTGAGAAGACAAACGGGTAGTAGTGAAGGGAAAGGGGAAAGTAAAGGGTTTATGGAGTTTTCTTCTTTAACCAAACACATTTTAACAATGATTGAGGTACTTCTAAGGAAGTACTTCATGAGCCATAATTGTGAACCCCCTGAAGGAACCTCTTTATTCTTATCTCACTCCTCAGGCTTTGTTGGGTTTCTGTGACTTGTTTTTGCTCAGCCTGTAGCCAGTTCTTTTCCTCTCAAAACTCTGACCCTGTATCTTCTGGCCTTCGAGGGGCAGTTACTCTAATCAGTTCGTCAGTGAACAAACACGTACCTAGCCCCAAATGTCAAGTACTATGTTAATTTCTAAAAGATAAAATAAAATAAAAAGGGGGATAATTTTTATCTTCCTACTGGCTCTCAAATCTTTTCTGCAGATCCAGGTTTTGCTGATTGTCTGTTGGAACCCATTATTCACAAACAGTGCCGACTTACAGGTGAGCAGAGCAGCTTCCTCCTGCTCTTTGAAAATTCCAGCTTAAATTCTGTCCTCCTCCTGCCCCCAGATTTCTGGGGATCCTAAAAATTGCCACAAACGTGTACGGGAATTATTCTGTTATAGCTTAGCCAGCCTTTCTCAGCAGAATTGAATCCCGCCGGGAAGGATGAAGCATTCATTTACATGGGGGTCAAAAGCTGGATGAGGAGGTTGGAAAAGCCTGGACCGTTGGGCGTTATTGGACGGGAGAACACTGGTGTGGGGAGTAGGGAGTGCAGAAGCGTGACAGCACTGGATACTCACAATAGGAGTGAGAACATGCACAGGGCAGGGAGAGAGGCACAAAAAAAGGTGAGCTCTGTGCACATTGCACTTCTGTCTACAGGTCGATCTAGACGGTGAAGGTGTTGCCACTACCTCAAGGAAGTGTTCCCCCTGCCCCTTCCCACAGGAGAGGAGGCCAGGGTGACCTGAACAGCAGCTCCTAAGGCTGGGGCTTGACCTTAGGGCATGGTTGACACCTGTGATTCTACAGGTAATTCTCAGAAATCAAACCCTAGGGAGGTTTAGCTGAAATTTGAATAGATAGAAAAGAATGGGGTGGAGATCTGAAACAAAGCAGGTCAGATGCTGAGAGGGCAGTTGCCTGAGAAACACCAGACGAACTACAGAAAAGTTTGTGGGCCCAGCAGTCACATGCCTCCTGTTTTGAGTTGTGTTGTTTTGTCTTCTTTGGAATCCTTGTGGCTTGTGCCACAGTATAAAGAGCTGACATGTGACAAGGAAAAAGCATGTCCCCAGTGCAAGCTGGTTTAAAGCCAGAGGCTCCTCAGACCTTTGGGTTGAATGACGAAGTCAAGTCTTTTGAAAATCAGTTTCCTTTTTTCCCACCTCCACAACCTCTTCGTCTTTGTATCTCAGAGGTCCATAAGCAGTGCCTGAACAATCCAGAATCAAACATTTAAGATGAAGTGGGTCATGATGCATTCTCATTATGTTCTCTGAAACTGTATCTTTTGCTCTATGGTAACACTTAGCTGTCGTTTTCCCATTTGTGTTAGAGCCTCTTAGAAGAAAAGGCTGTGCTTATGCATTTTCGTGTTCTTAGCACCTTTTTAAAAAAAGGAGACAGATATTTTGCTGAGCAGATGAATTAATGAATGATGGAGGTATCTCTAATGAATGGAGCGTAGATAAACAGAGACCTGTTCAACCATCTACGTTTGGGTAACCATATGCCAGGTCTTTAAGTTTGTGTTTGCTATGGGCTGTCAGGAGCTCGAACAAGCAAAAAATGAGAAAAACCAAATAAGTGCAATAAAATGCTGCATACTGTTCCGTTAGCACATAAAAATGGAATTCCAGAGGGACCCCAGCATCTTGCAGAATTTAAATTAGACTGTGAATCCATTTTTTCCATAAAACTCAAGGGTAAACTTTTTAGAGGAGGATCTAGGTTTAGTGGTCAGCACTGAGAATGATGACCCATTTCTGATGGCTGGTTACCTTGGTTATTAATAAGGTGAGTGAAAGAGAGAAAAATAGATCCCACTGGATGTCTTTGTAGGAGACTAATACTTCTTTATTAAAAAATCATAATTGCCCTGTAATTTGTCATCCTCAGGACATCTTTCTGATTGGGCACAGTTACAAATGTAACCTAGGAAAAGTCATATTAAAAAAGAAAACTGTGGTTATATTCTTTTTTTTTCCAGGAGAAGTTTTTAAGCATGTTTTCACTGCTTGTCTGAGAGGTGGCCTCTGGTCTTGATAGAGCCATTGATTCTATGGCTCTGACTGTTTGAAAAGAAGCAAGGCCAGTTTCTTAAATGGGTAATGTTTTACTTCCAAAATTTACAAACCACTTGCTTATTGGTGTTTTCTTATAACTCCAAGTTGGTTTCTTTCTTAAAAAATTGTAATTGTGGGTTTCTGAGACTAATATTTTACATGAGGAATAAAAGATTCTCATTCAGCTATTCCACAGTGATGGGTTTTATTATCTCTAATCTTCTCTGAGAAGCACACAAGAAACTACCCAAGACTGCCTCTTTTACTGCTATTTTGAAATGCTTGACTCTGTGCCTGGAAATTGACTGGATACAAACTGTAGGAATGCCATGCACACTCCTGGTGACCTGGTCACTCGGTCATAGAACTTCACCTTGATATTACTATAGGGGTCATACACAGATGACAAAGTCGTCGTAAAAACTGAGATAACCCCTCTTAAGAAATACTGAGTTGGCCATGAAGTCCACATGTTTTTTTCTATAAAATAAAAGACACATTTTTCATTTCTGCCAATAACTTTATTGATTTGAATATTTTTAGTATGTTGGCTGTCTCCTGTATGCTATAACGTTGATTGTTTTCAATTAATGTCTCAATTGGATCACTATCAACTTCAACTCTTCTATCCAATCATGGAGCACTGCCTAGAGAGAAATCTCCAGCACGTAACTTCACAAACCACTTTTGACACGTTCAGTCACAGCACCATCTCCATGCACTGCACAAAGCTTTTTTGTATTTCAGTTGAATTTTTTCTTTCTTGAAATAATAAAGCATAATGTGCTGAAAATGTTGCATATTTCCTTCCATCTTCATTATTAAAATGGCTACACAAAAATTCACCAGTGTGATAAGTTTTTTTAAAATGCATGCTGAGATGAGATCACAATACAATCTAACAAAATTGTTTCAAAAATTAAAGACAACTTAGTGCTATTAAAGCCATCTTACAGAAAAAACCAAACAAACTTTTTGGTCAACCTAATATAAAATAAAATGTTTTTCTCAAATTCTTTTTCTTATAAATTAATTGCTCTATTTTTGAGTTTTCTAATTCAATAGTTACCAAGACTTGAGAATAATGACTCCCTTAACACAATTTTAAAGGTTGATGAACTACTGCAAACACAACCATAGGGTGAGCAGCAAATGGATCCTCCATACAACTACCACTAGACTCAGCAACTGTCAACAGTCTGTTACTGTTGTTTGACTGTTCCTTGCCCTTCCCTTTGTGTTCTTTGCTGAAACATTTTAAAGCAAGTCCCACATTATGACATTTCACCTCATATTTCTCAAAAAAACATTTTAAGTGTAACCACAATGCCATTATCACATCTAACAAAATTAAAGATGTTCTTGGAATCATATGCTAGTCGATCTGAGATCTATTTCCCGAAATATACCGAAATGTGTTTTACTGTTGTTTTCTTGAGCACGCAATATTCAATGTCCAGAAATGTGGCTGTAATTCCCACAACATGCACTAACTACGAACATAATGACAAGCTGCCTACCTGAACTTGGTAACACTTAAATAGCATCATACTCTGCTGTCCTCCATATCCCCTACGTACATCTGGAAAGGGCTAGTCCACATGCGTGAGAGATGTTTCAGGCTGTGCACAGTACTTCGTGACCAAATGCATTTGTAACAATTGTCCTAATTTTGTAACCCCTCCTCAGGTTGTGTGTCCTTGATACTTGTACAAAACCCCAACGCATGTAAAATGTAATGTGATGGGAGAGACTTTTAGCTTTGTTTTAGAGACTATAAATGTATTTATAAGATTTTTTACAAGTTCATTTAAGGTATCAACTATCCCTTTTTTTCTCTTTAAGTCTAAAGTTTTCAGCTATACATTGTTTTACCACAGGCAGTTTCAGCAACTTAATCTTCCTGGTTGGACATTATGTAAGTTAGCCTGGCTGAATTCACAAGCCATCCTAAAATCTGGTGGTTTTAAACAGCAACCGTTTATTTATCACATGATTCTGCAATTGGCCGTTTGTGCCGATCTCAGGCAGGCAAACTCTCTGGTGTGGGCCAGGTTTGGCTGCTGTGTCTGGGGGCCTCTCTGCACATCAGCTTTCTTTCTCCACCAAGGTTACTGAGGCTTACTCACGTAGAAGACATGTTCCAGGAGTATTAAGCTAGAGGGTCCCAATGCACACTGTTTTTCTTGTTTCTGCTTGTGTTACACTTGCAATTATCCTATTGGTCAGTTGCAAACCACGGGATGAGTCCAAACAAAAGGGCTGGAGAAAAACTTGGTTGGAGGAGCTTCCAAGTTACTGTGGATCTAGGGCAGGAAGAGTTTTTGACCATTGTTTAAATCTACCACAGAGTTGAACCTACTGTAGCTTCATAGATGGTCTAATGTATGTAACATTTGTTACTTGAGTATCCCCATTTTACAAGTGAGGAAACAATTTATAAAGAACACCACCAAAGTTTCCAAGAGCTCAAAGATGATAAATAATGACACTAACATTTCACTATTTCCATCTGACCTCAGCAGTCTTACATTTAGACCACATTGCTTCCCAGATGCTCTGGAGAAAACACAAATTCGATTTAGCTTACCAAAAATTTATAAGAAATAACAATATACAACAGAGTCAGAAGTTTACTTCTCTTATTGAAGTGTGCATGACGTGTTGCTTACTTAGCAGCCGGACGAGACAAAGAGCCAGGCCACCTCCCCACACTGAGGTTTTTTTGTTTTGGAGATCTTGATTTCAATAACTGAACATTTGGGCCACTGTTTTTGTTTCTCTCTCATGTTTCAAATTTTCACTCGTATGTTTTAACTCACCATTGAAGAAACCATAGGTCCCATGCTCAACCCCATTAAAGCAAAACCCCAGACCCCTTCCCCTTCCCCCCTCCCCTACCCACAATCTCACTGTGTGCAACCCCCACTTGCATGATCCAGGACTTACAAGTAATACACTCTTATTTCTTTGAAGTTTCCTAATGGTTATTGCCAAAGAGAGGCTTGAAAACACAGGTAAAGAGAATCCCAAGGTTCGGTCCACACTGGTGCAGAAAGGGGAGGTGTCCGTGGGAACCTCGCCAGGGCCCTGGTGAGCTTCCCATTTCTAACAGACAGCAGTGCTACCCACAGACAGAACCAGGTGCAAACCAGTAAGGTGCTGCCCTGGACATCACAATAGCTAGGATGCCGCTAGGCAATGGAAGTCTTCAGCAAAGGGGGAGTGGAATTAGTGTTTAATGGGTTCGAGTCTCAGATTTACAGGATGAAAATGTTCTACAGAGCAATTGCACAACAATGTGAATACACTTAACATTAGTGAAATGTGCACTTAAAAATGATTAAAATGGTAAATTTCATGCTATGCGTTTTTTTAACCACAATTAAAAAACCCAAAAATGTAGTTGAAGCACATTCCTTCTCTTCTCATTAGTTTCCAGAGTTCAAAAGCTCAGCCTTGCTCAGTGAGTTATTTAATCAATGAAGTCTCCGGTTTTACTGAAAACATTGGTGATGACAAAAATGATAGCACTTAATACCACCAAAATTTCACACTTCTGGCCATCTGCTTTTCAGGGTAAGTGAATCTCGAAGACAAATTAACATGTGGCATATGAAAGAAAGGCAGAAAAATTGGGACTCTGCCCAGACCTTCAAAGACTCACACTATCCGTTCCGTTTGAAAGCGGGTTTCTTACATATGGGCAGGTCCTTCACATTTCAGGCCAAGCTATTTCTTTATATAAACAGTCTCCTGTAGTCCCATTCATCCCCTGTTCCTCTGTTACAATCATTCAGCCTGGAGCACAGCAACCTGCATGCCTCTCTGACTGCATCTGATCACACTCCTTTCAGATGTGGCTTTCACACCCAACTTATTTGTCCTCCTTGAGGTACAGAGTAGGCTAGAAAAAGCAATAAAATACAAACCTTCATAGAGCCAAAGAAACTGAGTTCTTTTGTCAAGAAACCTTTAGGCCAGTCACCAAAGACACCCCTGACATTTTAAAATAGAACAACAGTAGCAGCAGCAGGACCTGGGAACATGTTAAAAATGAAAATTCCCCAGCCCTGGCCCTGGACCTATGGAATCAGAAGTGCTTGCATGGGGCCTGGGGATCTGCGTTTTCACTACCCTCCTGGTGAGTCTGATGCCGGCTGAGACGTGGCAACCACTGGCTGACCCTTTACCCCCGAGGAGACAAAGGTCAAACAAAACCTGTTTTCCAAGTGGATGTGGGAAGAGCGACAGCAGGTGGCAGTGTTCGACTGTTTTGTCTTTCCTGCGAGCCTGCACTCCTGGTAGAACAGATCCAGAGGCCACACTGAAAATTTCACAGGTTGCTGGCCATATAGTAAAAAATACATTTCATTGTTATTTTTGTTTCCAAAAAGGAAGACAAAACTTTTTCTTTCTCTGAAAATATAGAATCAGAATTTAGATGAACTTTTGGGATTAACTTGGAGGTAATTTTTAAATTGCCTTACATTGAAATAATAATAATGCCTGTACTGGAACCTTTTAAATATATTCGCATAGAGTCCACAGAGTTTTCATCCCCTCCCACCCCTAGGCTACCCTATTCTTTCTTCTTCTATTCTATGCAGCCTTGACTTTGACTTGTCCAATTTACATGTGTCCCTGGTGTGAACACCGAGCTTAAGAATAGTTTATATTTTGAAAAGGGCCCATTGTGGTACAAGCCAGAGTTCTAATCATGACAAATGGGATGGAGCTGGAAATGAACTATCACTGCCTTAAGGGATTTCATGACATTTTTATGATTTCACAGTAAGAAAGTCAGGCTTTCCAAAGCAAATGATTTCTTTCGCCACTACTGAATCCAATACCAGCTGCTCTCTGACCATCAGGGGCTACAGGGATTCAGCCGGCAGTCACGATCTGCCTGGAGCCTCCTGGAAGCCTGTCCTCCTGACCCTTCCTGGATCACAGACCTCGGCCTACGGCACCGCCCTCGCCAGAGGAGCTGCGGGAGAACGTGCTGCTGCTCGCTGTGGCCTTGTCCCCTGCACCACATTCTTGAACAAAGCAGGTTTTTTTTTCCTTTTGTGATTATACCCTGAAGGGCTTTGCTTGATAAATAGCCCTTCCAATGACATGTATAATAGCATGCAGTGCCTTCTCAGTGACAACGGCTACTGCTAGAGACAGCAAATAGGGTTAAGGTTCCTGCTGCCTATTATCAAAGCTTTGTTTCCTGATGTTCTTTCATCTGTAACATCAATTTGTTCTTGTCAGCCATTGGAAGCTATGGAGGCAGATGCCACATGCAGACGGCAAATGTTTAGACTTCTCTCCTGGCAGCACGTTGAATGTATTTCTCCTGATGCCATGTTACATTTAATGTCGAGCCGCTGGAGGAGAGTGATGCATCAGCACCTCTTCAGATTACGATCCTATCTTATCTCGAGATCACGTTTCATATTCCCCAAGCCAAGAGTACATGGGGTCTGATCCGTGGCCAAATAATGTGATTCTGGTACATGGATTGGGATTACTGGAGCTAAAGTGGCCTGGCCACGAGGCATACTGTAAGAACACATGTGCTTGTTCGATGGCATCCCATGTCTGCAGCGGCCGCCCTCCTGCCAAGACTGAGTGCTACTGAGCGCAAACCTCCCCTCAGCTCCCACGTGAGTCACAACTTTGCTTTCACTCCAAAAGCAAAACGTAACGGTGAGAGAGGCCCACTTCTGCTCAAGACCTCCAAGCTGTCAGTTCGTCCGGGGACAGAGGCTGCCTTCCAGCTGATGCAGCGCCCCAAATAATGCCAAGTGGCGCCTTCGGCCTTCTCACAGGTGCAAGCTATTTCTTCCTGAATGAATCACCGATTTGATTCTCAACTAAGTTCTTTGTGCTGCTCACTGTTGCTGACATCATAAACACCCGGAGGCTGCAAAGCCGTACACTTTGTTCCAAACATCTCAATGGAGCTTTTAGCCTACGCTATCCGCCTCCTTACATGGCAATAACCGAGCTCTGAATCTGTACAGAGCCCTGCCTTGAAAGGAACATGGAGTGAACGGTAATATCAACAGTCAAAGACCTAGAGTAGCTTTTTTTATGTACCTGGTAAAGAGTATATTTAAGGCAAATGCACAGTCAACCACCTTTCCAATGGAATTATGTGTATGGGACCACCAGGGGCAACTCATGAGCCTTAGCAGCAGTTCACCATTCAAGACTGAAATCTACTTGGTCCTAAGTGAAAACTCAAGGAGCCAGAAATGGTTCTTGTGTAATTTTACCCCTGCAGTGGCAACCTCTCTCATATACAGAGTGGGAGAGGGCCTCCTATGTTGCTGAAGTTTAGGGTGCAGATATTTTCCATCAAAATCATCTGGAGATGATTTTATTAAATCATCCTCTATTAAAAGTTTATTCCTACCCCCTACCACAAATCTACTGAATCAGAATCACTAGAGTTTGGAACCCCTGGAATCTGCATTTTATTATTTCTATTTTTTAAAAGATTTTATCTATTTTCAGAGAATGGGGAAGGGAGGGAATAAGAGAGAAGCATTGATTTGCAAGAGAAACATCAATCGTTTGCCTCCCACACGCCCCCTGCCCAGGACCTGGCTTCCAACCCAGGCAAGTGCCCTGACTGGGAATCGAACAAGTGACATTTTGGTTTGGGGGGTTTATGCTCAACCCACTGAGCCGCACTAGCTGGGGCCAGAATCTGCATCTTAAAGAGATTCATGGGTACTTTTTTTGGACACTAAATTGTGTAAATTGAATGCCTAGGATTTTAAGAGACTTTCATTACTAACAACCATGAAGTTCCCTGAAGAGTTATCATGGGGTTATCACGGGGCTCCCATACCTTTAATTAAACCCTCACACAGAATCACACAAATGCAGGTGGTTGGTCCTCCCTTGCATATATTGTCCACCAACATACAAATCTCTCAGAGGGCAATAATCAAGTCTTTTACTCTCTTTACACTTTCAGCAGTGACAATGGCAATGACAATGCTACTGTAAGCAAACAAGACATACAGTCTTGTAAACTGGACATAAAATAAGGAATAAAGTAAAACAGGGCAGAACAAATTATTTGAGTTTACTGTGTTACATTTGAAGACATTGCCCACTTATATTCTGTCAGGCTCCAGAATAAGCCTTCCCGATGGCCTACATGTGCTGAAGCCCACAAGGACACGGCAAGGTTGATGAGAGGGCTTAACCGGCTGCTGGCAAACTTCTGGTAAGAGGACAGTACTTACAGACTTAGCTGAAACTTGGGCTGATCCCAAAGAGTCCACATGCTGGAAGAGGTCCTGGCAGGTACTAGGTGTTCATTAAATGTTTGTTGTATGGAAATGAGAATTGTGATTTCATTGCTTCTATCTTTTCACTGATTCACAGCCTTTTCCACATCACTGTCCAGTTATTTATTCTTTCTACATTACATATTTGCCCTAATAATAAGAGCCTAATAAACAGTAGTAATATTTAATTTGAAAACATTCAGTTGTATTAAGTAGTAGAAATGGTCACAGTGAATTCTATGAAACATTTCTTGCTACCATTTAGACAACTTCAAGCATTAGCTCTAAGCTGCAATCTACATTTAAGGTGATTAACTCATAGAGAACATCAAAATGCCCAAGTATCTAGGAAGACTGTCTGATATCCTTTACAATTTCTTCTTTTTGCTTATGAACACTGTCTCAAATCTCTTCGTTCAAAAAAAATTCACATGTATTATAACATGCAATTCTAATGCCTCTCTCTATGAAGAATGCAAGCTCAGTGAAGATAAGCACTAAAAATATACTTAACACTTTTTATAGGCACAAATAGTTTATAGAGTTTAAGCAGCTTGGAGACAGTTAATAAATGCTAAATACTGGAATGAATGACAGCCTTAATCTTGGCCCCCTGAAGAAAGTAGCCAGAAAAAAGTTCTCATTCCAAGTTGGGGCTCTGGGATGGTAAGTAGGGAGAATCAGTGGTGTTAGAGTAAATATATATATATCCAGAAGCAAATTCTTATTCCAAGGACTAGGCTGATTTTGGACATGCTGTATTTAGAAAGAAAAAAAAACCAAAACAAAACAGAAAGAGAAAACAGAAACTTTAAATGGAAGCAAACAGATTTGAACCAAAGGTATTTGCACACATTCAACCAGCTTCTCCTGTGCCTGTTTCAAGTGGATGACCCTTCCCATCCTTCCCACGGGAAACAGGTGTCTCCTGCCAATTAGGATTTAGAAATCAACAGGGGCTTCTGTAGAGAATGATGACAAGTCTAATTGCAAGAAGCAGCTGTAGAGCCCTTGGCTGCCCTGAGGCAGGGTTTATTAATCCCTATTTTGCCGGGTGCCTGGCACCGGGCTGGGGTCAGCCCCCTGTCACAGGGTTGAAGCCGTAAAATGTAGGGCGAGTATTTAATGACCTGAGCTCAGCAGGAGGGATTAGAGCGCCCTGCGCTGATACTGTCATTGCACATGTACAAGTCAGGCGGACGCACTGTCCATGCATCGGTGTAAAGTGCTGCCACCACGACAGAACAGGACCAGCATGTTTACACAGTGCCCTGGGAGTTACTCAATTTCCCATTCTCACTGGCCTGCCATCAGGACTCCACCCCCGGTCCAGGCTGAGGGCCTGGTGGCTCTTACAAGTGTGTCCTCAACGTGGTCAGTGACATTTGCTTTTGTAAACATATTTACTCTTATAGTACGTCATCCTTTTTTGGAGAGACCAAAAAAAAAAAATTAAGGTAGTATAGTACATTATAAGAATGGAATTGGCAAAGCAAGGCAAACAAAAAATCTATGCATTTGAGGGGCCAGAGAAGACAGAAAGTTTAAAAAGAAATGAAAATTATTAACTTGAAAGAGCTTGCTGAGATTTTGTAGCTGTAGGGCCCTGTTGCATTTTCCAGGCAGCGTGCACGCACATGTACGCTCGTATCATGCTTATTTACAGTCAGACCTCTCACCTCCCCGAGATCCCTCCCTGCTCAGTGCTCTCTGTGCTTCAGAGACTCCTCCTTCTGCTCGTGAAACCCAGCGTCCGAATGGGCTTCTCTGGGGCCCGTGTTATTAGCTTGTCCACCCAGCTCATTCCTTAACGGAGTGCAGATATTCTGAGGGTGCGTGTGTGCTTTAATTGTCTTGCATCCTTATCTTCTCACTCAGTACCTGCCATATAGTAAGTGTTCGATCAACGTTTCTTTAAACCCTCACTTCTCAAACCAGGAGGCACAGAATCTATCTGCCAAAGCATGGCTAACAACCGCCAAGGCAAACATAATGCAGTCATGCAGTTCTGTGGCCATCTAAGAAGTCATTCCTTTAAAATGCCAGTGCAGGCAGGAAAGTCCAAGAAACATTCCTCCAGAAACACATGCAAACATTCGTTTTGGAATGCCTTGGCATTCTCTCATAAGAATAGCTCAGAGAGAGCCCAGCAGAGAGGAATATGAAACCAGGGAGTAACATTTGCTCATAGAAACTTACAGGCCTTAATATAGGCAGTGCTGAGAGTTCAAGGTCAGGTGGATTAATAGGGTGAAGAGTTGTCAGTAGAGGAATTCTGTAAGTTCTATGAACACATTAAAGTCTGCTACAGAAGTTAGTCCCTGTATCAATGAAATCCTTTTTAGTTAACATTTATTCCAATCATACTCTGTATTACCTTTTGTTTTGACCACTAGAACCCAAAGAGGAATAAGGTACTGTCTTTGCCTAAGCTGCTTCCAGTAGGGTAGGAAATCACTGTACAATGAGTATTAATGGACAGAATTCTATGCTTTTGTAGCAGAATGGATTGCAAAGCATAGGGAGATGATCACAGTATGAGCGGGATTTTGCAAGTCTGAGATAAGGATGTAATCATGTTCAGAAGACAAAAAGAAGCGTGAGGAAGATGAAGTAATTAGCATGAGCAATGGGAAGTACAAGGTGATTATGGAAGACCAAATGAGGTGCATGTGAAACCCAGCGTCCAAATGGGCAGAGTGGAGGGTGAGCTCAGAGTGCTTGGTGCCACACTGGTATGCAGAGGAGTCTCCACATGGTCTCCTAGCAGGTTCTGGGGCTCGTAAACAGATTCTCCATGGGCTGGCTCACATGGTATGCATCAGAGGGTGAGAGCAACTTCAGGTAACAGTGTTAATCATCTCGGCAAAAAGGAGTTGAAATCTTTAATCAGAGATAGGGCCAAAGGAATGAGGTGAGGACAGAGATTTAAAGAATATTTCAGAAATACTATTGATAAGCCTGGAGAGGGAACAGAGAAGGAAGGGTCAATACTAAGTCCAAGCTTTACAGTGTGGAGAATGAGGTGGATGGTTATGGCATAAACAAAAATAGGGAACCTCAGGTGAATTTTGGACAAATTAAGTTCAGAATTCTTAAGTAAAAATAAACTTGTAAAAAGCAGACAGATTTTACATAGGCGTCTGAATTTACACTTAATAAAGAATGTTTCCCAAATAAAATATTTTAACATTATGGGTCATTATGTAGAAAAACAAGTCTCCAGAAGGTGATAACAAATTAAAGATTTGTCCTATAATTTCAAATTGTGTGTAGATAGTGTAGTAAAAGAAAGAAACAGACACATTTTATCTTCAAAATAAAAAGTTGAATTTATTGCTTGAGTAAGGGAGAAGACCTTAGCTGGTCTTACTAAGCAAAGAGAGATCCCACAGAGGGCTTGGGGAAGAACGTGTTTGGGATGACGGTGGTGACAGAGGGGGGAGTGGTTGGATTTTAAAAGCAGGCTCACTAGAGTGTCTGCACCACCCAATGGCTGGCGTTGAGAACATAAGGCTGACACTCATTGGTTGGTTTCTGAGTTGTGTTCACTGCTCCAAGGCCTTGTTAATTGATGAGGCAAGTATAAAATCAGCCCTGGTGTTTGCTTGTTACCACAGCCATTTGACTGAAGTTTTTGATTAAATCAGCTTAAAATTAGTTTCTGGTCTTTACTGGTTAGTGAAACTCTAGACTGTGCAAGCCTTTCCTGGGAGCATGTCTATTAAATTATTCTTAATAGACATGAGACCAATTCATTAACGAGTTCAAGTTTGGTCCATTTCATTGCATTGCTGCTGTGAAAATCTAAAAGTAAAAAGCACCTCCATTTTTTAACTTCTAATAACGATGGCACAATATCCAACTAGCAAAAATGTCCAATATTGCCAAGTGTTTTGAATGGGTGTGCTGTTACCAATTAATGTCCCATCATTTGGCTAGCACCTAACATGTCTTTCCAGTTTGCTTATCTTTGTGGCGATGCTCTGTCTCACTCTATGGAGAAGATGTCCAACTCAGTACTAACGTGAGACAATGGAGATCCAGAAGGGCTCCGTACTGAATTTAGGGCTCTACGTCTGTGTGCTGTGGGTTTCCTTTGCAAACTACTGCTTGTGCTGGTCAAACTGCTGAGATGCTTTGAATTCTGAGGTAATTTGGGTGAGGCACCATTTGGTTCCCTTACAGCTGATGTCTGGAGCTCTCCGTGTTTCAGCTGTGGCTCTGGCCCCAACAGGCTGACTGAAGGCGTGCTAACTGGATGTCTAAACAGATGTCTAAGCACACAGGCCTTGTCTGCACTGGACTGACAGAGGGCCCGAATTTTTGGAGTCCACTACACTGTTTATATTGTGATGTAAGATTTGGAAGCCGTTTTGGTTTTTCTTTTAACATGGCCGAAAGGGATTCCACTTCAAAAATTATTAAACTGGAAACAGCATTCAGTTCCAAATACCATGCCTTGTAGCTGTTATTACAGCACCTCTCCCGGGCACTGCAGTTGTCTGTGCTCCTAACTCTCTCCTCCCCCACAACCCCAGGGCCCAGGCCTCCTTCCTTTGCTGTTCGGCCTCTGGCCTAGTAGACAGCTTGACCTATAATAGGTGCTCAGTGGTTTTTGTTGAATAAATGAACCTGCAGGTTTTTAATGCCACATGCCAAAGTGTTCTCTGTTATGCTAATTTCCACATTCCAATCAACTGTAAATACTTTTAGAATGTCCAAACAGGAAGGAATATTGGAAACATTCATTTCTTAATTCCCTTATTTTACTTTATAAGGGCTCCTGAAAAACAGGGTGGAGAGGAAAATAACTTTTTGATTGTCTTGAGGGTAATATTCTAAGTGAAATAAGTCAAACAGAGAAAGACAAATACTGTATATTGTCACTAAGATATGGAATTTAAACAAAACAAATACAAAATTGAACTCACAGACCCAGTGACTGGTGGTTGCCAGAGGTGGGGGTGGGCAGTGTGGGCTGAAATGAGTAAAAGTGGTCAAAGCTGCAAACTTCTAGTTCTAAATAAATCAGTCATGGGGGTGTAATGCACAGCATGGCGACCACAGTTAACAAAACTGGAAGTTGCTAAGAGTAGACCTTAAAAGTTCTCATCACAGGAAAAAAATTGGTAACTCTATGTGGTAGTGGATGTTTTACTAGACTTATTCTAATGATCACTTTACACGATGTACGAATATCAGACTGTGTTGCTCACTTAAAGCTACTGTGTCTATTACATCTCAATTAAAAAAAAAAACAACAAAACCCTGAAACCAAGATCAGGGAATATTTCTCTTGATTCTAATCCAGTGGTTTCCTATCATCCTATGCTGGTCTGTTTGTACTTATTTTTAACGTTTTTTCTATCAGTCCCGAACAGTTTCTAAACATCAGTTTTGTACCAACTTCATTGGACTCCTTAAATTTAGTCCCCATATTTTCACTAAAATCAAGTCCAGAGAACGGAGCCTTAAGATCAGGTCTTTGCCAGCACTCAGCCACTGAAACAGTCTCCTAACGATCGTCACTCACTACCGCTCTCAGCGTCCCCCCTTCTAGATCTCACACACAACGATGTCTCCAAAGAAAGAAACTCTAGTGATAAAGAGACAAGGGGGGCAAAAGATAACTCATGTAATTTAAAGTAGATTTCAGACTTGATTAAATCTCGGAATATCTTATAAACCCATGGTCACATATGCTATACTGGCAACGTCCTGGTTTTCCTTGACTAGAGAGCAATCTCACACACTCACATCATTTCTTCCTTTTCAGGCAGGAGCAGGCTGTACAACTGTGGACTTAGGAGATGCTCTTGTTGGGGGCGCAGAACAGAGGACAATGTCTTTAGTAAGAAAGAAATAAGCTAGAATATAATGGCATAGGTATATTTTGGCAATTTTACAAGGTGTTTGTAAATGAAATCATACTTAATGGACACTAAAATATTTCTGCTGCTAAAGAATTTTGGGATACATATTTTGTAAGGGAAGAGAAACAACTAAAGTACAAGCATAAAATTGTTCACAACACCTCACCCAAAGGCAGACACTTGGCTGCTGATAGGAAACCAATAGGCTCATGGCTTCCCTTTATGCCTTAAAATGGAACCCCAACTTGACTTGAACAATCTAAAGGACATCCATTTTCCATTGCCTAAACAACCTAAGTAGCTGAAAATAGGCAGTGGTACTTACTTGCAGGGATTAGAATCTCCCCTTCTGGGCCCACGCCGTGCCTGCTGCTCTTGCCTCCTCTAACCAGCATTCCCGCAAGAGCTGCTTGAGGATCCTTCTCTTCTCTTCCAGGCAGTCAGGCCCCCCTTCTTCTGAACATGCACGCTTCCTTGTTTGAACTTCCACCGAAGGTTAGAAGTGGTTTGTGCCTGTCTCCTCACCCTGCTCTGCACCCTCAGGTGCCAGTAGGAGCAGCTTGACTTCAGGAACTGAGTTTGACTTGGTTTTGTAACCCTAGTCCTTCCAGTGCCTGGCGCTGAGGGGTGCTTAATAAATGCTTGGGAAGTGAGTCAACAGCACTCCCAGGAAGCCCTGGCCAATATAGTGATGTAGGAGCATTACCTTCATTTTCAGTAATAGAAGCATTACTCTTTCTGGAACAGGATCAACACCCTCAAGTCACCTGTGACAGTCCCTGCCTGAGGATACTGTGCTCTCCAAAGTATGCTGTGGCACACTATTTTTGGATTCTTTTTTTCCTACCTTACCCAAAAAACATTTTTGTTTTTGTAGTTAGCTTCCTTTAGAGGAACCTCCACAGAAGAAGAGCTCTTTAAATATTATTTCATTTAATACTCACAGCAATCATGATGAAAAGAGTTCTTAAAGGTTAGAAATGGAAAGTGTAAGGCTCAGGTAGGTAAATAATTATCCAAAGGTATCAAGAATCACTGCAGGATTTGGACCCACAACTTACTTTGAACTGTGCTCTTTTGAATTTACTCTGAATCATTTTACTTTTCAATCTGTTCTTAAGCATCAGTGCCAACTTCACCCAAAGGCAAGGCAGGCAGCCTCCAAGATGAACCCGAAGTGACTCCCACATCCAGGTATTGACACCACATGCAGTCCCCTCCCATACTGTCTCAAGGTTAATATGTGTTAATATGTGTCAGTACCTGGCAAAAGGTACGTCACTTCTGAGACTGGGTATAAAATACTACAGCTTTCATTTGGGGCATTTACTTGCTACCTCACTCTATCTTTTTGTCTTGGATTTCTCACTATGAGTCCAGCAAACTGCGTATTATGACTAATCTTGTGATGAGGCCACGTGACAAAGAACTGACATGCAGCCAAGAGTCACGAAAGAACTGATTCTTGTCAATGATCATTTAAGTGAACCTGATATAAGATGCTCCAGCTGGTCCAGGCTTCAGATGCCTACAGTCCTGGCCTTCAGCTTGATTGTAATCTTGTGAGACAGTGAAGGAGAATGACACAGTTAAGCTGTTCCTAGATTCCTGCCCCTCATACACTATGTGAGGTATGTACTGAATGGCTGATGTTCTGAGATGCTAAGTTTTGGAGTAATTTGTTACACAGCAATAGGTAACTAATACACAGGGTAGACAAGTAAGTTTTTCTCCATCAGCTTTTCTAATATAGTTGGGTAAAGGAAACTTGAGTCTCTAAAATTACACCAGTTAGCCTCCTGCCTGACTCAGCTCACATGGTGATAAAGACCTTTACTAGGCTAGAGTGTTAATGTTCAAGCCTTGTTGCTAGTGTCTCAAATATAAAGAAAAAAATAGACCAATGCTCTGTTTCTCAGTTTCTTATTGGGGGCAAACATTCCTTCTTAAGCCCTTGGGTCTTCCCAGAGCTCTGGTAGGTGGTTATTTATAGCTGAATCTGAGTTATTACTGTATAACATTCCCACACACAGTTTGCATAGTATTTATTGAGCAGCCTTTAATGATGAATAGAGTGAGAAACACCAGGCAGAGAATATGGTAATAACAGTACATAAATTTTATTTTCATTTAGCATGAAAACACCTGATTTCCTTCAACACTGTAAACATGTCACATTATTAGGCAGTGAAAGGCTGATGAATTTAGACGTTCATTTAAACATTGTTTTGAACGGAAAATGTACTTTAATTCCACTTGCCCACACTATTACAAATAATTTTACTTTTGTTTTATTTTGCTTTGGTCTTTTTTAATTAAAATAAAAATCCCAAGAAGACAAATCATCTGGACAGTTTTCTGAGGATGGGATCGGTTATTTAAAAACATTACACTTCTTATTCTCCTGAGAATAGAGGCAGCCTCAGGATAGAACACTTCGTGATCACGTTGGCAAATGTCTTATGTTTTGTAGTTTATAAATATTATTAAAACCATGTTCAGAAGAAAACTCTGATAGACTGCTTTGTTTTTAACAAAACACACAAAAATGCATCATGTACAATCTTACCATCAGTTAAAGAAAAAAAAATTGCAGGGAATGCAATTTGTGCCCAAACACAACATTAAATAAATAAATACCTACAAGCTTAAGTTACTGCCCTATTAAAAGACAGAGAAATGTCTTAGCAACATCCTCATTACTGTCAAGCTCATGAGTCATTATTTCATTAGCATAGTGTGTTTTTTGGCACCAAGGTTCTATCAGTTGTTATAACAGAAACTCCTACTTTTAGGGCTTATCATTCAGCTGTTTAAAAAAAAAAGTTCTGGTCCACCTAAAAACACAGTAAATAAGCTCTCAGTGTAGGTGCCAGTATGGGTGTTTTGAGAAATGGGAGAAAGAAAAAGAAAACCTATATGCTCCTGACTACCAGTCTAGTTTCGATTGTACAGAGCGTTGGAGATTTTATGTGACTCCGTGGTGTCCTTTTTACTGAATACTTTGCATGCCTGTAGGTGAGACTGAAATGAAACAGAGCGATAGGCCAATAACTTTTCCAACAGTTAAGGAGTGGTCAGAGGACCTGACATCCATTTGACTAAGTTAGTTCTAAACTACATTTCACTGATAATCAGGTGATGTGGTCAGGAGGTGGGGAAGGCTCTAGCACTGAGATGCCAGTCCTGGAGGGCTGTGTTCTCAGGAATTATGGACAATTTGTAGAGTCCCATAAAGTGAGGAGGCAGGATTTATCCAGAGCACTGTAATTCAGAGGGGCTAATACCGTCATGCCTTGGCATCTGTTGGGGATTCATTCCAGGACCTCTTGCAGACATCTAAATCTGCAGATGCTGAAGTCCCTTATATAAAATGGCATAGGATTTGCATAAAACCTGCACATCTTCCTATGCACTTTAAATCATCTCTTTCTTACTTATAACATGTAACACAATGTAAAAGCTATGTAAGTAGCTGTTCTACTGTATTGTGTAGGGAATAATGCCAAAAACAATCTGTACATTTCAGTGCAGACACATCATAGTAGTCCCAATTACACAGTATATGTTAGCAACAACTTAATATTTTCTTCCTGAATATTTTTGATCTGCTGTTTGTTGAATCCTCAGATGCAGAACCCATGGATATGGAGAGCTGATTATATTTGAAAGTGACAACTTTAAACTATCAAATGGTAAAAAATTATAAGGCCCCTTTCTTTTAAATAAACAATTTCTCCCTTCTGTCCTTCTGTCCCCAGATCTCTTGTCCACTGTGTAGCTGGAAAGAGCAGAAGACCTAGGGAGAAGATCAGGAATCCTCAAGCAACTCTATACATGAACGACCAACTCTGTCCTCCTTTATCATCCCAAGCATTCATTGGAGGGCACACTTTGAGCTGTATGCTCTAGAAATTGTCATTTATAGTTGGTTATTAGTGCACACTCTCTTGACTGCAAGTGATAGAAGCCACAGTCAAAAATTTAAGGAAAAAAAAACCAGGAAAACAAAAGACTGATGAAACCAAAAATCCAGACAGGATTGTTGAGTTGAAGCTCTGGCTCCTGACATGCTGAAACTAAGTGCCCCAACAATATTGCCAGGGCTCAGTCTCCCAGCTGTTTCCCGTGCACTGGCTTCATGTTCAGTGAGCAGGGAATGACAGTTTCTCTCTGTGTGATAGGAATGACGGTCTTGGTGTTCCAGACCAACACAGACAGCTCATGATCCCAGAAAGACACTGTATCTCTCAAAACAGATTTGAAGAGAAGTTGAGGGGTGAAAGTTCATAGGTCCCTCACAGTTCCTATATCTATCTATGGGCAAATAAACTATTCTTGCAAATAGGATGGAATATGCTAATTGGCTAGGACTGAGCCAGTGGCCCAGAGGGAGAGGATGAGGGGAATACTGAGTACATAGAAAAGTTCATGTTTACTACAGAAAAGGCAACCCATGGGATGGCAGAAAGCATTTGCAAATTATTTACCTGATGAGAGGTTAATACTCACAATACACATGTTGGGGCAAGAGTAGGTTTACAGTTGTCTGCATGGAAAATAATATAATAATAAGTAATAATACAAAAATTAACTGTTTCATGCACTCACAACTGTAAACCTACCTTTGCTCCACTCTACATAACGAATTCCTACAATGCAGCAACAAAAAAACCAAACAACCCAATTTAAAAAGTAAACAAAGGATTGGACAGACATGTCTATAAATAAGACACAGAAATGGCCAATGAGCACATGAAAAAATGTTCAACATCAACAATCATTAAGAAAATGAAAATCAAAACCACAATAAGACACACCAACCATACACATTAGAATGGCCACAATCAAAAAACCATGAAATAACAATGATGGCGGCATGGAAAACTTGAAATCCTTGTGCATTGTAAAATGGTGCAGCTTCTATGGAAAACTGTGGCAGTGCCTCCGAAATTTGAAAATGGAATTGCCATGTGATCCACTTCTGGGTGAGTACACGGAGAACTGAAAGTAGAGGCTTAAACAGATACTCACGCACTCATGCTCATGGCCCCATTGTTCGCAACAGCTGAAAGGTGGAAGCTAACCAAGTGTACATCAATGGATGATGAATAAACAAAATGTGGCATTTACATACAATGGAATATTATTTGCCTTAAAAAACAAGAAAATTCTGACACACATTATGAAATGGACAAACCTTGAGGACATTATGCTAAGTGAAATAAGCCAGTCACAAAAGGATGAATACTGCACAATTATACTTATATGAGGTAGTCACGTGCATACAGACACAGTGGCCAGGGGCTGGGGAGAGGTGGAATGGGGAGTCACTTTCGATGGGTACGCAGTTTCAGTTTTGCAAAATGTAAAGAGTTCTGTGGATGGATGGTGGTGACGGGAACACAGCAATGGGATTGTACTAAATACAACAGACTGTACAGTTAAAAAGGTTAAGATGGTACATTTTATGTGTATTTTATCACAATTAAAAGAAAACATCATGTCCACTATAGAATTTTAGAAAATATGTAATGTTGGCTAAGTCATTGCCAAATCTTTGTCTCTACTTACCCTTTAGGAACTGTCTTCTGAACATCCTCCATCCAGGTTCTCCTGAGATCATGTGGGCTCTTCCATGTTCTACCCTGATTTGTTTGTCCTCCCCATACTGGTAGCTATAGAAACTCCCTAACCCTTCACTCTGGTCACATGCCTGTCCAGGGCCCCACTCATGGCCAGGGAACCTCTAAGTCAGGTGTGCCAAGAGCACCTGGAAAACCTGTTTTACCTAATAGTGAATCAATTTTACTTGATAATTATCCCTTAGACTTCCATACAAGTATAAAATTGGACATAATTGTGATTGCTTTGCCAGATACTTCAGTTAAGGATCCTTTTATCACTTATCTGCAAGAGTAACATTTAATCTGCACAAGGGCCATTTGCCACGTAGGTAGTGCAGGATGTTATTCGGATAGCATTAATGCCCCGGGGGCAAGAAAAGAGTCATAGCTAATTCCATTGCTTGCAGTCTCACATGTTCTTGATGCCACTTTTCCTCAGATCATAATGACTAGTTCTGGGCAACTCCACTGCCGTCAATGGGTAGCCAGACAAAGTGCCACAGGCATAACTTTGCATTCCAGAGAGTCCATGTGATAGACCAAAGTTCCAGCCCTGACTCTGCCGCCCACAAGTCTATGGCCTTGGGAGGTCACTGAAACTGTAACATGGGGCTAATAGTACCAACTCTCAGAAATGTGGTCATTAAATGAGGTGTCAAATGTGAACTCCTGGCTTATTATAAGTCTCTTCAAATGTTGTTTTCCTTCCTCTTTATCTTTCCAGCATGCTCACTCTAGAGCTGGCTCCAAAACTCCTGATTAATTGAAGCCTGACCACCTCCTAGCTGTTTCTGCCCAGCAGACGCTGTTTAGATTGGATGAGTGAAATTACAATAATAAGGGCTTCATGGATAGGGAAAGAGGAATGTGAATGAATAACTCTGATCTGTACAGACAGAAGGAAAACGTTTCCTTTTCTCTTCTTTAAAACTAATTCCTGAACCAAGCATGGTAACAGCATGCATTGCCAAAAGTGGTAATTGTTTGGTACTAGGTTTTATTTAGGAGAGCAGTGGGTCTTCAACATTTGAAAAATGCACTTGTCATTTGTAAAACTCTAAGTCAGCAACTTTCAACCCGTGTGCCACAATAATTTTAAAAAACATGTAATATCTGACTAGTCAGGGGCACTGACCTCTTTTTCCCTTAGATTTACAAATAAAAACATGACAATAGCCAACACAACAAGAGCTGTCTGGTGTGAATGGATCAAAATTATACCGATTTTTTGTTAGATCAGCAAAAAATATCTTTTTGGTGTGCTGCTGAATTTTAGTAATTAGTTTTTGTGTTCCATGAGATGAAAAAAGTTGAAAATTGCTGCTGTAAATGAGCATTTTAAAAAACTATTTGTTATACCACCGTTTCTCCAGAGCTCTCTTCAGTGTTTCTCCCATCCCAGCCCTTGCTGTTTCCATAACTAATAGGGAAGTAATTTAATTTAGGATTATTTTATACATGTGTATTTGGCACTGATTTTAATTTTTATTCATGTACAAATTATTATTGCCCACTCTCCTGAAATAGTTCATTCCACATACAGTTTAATGAAGGTCATATTTTTTGGAATACATTAATCTGTCTCAGAGTAAATGAATAAATCACCTGTTATTCTGTTGTAGAGGTTTCTATAATTGCTCTCTTTTTTTGGCACATAAATTAGAAATGTCATGTTTGTTTCCAAGCAGACATAAGCTCATGATGACTGGTATACAAGATCACCAACTAAAAGTTCACAGAGGCATTTGAATTTCTGCAAGGATGTAAATCCAGATACATTATTTTTACTGAAAATTGGGGTAAGGTGGGAGATGAGGAAACAGGGTGTTAAATCAACAGTAACCCCAAATAACTTTCTCTGGTGTTCATTGTTCATACACACTCTACATTACTGCCATCACTCATAGCTTTCACCCCTGCTGTCATAAGGTTGCACAAATGGTATATGCTTTTTAGATGACTAATATTATCTCATAAAATTATTTAGAATTTTATTGACTCAGAATAATGTCATTAGGAGATGGCAAGGTGTTTAACAAACCACGAGGAAATTGCTACAAATCCATTTTCTCATTGGACGACTCTTGAGGTCCACCACCACCTGCAAATGAATAGTGCCCCACATTGGACTCAACCTCTCTCCAGTCACAACCCCACCAACAGCAATAAAAATAGCAACTAGAGTCTGCTTTTCCTTCTTTAGTGTTGCTGATCTCTGTGAACTACACTTCATGTACTGAATTTTCCAAACCAGAGACCTAGAGGCTGGGGGACCCAAGAAGCAGCAACAGATGCTCAATCCTAACCATTAGCATCTTCAGCTCTTTGGATCTGTGCACTCCTCCCCACACTCACTGCAGTCACCATCAAGAAGCTGTCACTGATGCTTTAGGAGTCCTGTGCCAGCCTCTTTGAATCCTGAATTTCCACAATGTGACCAGAGGAACTGCTACCGAGTGCAAATCCAGACACGTAAGTCCTTTGTTTGCCTTTCAAACCTTTCATTTGACACTGACTGATCCCAGGATAAAGTCAAAATTCACTAATGGTATTGAAAATCCTCATGATCTGGCCCTTGTTTACTTTCCAGTCTCATTTGTTGCTGGTCCCTCTCTTTATTCTGTGCTCTGGAAACACTTATTTGCCGTTCCTTGAGCATACTGTTCTACTTCTCTTGCTTATCTATACTCTCTCATATGTTTTCCACTTTGTTAAGATGCTCCCAATCCCCCTTCCCCTGGCCTTCTCCACTTTCACCTCAGAGTTCCATCTTGAGAATCTTTCCCTTGAGGGCTGCTTAGGCGCCTCTGTGCACTATTCACCTGAGGTGTAGGGTCAAGAGTGTGATGAGTTCATGGTCAGCTCTGCCCTGCTATGGTTCTGTGGAGACTGATTTACTGGTTGGCTCCTCTGTTTCCTCATCAATTCCAAGCATTTTCACTGAAAGCTCACCAGACAGCTAGACGGGCATCTTCATAGCAGCCGCCAAGCACAAAATCTAAGATTTCATGACTACAAACGATAACAAAAGTGCCCTTTAGTCACAGAGAGAGTGTTCCCACATATCCCCATCAAATAGTATTTCATGGGGAGGGAAAATAATCATCTGTCTTGTATACAGATATCTGTTGTATCAGAGATTCCTTAGCACATTATGTTTGGACATTTTGCAAATTGTGTGCTGACACAGTTCTGGAAGTTTCTTTGGATGCGGGAAAGGCATTGAAAGTCAGAACCTGGATCATTTTCCCCCTTGATGCTCTGAAGGAGCATCTTTGTTGACCACAATACATCTCCAGAATTGACCTTGGCCTGGTCAAATTTGAGACTGATTTGAGTAGTGACCTATGAGTGAGACTATATGTACTTTTATACCATTACACCCACCAACTGATTTTTTAAAGAATGCAATGTACACAGATGGGTTAGCTTTTGCCTGCTAAAGGCAATCATACACCTCTCTTCCTTCTTTTTATTTTTTTGCTTCTGGAACTCAAAATTATAACAATTTTCAAACAGATATCATTTTTGTGACATTTTGTCGCTTCAAGTAATTTAAATCAACTAAACCTACTGATGTTGCATACTATTTTTTAAAATAAAAAAGGAAAAGGGGGGCAGAAGCAACAGTTATTGATTCATTATAAACTTGTTTTTTTCCCCTAGAAGATCATTCTCAGTTCATAAATAACTTCTTCCCAAACCTCCTCAATTCAGAGGTTAACATTTTAAGAGTTATGAAGGAGATTGGTCTGAAATTTGCCTTTGGTTTACACTGCAACAGATTTGCAAATAATTAATACTATACATAAGATAATAAAGGAGCTGTTGAATCTATTTCAGAAAAACGTTCCATCACTCTTGGAAGCTACTTGTGAACTATGTTTATATTCTAGAAAGAAAGAGAAGGAGGGAAGGAGGCAGGGGAGGTGGGGGGAGAGAGAGAGAGAGAGACACTGATTTGTTGTTCCACTTACTTATGCCTTCATTGGTTGCTTCTTGTATGTGCCCTGACCAGGGGTGGTGATAAACCAGCAACCCTGGTTTATCAGGATGATGCTCTAACCAACTAAGCCACGTGGCTGGGGCTGAACTATGTCCCTATTCATCTCAAGGGAACTTGCTTTAAATAGTCTGAAAGGCATTATTTTATCATTAATAAATTATGACTACATTATGCATGATACCTGAAAGTAGTACCTGCATGTAAAAAGCTATGCAACTCATATCTTTTCAGTATACCAAACCACTTGTTGTCTTAGTTACGTTTTACTGCATTACATCCTAGCTTGCCTTAAGTGCAAATTATACAATTTAAGCACAAAAAAGGAAAGTAAGAATAAATCAAGAAACCTAAATACAAATTTCACATTACTTAGAATAAAGATGAATATATACAACCAAAACTCTACAACATGGCATGGTGAAGAAAATGAAAACATTTCCAAAGATATTTATTGAGAAATAGTAAAGATGTACATATTTTTACAAGCTTTTAATATTAATTTACATTTCTTTAAATTATGTAGGCCCCCATAATCTATATTTTACTAATACATAACAGAAACCCTTGACTTTGACTGTGAGATCTCCATCATGCTACCATAGTAAGGAGTCAAAATGCAACTTTGGCTCATGATGCTTAAGTTTGTTTTTTAAAGAAATACTAAATGCCATATTCACTGAGAATGTAGGCTTGTCATAAACAAATGAGCTTTAAAAAATCCATACCAGAGAATGCAGTTGACACTATTTTGCATCTTAGTTCACCAGAGACGAAGGGAAAAAAATATTTTTAGAGAGTTATTATCTACTTTTTGTGCACAAACTGCATGATTCTAAATGTTTTATTTTGCCTCTAAGTTTGATTTACAAACTTTCTCAGGGTATCATGACTTAATCTTGTATGCTGTAATATTATACCCAGGTGGCCTATCTTGGTATTTCAGGTGCAACACAAGATGGTTACCTTTCCTAGTCATATACCACATTTGTACATAAAGCAGCCATAAACTCATTTAAAGTTGCAGAATATTTTCAAACTCGTTTACCATAAGGCACAATATTCTGTAGGTAAATAGAATGTGGATATTGCCAAAGGGGCTGGTTGCTTGTTGGTTAACATTTTTCCAGATCAGAAAGGAAGAGGATCTTCTGTTACTGAGGTGGGAAGGGAAGGGTCCTAGTCTGAGCATGCTCAAAGTCACGTGACAAGCTGTGATGCTGGCTCCTTGGCCTGCTCCACTGTCATGCCAGACAAGCTCTTTCCTTTGACCTAGCCTTTGGGTTTTATGCTGGCAGCCTCTTCTGAACACATAATCAGAGGAGAAGCTGTGTGTGAGAAACGGCATGGGGTGAGGCAATCAGTGACCCTTGCCTTTGCCCCGTGAGGGCTTGTTCCTCTCTGCACCTGCAGGCTTAGCAGCATAAGAAGCCTTGCTTGCTTGATATGAAAAAGAATGACAAATTTAGACGTAATGCCACGATTCTGTCATTTAAAGAAACTGGCCATACAGTAAAGATAATTTTGTTTTATTCACAGTAATAAATATTTAAGGTTTTAGTGCACAAAATATAATTACTGATAATCAATGCAGCTCTTTAATTTTTAAGCTGTTATTATCAAGCTAAAGGCTAACAGAAGCATAGAATTATTATTGTTATCATTGTTATTATTATTAGCATTTCAACCTTAGTTTGTCTGCAACTGTACTTAGGGCAGAGGTAGCCAAAGGCTACAAAGTTTAAAGTTTAAGGTTTGCATGATGAAATCACAATCCGATGTAAAATTGGATCTCACTCTCTTTCTGCCCAATGTAAACATGGCCTTCGAATTCAGTAAAGAAATACAGGTTTATAGCCTGAAAAATAAAATCACATTTCCACACTGAACGTTGTGATCGGTCTGCAAAGCACTGACCTTGGGGGAGCCACTGAGGCCTCAGAGGGTGAACTATCACAACCAGGCTCTGGTTAGGGGCACTGGCTGGTGGCTGGACTGCAGCCCCACATTATGACTTTTTAAACCCAGGACTGCAGGTGCAGACATCATTAAAACACTCCTAGATTGTGAAGGCTTAAATTTCCACAAGGGAAATCATGTCACACAAAATGACAGGAGAACCTGTATCATGTTCCTAACATGGGCTACACACCAAGAAAAAAAACATGCAAACACAACGATGCCAGGTTCCCCTTGCAATGAATGCAGTCCATTGTGCAGTAACAGCGCAGGTAGAAACTAAGGTACGCGGGTCTGCAATGGAGAGAAACTGGATTGACGTGTCAAGACAGAGAACCAGGTACTATTCCACTGTTGTAATTTCAGTACTGCTGCCAAGATGTGGCTCACTTGCTAATTTATTTTATGATGATATTCTAGGTAAAACTTTCATTGATTCATTTTTTTTCTTAGAAGCCATCTGGGGCATCCACCTTCCACTACCAGGGATGTTTCATTTTTGCAATGGCATTGGAAAACAGTGCACTTAGCTTTATTGTCAGCCATGTTTACTCAATGTGAATTTTAAGCCATCTTCATGGCTTATTCTAAGAAAGTTTGGGTGATACTTGTTTATCATTTTCATAAGAATATTTTCTTCTATGCAACTTACACTTATCAGAAAGTCAAACTTAAAACAGTGCAAGTCGTCATGAATATGGCTCTTAGTTTTCTCCAATAAAACTGTCGAAAGGGTACTCAGGACTTCAACATACATTTCACTTTCTAAGTAAAGGTCCCACAGTCTTTCCCAAACCTCCTGCTTATGGTTGGATGCACTAATAGTTGCCTCATATAATTACTGGAATTATTAAGAACCCAAATAAAACACAAGCTTTCTTTTATTATTATTGTTTTCTTATTGCAACAGATACTCAGTTTCTTGCTGATGTAGTATTAAGCTCTGATAGCTTGAATTTTAAATTTGGTCATGTTAAGAATGATCACAAAGGTTTTTGTTTTTCATTATCTACAGAGATTGTCAACCAAAGTTACATTGTAACACACAAATGCTGTCTTGTCTTTAAGGCACAACACATCAGTATGAACATTCTGTTTGCCAAACTTAAAAAAAGAGACAATATCAGATTCCCATTTCCCCTCCCTCGCCCCTCCCCAACAAATGAAAGAAAAATTGCATCCACTTTCAAAGTCAGCTGCTAATAAAGTCACAGTAAATTATTTCCATCAATAATTTACACAAATTACAGGTCTAGATAGGACTGTCCTTACACAGTCTGAGTGCATTCCAATTCAGATTTTCTGGGCTAGGTAGGTTAAAGTCAGATTCAAACCTCAGGGCTGAGAGGGTCTCCCACGTTGAGGAATGTTGTTGCGTACCACCTTGTCAGACGGAGCATGTGCTGCTGCTTCGCCAGGGTCAGAGCTCTTTGCTAAGGCTGTTCATTCCAGGTAGGACTCATTCCGTATGTACCAGCAACCTCCACAGATTTTTTTTTTGTTAAATCATTAAAGTGTTGTAAATATAAGACCATAGAGCTTCCTTTCTGTAGCGCTAAAGTTTAATTCCATTCAGCAATCTGAATTCTTCATTCTGGAATTTTCATTCCAAATATGATTTCATCCTTTAAGACAATTTATATGTGTAAAGCCAGAGGCATTGAATCACACATAAAAATTCAGTGTACTTGAAATATTAAAAAAAAAAAACAACAACGGATCTCCAGCTAGAGAACACAGTTACAAATATTCTAATTCCAGTGCTTGATGTAGAGCCAAGAGGTCTGAGTGACTTGATATCCTCCAAAAGGGCATGTTGTGCTGCGTGGTTAAGGGGGAGGGGTGGGAGAAAGAAGGGGAAGGAATGGAGAGAGATCATAACTATTGTCTCAATGAAGCAGCCATACACACAAGGATGTGTAGTCCATCCAAGTTCAAGGGAGGGGGTTTAAGATAGGGGTGATCATATTTGAAGGCTTGGTAGCATCCATATGGCATTGTCACAATAATAGAGAAATAGATCTGAACTGGATTGCGATGATAGGAAAAGCAAATATGGGGATTTCTGAGGTAGCTTGACACTTACTCTGCAAGGACATCACCCACAGCACACCTGGGAAAGCAGTACAGCCTCAAAACCCTAGGCAGCTGCTGGGAGGCGAGTTTTAACCACTGCATCACTCCTCAAGTTCCACCTCTCAGTAAAGATAACATTTAAACATGATAAACTTCCTAAGCCCAAGGTCTTTTGCTATTCTGAGAGGAAAAGAGTGAATCCCTTTCTCTGTAAAAGGATAACTCGCAGCTGGACTACAGGAGTATAAAGTAGAAGACGACGTGGGATGGCCAACTTTCTCACTTCTCTGGCGTGACTAATGGTCGGTGGAGCCGACTGATCTGCTTCACTGACGGGGCTGAGAGCCACTCTGGCGACCACGCTCGCTGGGGGAGATGCATGCGAGGATGCAGCAGTGGGTTCTTGTGGGGCAAAGAGCCTTGGACATCCCCATGGCTTGTGGCCCCACACAGATATGCCAGTATCTGGTATACGTATGGTATTAAAATTTCACAGAAGGATGTGATTGGAAAAAATGTATAAACCAACTCCGCTGTGGGTGATAATGAAAACAAGGAATTCTGGAGTGATGAACAAAATCAAAGGATTATTTGTAAGTTCTGACTGATGACATGTTACAGAATATATATATAAATTTATAATACAAATACAAATAATACAAATTATTTGTATTTATATATAATACAAATTTATGTAGATAAGGAAATACATTTGTATAAAAATGGGGAATACATTTTATCACAAAAATTAAGCATTAAAGTCCTAATCATGATTGTTATATAATTCTTTGCTATCTAGTATGATAGCCACTAGTCCCATGTGGGTACTGAGTATTTATAATATGGCTTGTCCAGTTCAAAACATAGATTGAATTTCAAAGACTTAAGATGTAAAAAATGTAAATATCTTATTAAAAATTTTTATAATCGTTAGGTATTGAGATAGTAACATTTGGATATATTGGGTTAAAGTATATTACTAAAATTAATTATGTCAAATTTTACTTTTTTAAAAAATGTGGCTTCTAGAAAATTTAAAATTACAAATATGGTTGGTATTATGATAGGGGAGTGTACTTATGCATTACTTTTCCTAAACTTTGAAATTTCTTCTTCAATTTACAAAATCCCCTGTGTTTTTAGATCAAATTAAACACATATATTCACTCAGAAGTACGTTTTTTTTTCATTCAGCTCAGATCTATTTGTAATAACAAAATAGTACTTAATATCTCTGCACATGCGATTACAGCTACATTCAAAGAAAGGCATGCATTATGGGTACTAGAGAAACCAGCCACCTGTGTTTCAAAATAGAATGATAAGCCTTCACCATCACCAAAACTGTACCTACATAAACAACCATTTGGAAATAGCATTCTGTCCGAGGTTCTTATGCTCTTGGAGTCATGCCTTTTCTCCTGAAGTTTCAGGTGTTAAGCAGAAGCTATAACCACTGGTACACCAAAGCTAACTCTTCATGCCATGGATAACTGGGGTATAGGTTTTAATTTTCTAAGGCATATACTGTCTCAGGTTTGGAAAAGTGAATTTGATTAGCCTTGACCCAAATGTATGTGAATTTCACATAGGCTAAATAAAAGACATGAGCAATAAAATCTTCACTGCAGTGGCCGCATTCACTGTTAATTGCTGTGTGTTCTTACGGTGGCAATACGAAAACAGAAACATGGACTCAGGACACTGACAGACTCCAGAAGGTGTCTGCACTGAGTGCAGCTGGACGGAATTCAAATAGTAGTCAGCAAAGAAAGTTGTGTTTCTTGGGGCTGCATCTGCAGAGCCAGTGTGCTGTCCAGGGTCACTGACACTGATTAAGACCGAGGTGCTTTGTGGGAGGCTGAGCCTGCCAGGCTCTCTCAAGGTCAATGGCTTCCAACACATCACCAGACCTTCTCAAGTGGCTACTCTTCCCCTTTCTCCATTTTGCTTGATTTGAATTGACTATGCACACAAATCACTTCCTTTCCCTATTTATGAAAGCTCTAAACTTAGGACACTGGTTATGACATTATTTTTTGAAACAGAAATCAGGTAAGCACTTCAGCACATGTAAGTGTTTAGTGAAAACTTTATTAGATGATGATTTGAAATCTCCTCAGGATATGAAGGACAACATTCTTTCTATGTGAAACAATGTAAGTAGATATGTCATTGTTTTGAAATATCAATTCATCATTTTGCTTTGTTTTATAAATGTATCACTTTTATCCTGTCTAGATAATAGCTTTGCTATCATTCAAAGAAGGAAGCAGTAAATCTCTGCTGTGTTGACTGATAGTCCTGTGTCTGGGCCAATCCTGATATCATTCTTCTTTTGATCTTAGACCAACTATTTAATAGTTTTTTAACTGCCTTGATTTCTTCTTCAGAAATATGGGCCAGATGAAAAGGCTTATTTAAATACCTAGGGCCTATGAGATCTTCTGAATATGTTCAAAGCCAGCTGCCTGGCCTCATGCACGTACCAATGGCTCACCGAAATAGACAACGCTCTTGTAGAAGACATGAGGCACGTAGCCTCTAAGTCTCTACAACAGGTTGGCACAAAAGGATCTGAATAGTACATCCCATTCCAATAACATTTATTAAATTTTCTCGCATCAGTATCTGCTTCAGCTATTAAATCTACCCTAGCATTTGTCATCAGGGAGCACACGCACTACTAGCCACTCACAGGGACTGTATGGCTTAGAGGACGGATGAGGAAAAGGGTAAGAACTGAATCCCAGGATTTTCTATAAAGCTCACTAAACCTCTTTGTATTGTGAAATTCTGTGTGCTTAAAAATGGTTATATTTTCCCCTTCTTTCTGACAGCCCATCATATCAGTGTGTGTTACACATACACACACAAATAAATATAAATTTTCCTGTATTTCCTATTGAATTTCAGAAAAAAAAAATGCTAGACTCCAAATGGTTTATTTGAATGTAAGTATTGACCTTCTCATGCTCTTACCGCTTTGCATCTATAAATTTAAATCATTTATCAAGCTGCCATTGGACCAAACTATAGGAATGCAAACAAAAAAGCTTGCATCAGAAGTATCACACCAACATTGTTTGAGACAGGTTACCTTTTTTGCTGCCTGTTCTTCTTCTACACCATCCCCAATTACCACATATACTACTTTTCTGCCAAACCTTTGCATTATTCGTTCAAAGCAACTTTCTTTTCCTGGAAGATAAACGAGATAAAGTTCAGAGCGAAGTTACCTGGTTAGCGGCATGCTCCTCATCTCGGCCATCTCCAATCACAACATAAGTTATGTTAGTGCCAAATCTGGACACTATACGCTCAAAACAGCTTTCCTTGCCTGAAAAACAACGCACTGCTTATTCTTCCAGCCATTGCATTCATTAACCTAAAGATTCACATAAAGTGTTAATTTCTCTTGAACATCAATCACTTAAACTAGCTTGCAATCTCTGGGTTAATGAAATCAACAAATATGTTTGAATAATGTCAGTCTTTACTCAGGACAGATCGTCCAACAAATGTGTTCCATGCTTCAAAAGAATCTGTAGGGTTAAGCATTTGACCCAGAGAAAATGTTAGTATCTCCTGTTCTACCAAAAGGATATCCGAACAATCTTACAAGCAACTGTAAGTTTTAACACTTACCTTTTCATTCTGTATATCAATTTTATCCAGTTTATTTTAAATAGTATAGACAAGTCAGCTGAAAATGCTGTGAACTACCAAAGGTTCACGCATGAGGAAAGAGGGAATAAATACTAAGATGTGCATTTACCTTGGTACATAACTTTTTCTTCAGGTGGCTGGGAGCTAGTCTGCTCAGAATGAGTGAACTAAGAGTGCTGTGTGGGCCACAGCCCTGGGGACATTAGCGCCCTCTGACTTCACTGTAGGAATAATACCACGGAATTTCTATGCGCTCTTCATTTTTGTAACCTTGGCACGATTCTCTGAATTTCATTCCCAGAATGTTCACATAGTCATGGCTACATTTTGCCATGTGTCTTAATCTGAGAGTTTCAAAAAATAATGGCTTAAAGGAAAACATAAAAATGATTTTTCAGATTAAATACTAGGAATAATTTGTCAATAAGAAAAATACTGTCTTTCCTAGAAAAAATGTTTATCCTAGTATAAAATTACTTGATTTGTTGTGAAGCAAAGTTCTGTGTATTAATCCTGCTAGCGTAAATACAGACACTTACGTGAAAATGAAAGGGGGTGACATCGGGGCTCTGAACCTAGTGCTTGTGACAAGGCAGGACTGGCCTGACCAGAGTGTTGTGCTCGCTCACTCTGGTCCTGAAACAGCTGCAGCCAGGGGCTCTCTTGCCTGAGTCAGTGTCTAAGGGCAGCAAGGCCCAGGGCAGGTTATTTCTGGGAGGGGATTTTAGGATTTTGAACTTCTGTTGTCAAAGTGCCAGAGCCTAAATTCGTTGACCTTCAGGCCAAGTCACACAACCCATCTATTTCCCTGGGCATTTCCTTGACAGACAGGGAAATACTTGAGCTGTTTTCTTTCAGCTCTTTCAGGATGGCAGACTTGTTGAAGCTTTGTTTTTGCAAGTTTACTAGAGAAGTCCTAGCGTGCAAAAGGCACTTGAAAGTCCAAGACAGCTCTACAGATAGATACTCCCCAAACCGGCGAGGCTGTCATCCTTTAATTGCCACTGAGCATTTTTGGAAATGTGGGTTTCCAGTCATTCCTGTGTTATGATTGTTCCAATTATGTTTTTTAATTCATGAAATTAACTTTTTTTTTTCAGAAATTAAGGACACTACTTCAATCCATCTGATACTCCCCTGCCAAAATAGGATTTTTATGTTAGATTCAGATTACATTCACAAGGATAAAATACTATGTACCATACTAAGTAAAAATTAAATACCATGGCTAGAAATTCCATGTATTATTCAGACAGCATGTGACAGGATGATAGCTACATAATGAGTCAGAGTGATCCAGATGCTGAGTTTAGGCAACGGTTTTCATTAAATTTGCATGTGTATCATGAGTTGCAGGGTACTTTGTTACTGAGTGCTATCTGAATTTGCTTGATAGTCTAACAGCAAAATTGATGAAACAGGGAATCATTCAAGACACACATCAAGAAAATCCCCCAAACACAGAAGTGAACACATTTCATACAGAGTTAGAAGCAGTTGTCTTACCTATTTTAGTTGCACTGTAAATATTCTCAATGGGGAAAGCACCTCCTAAACTATAGAGCAGAACCTTCGCGAGTGCTGGGATCAGTTGGGTTGTCGTTACCAAGACATTTACGCAGTTACTCCTAAGATAGGGAGGAAATACGCATATTTGTTTTCTAGTACTAAATAGATTCTATCAGTACAGATTTTAAACTACCACTGTGGTCTCTCAATTCCATAATAAATAGCGCATGATAACCTAACCTTCTATCACTCAAGGAGTGCCTACCACCTGGCAGGCACCGTGACAGATGCTAGGAACACTCCTCAAAGTGGGGGACATGGAAGGAAAAGGGCAAGAAGAAGTGTGAGTGTTTGATGTTTTTCTCTCCCTCTGGATCACGATGGACATGGAGAGAGACAAGTAGACACCTGCGATATTAAGTGTGTTCTGGAATATTATAAATATCTCCTCAGGTCCCTGTGGAGCCTCAGAGAAGAATACCTACCTCAGCCTTTAGCAACTGCGAGAAGGTTATCAGAGGGAGGGTGGCCTAACTTTGATTTTTAAAAGCATCCAGAGCATAAATAAGTAAATAAATAAATGCAGGGTGGGTGTTTTTTAGGGTGCTAAGGCTCAGTGCCCCCATTTTTAGACTCTGGGAAAGGAAAGGACACAGGTAGAAAGAAAGTGAGAGGGTGGGCAGCAGGAGATCCTGGATTTTGTATGAGTGATAACACAGAGGGTCTCGTCGAGGAGCTGGCAGACGATGAAGGACCCTGAGGAGAAAAACTGGAGGGGATCCTCGTTTAGCACAGAAGGGGCTGGATCCCTGAATCTTCTCTTCAGCAATGACAAAGGCAAATTGTGCTGAATGGCCAAAGTCTTAATCCTCTAAAAACACCCTACCCTTTGAGAGTGAGATCCCCGTTCTGAAATTCACAGCTGTCTCTTTCATGAAAGCACTGGGGTGGAGGAAAGTAAAGAAACTCCCATAGAGCAGGGAAAGCTGTGAATCGGAGATCTGGGGAGAAGGGGCCGCAGGGAAAGGGGACCATCCTGCTTTGAGGGACTCCAAGCCACACCTGTGAAACTGGGAATCAGGAGGCATACTGCTACGGACCTTTCTCTATTAGGTATTCTGTATCACGAGCCTTCTGTGCATATTTGTGAGGGCTGTCCAAAACTCTCTAGAATTCTCTAGATTCATTTTCAGGAACTGGGCATCGATGGGGACTTAGAAGAGCAAGTGGAGTGCTGATTCATCACGGGCACTTACAGCCCTCAGTACATTTATTATTATGCTTAGATTCTTTAACGTATCATTTGTAATGAAAAACTACAGTTTACTCAAAAACAATGGCAACACCTCGGTAATTATAAACTTTTATAAGATTTTCATTTCTAAATGATCTCCATAGACATCTGATTTTATTTATAATAGGAGCCCTGACTCCTGGAAGCGAATGATGATGCAATCCACTTACAGGAGATAAAGAAACAGAGTTTTGGAGGTAGAAGCTTAATAAATATCATCAACATAATCCCGAATTTTACTGGTGAGGAAAGAAAGACCCAACTTGCCTACTATCAGACAGAAACTTGGCAAATAATGGCAAATTACGAAGAATGATACAGAAACACATAACTGCATTGTGACACTTAAAGTTTTACATACTATTTTGCCAAAAGAAGATGCTATTCAATGTCATATATAAAGGAAGATTACAGAATGAGTACTTGGTGGAATAAATTAAAGCAGAGGCTTCTTAGTTCAGAGATGTGGCTTTGAAATCTCGCTTTGGCACTTACCCTGTGATCGTCAGACTTACATCATTTCTTCTTTAAATTATAAACATTGCATATGTTTACATGCAATTTTAACATATTGTAATGTTTAAATTACAAACATTGCCTATATTTATAAACTGCATCATGTGTTTGTCAAACACAGGCAAAAATAAAAAAGAAAATGAAAAGCATCAATTCTCTCACCCAGAGATGGTTAACTGTTCTTCCTTCTGTGCATTCACTTTCGGAGTTTCTGTTTACGCACAGGTTCTTCCCACCAGGGTCACACTGTGCACGTACGTTTGCATTCTGTCTTTGTTCTTTCCTGTCTAGCATGAGCCTATTCATCTGTCACACTGTCTATTATTTCCCCTCTCCCAACAAAACATAGTGTGTGCAAACTGCTCTTTCGTGTGGCAACACCATCATTTTTTAAGTTAAGTTTGGTCACTTAGATGGTTTTTGATTTCTCAGTATCATAAGTAATGCTACCTCATGTATAACTTTCCCAAAACATTTGATTATGTCCTTTGACTCCATTCGTAGGAGACTCAGAGTCACAGGGTACAAACTTTGCTAAAGGCTCTGATCCCTGACTCCGCCATGTTTTGTATAAGCACCTGTTTTTCTGATATCCAGACGTGTTGTGAAAATTACCAAGAGGGTTATGCAGGTAAATAACTTGGCAAATTTCATGGCACTCCCATCTTCAGTGTGTAATGACTTACATGGCCCTTCCTTTCCTGGTTGTGCCCTATTTCTTACAAATCCCACACTCACGTAGTTCTCTCAAGGCCATGTGTTTAGCAGTAGTCTCCATGCAATTACAGTATATACAACATGCATATAATCTACATAATAATGCAGTTTTTCACTATCTAGGAGACTCTTTTTAGAAACAATAAAAGTGGTTGCACTCCTGCCCAGAGAAATGCACATTCACGACACTTTGCACACGGTTTCAGGGGCTCGGGCATCCTCACACCCCAGCTCTCTCGGCCGCTGGTCTCCCTGCCAGCAGTTACAGAGATCACGAGACAGCGAGTCTCACTGTCAAAGCATCTGTGACTGCTGGGCCCTCGCACGGAGCAGGAGCCGCCTCTCCCACTCAGCCGTCCTACTTCTCCCCTTCGCCGACACAAATGTAGCCCATGTTCAGCCGGACACCTCCAGCAGCTGGATGGGTAGCATTGTTCTGCACGGGGCTCTTCTTCAGACTGAACTCTGCGGTTTCTCCCTGCAACTGTTCCTTTCGTGTGGCTTCCACAGCCTGACCCCTCTGGCCATTGAGACACATGATGCTTCAAATGCGTCACAGCTTGCTGGAACGCGGTGCTCAGAACCGAGCGAAGTGCTCTGGCCTGGCTTCCCCAGCCTGGCCCGGGAGGCTGCTCTCCCGCCCCTCCCTCCCCACTTGGACTCTGCGGGATCGGGCAGTTGCTGGTCACGGCTGGTGGACAGAAGTCGAGCGCAGGATTGGACACACACCCGTTTACTCCGTGTTCTGAACAGTGGCCTCTCCTTTTACCCTGCCAAGGTTTTTCTGGATCCCAACTCAATCAGTCTAAATACCCTCTTTTTGGTGAATTTTGTGTTACCCACACTTTTCTAAGCATGCTTTTATGTACTCATCTAACTCAGATATAAAACTAAAGAATAGAATAGTACAAAGATTCATCCCTACCCTACTAGGGATGTCTTTCCAGATTTATATTATGTTATTCATTAGTGTTTATAGCACATGGTGCTCAATAGTTACACGTTTTTTCAATTACATTATTGAGACTACCAAGTCAGTACTTCACCGTTTAGTTCAGCAAATGCAAAGGTTACAATGTTTCAAGACTTTTCTCTTCCCTTTTTGATGCATTGAAGTCATGCATGTTCTCTGTAATGACACAAATGTCCACTCTTTGTATAAGCAGCACTGTTTTATCCGTGCCATCCTCTCCTGTACTTCATCACCTACAGTGATACCCCTTTTATTAGAAGTCACATGCTCTCCCTGTGGGGATTATTTGTGGATATGAGGAGAGAAGGGTAGAGAGATGGGATCTCCTGGTTACCCCAAGAAGTGACAACCTCCACCCTTCACCCCAAAATGCACACACACACGGAAATCATGGGACTTGGTGAACTATTAGGTCCCTTTAGATGCTAAAAAATAGTCTAGGAATGAAAACATTCTCTTATATGCTGAGCTATTAGGACTATATCTTCCATACAATAAACAGAGAAACGGCAGCAATACCACTTACCTAGTACTAATGATTGATAGAGACTTGAGTGCATTTGTTAGCCAGGAGTCGGTCAGGCCTTCGATCTCTGCCCTTAGCTGCAGCCACGCGTCTCTCTTGGCCGGGCCAAGGAGTCCTGCAATGCCGGAGCAAGGCAGAGTCAGGAGGGGGACGTTTTCCAAGCACACCCCCGTTCATCTCCCTCCTGTCTAGCACCGATCATTTTTACTCCGGCCTGTGTCACGAATGGAGAGAGATGCTGACTCATATCGACACTGATCCTTCATTTCAGAATTGATTATCCATTTAGTCATTCCTCAAATGTGTGCTGAACAACTTCTAGATGTCAGGTACTGGGCTGTAACAGTGAGAAGGCAGGTCAGTGCCTGCCCTCCCTGAACCCGGAAAGTGGCCCCGGGGATGCGATCCCCTGAGCTGCTGTGACTGTCAGTGCGCCTGAGCCCCTCTCTGGGCTGTGCTGCGGCAGGTCCGGGGGAGGGTCTGGGGTTGCCAGACTCACAGGAGGGTGACAATACCTCAAATGTGTGGCTGTCTGAAAAGGTTTAGCTTCTTAAAAATCACAGTCATTACCACCATTTGGAAACCGTAATAATGGCTTTATCATGTGTAGCTCATAGAATGCTTCTAATACTGGTATTAAAGCCAGGATAAATACTTTGTCTTATAAGGAGTTAGGAATTGTGCTGAAAATCCTGAAGTACAGGACACAGTTTTAGACAATGGTTAGCGACTACATTGAAGTTATGATAAGAAAAGAAACAGGCATCCTAATTTTGTATTTTAAGCCCTTCTTTTTACGGTAAAACAAGATACGCAAATCCATTACAAGAGGAAGTTTCTTATTTTAATTGCATTTCGGAATACCGGAAACATACACATATATAGATATATAGGTGGGTAATTTTTAAAACCAGAATTTATAGTTTCCATTAAGTCTCACTTGTCCCTATTCCAACACAGAGATGCTAACCTGTCACAGAAAATGGACTCCTGCACTACTGTTGAAACTTTTTAAGATGTGAGATTATTTATTAGTAATCTTGTTAGCTTTGAAGTAACTTTAGTAAAACTCTTCAAAAAGGAAATAATAACCTATTTTTATGTTAAACATTCAGATTTTCCAAAAGGATATTTATTTTAAAGTTACACACATTGCCCACAATTGATTTTAAATATAATAATGTATTATATTTATATTTATATTATAATAATAAAGTACTATAAATAAATATAATGATACCTGTTAACTCGATTTTAACAAAAGTGTTTTGTATAGAGCATTAGAGTGAATTAGGGAACGTGAGGTGTCTCCCTAGAACCCTGGGCAAGTCAGCAGTCCGCAGGGGCCTATTTCTCATTTGGAAATGAAGGCTTTCCACACGTAAGCTCCCTTTCAGTTCTAACATTATTAGTGCCTATAGTTTTGCATTTTTACTTCTCTTGCAGCTACTGAGTATCTGTTGAGCATTTGTTATGTATCTCAAGGCACTGGGGACAAGGTGATGGACATGCAGCCCAAATTCCTGATGAGTGTGGGGGTGTCTGATATAGGTACTATAGATAAACATTTTATTTCCTGTACTATATTCTTTGACATACATGTGGCTATACAGGTATATATGTATAGTATGCACAAGTGTATTTAGCTGTATCATTTAATTTTAATCCTGGTTTATGCTCCTCATTCATCCTTTTTTTTTTCATTTTAAAAAAAGAAACAAAAAAATCCCTGGCAGAAAACTCTTATTTGACAGCATGGCTGACCTTAGATCTTGACCTAAAATTGATCCTAATACTAAGATATCATCAAGATTTATTTGATCAAAAAACACATTCCAGATCTTAGTTTTGATGTCACGGGTTTTGCTCACCTGTAAGGTATCAGTGAGTCTAAAAGGACTGAGATGATACCTAGAAAGTATTTGAACTTTTAAAAACCTTGGTGATAGTCACAGTTCACATGATACGTGGGAAAGATTACTGTCAGCTAACATGAAATCTTTAAAAGGATAAAATAGACTGCTTGAAGTCTTCGAAATGACAAAAAGCACTTGTTTATATTTATTTGTGGTAGGATCCCAGAAAGCTAATGGTTGTTAAGAGCTCCGTGTCCAAGCCCGGAGCACGCATCTGCACAGGTGTTCCCACTGCCTCCTCAGCTGCTGTGTTGGGTTTTCACTGGTAGCATCCCAGCTGAAGAAGGAAAACTAACAGTACTTCTGTTAATCTTGAGCAAATATCTGGGAATAATAAATTCCCAGCGTGTTTGACAAAGCTGCACATTTTAAGTGGCAGTTATATCCCCCGCCCCAACCACTCCAAGATTAAACTTAAACTTCGGGATCAATGTAGGTCAGCATGGGCTCCTGCTAATTTATTTCACAGTAGGATAGTTCAAATTCTACCTCTACCTCTAGTGCCTTCACTAGCTTTCAAAAGCCACACATACCTCCAACATTGTTCTTGTAGGTGTTGTATAATTCTTTTACTCTTCTGTAACGAAAAGCCAGCTTCCTCATCCAGTCCACCCCTCCTCTCACACCTGTTGGCAAACAAAGGTTTGCACTACTTGCAGCTGCATGGAAGCCATCAGTTGCAAAGCTGTAGGTACTGCAACACCCAAAATATATTAAAAAGAGATAAAAGAAATAATTACATGTGCAAAACTCCATAGTTGAATTTCTGTAGGAAATAGCATACTAAAAGGCATGGCTTACCTTAAGTCCTGCCCATTATCATCAGAGGAAACATCATCTATATGAACTTGATCACACTCCTGTTAAAAACATTAGAAAAGTTATGTTTTTCAAATGATGGCTGTCACCGTGTTTGAAGGTTTCAACACCATTCCATTATTATCAGGCTATGGCCAGCAGAGGGCAGCATTTGCCCACATATGCCACCATCTCCTGCTGAGAAAGGGCACCATTTCTACTCTGTAAAACCTAAATCTGAAAGAGTGCCATAAAAGGGGGCCTGAAAACACACCGCATGTGGGTTTCTTTAGTACAATTTAAAAAATAGTTTTAGTCTTAAGATTGTTGGTAAGAAGTTCTCTTTTGAATCTTTGTAATAATCACTGGTGTTCCCCTTCAGCCATTTCTCCACTTGTGTTGTGCGTACTGACATGCTAAATACAGCAGGCTGATCTGAGGATACACAGAATTGTTTGGTCCCAGAACCTCAGGTGGTTGCTGTTCTTTATTGTTTGCTGAAGGGCCTGGTGATGATGGTGAGCTCTGGGAGGGTTCTACAGCTTCCTGCCTTGCGAGGGGCCAGAGATCCCATGAAAAAACCATGCTGGTGTTATTTTAAGTCCTGGTCTTTTAACCTGGGGGGTGGAGCTAATAACCACAGATGCCAGTGTTGTCTCTTTTTTTGTTCAATTTTAAAATCTTTACACTAAAAAAACCTTAAAAGTAAAAGGGAAATAAGGAAGATTTCCCACATCCAATATGCTACAAACTCAGAGGAAAATCAACTTCAGGGACGGATACTCAACAACGGCTCTGATGTAACATACAGCGTGCTCAGAACACAAGGAGCAGTAGCTTTTCTGTGTGAGAACTCAGTTCTTCTTTACTACTGTACACGGCCGGAGGGTGAAATGTGGCTAAGGCATTAAAAACTTAGCACTTACTGACCTCAGATTAAATATGTTTTAGCCTTTTGGGCTTCTTCTTTCTCCCTCAAATTATTTCAGTCATTCTCTCAGATTCTGACTGTATGCATAGTGCTTACCATTCAAAACCAATTAAAAAATCACAAACTTTGAAAATAAGATGTCATCCTGAAAGGAAAAGACTTTCCATCTACTATTTGTCCTCATGGTAGGACTTGAAAGTATCTGGTAGTGAAATATTTAATATCTCATCTCCAGCTTTTCACACTAGTTTCTTTTAAAAATATAAAAACCTTAACGACTAACCCATCCAATACAGCTTTAGAATATAAGTTGAAAATACATTAATACATTATGGTACATTAATCTAAAAGGTTCATGTGATTTACAGAAATTATGGGTTAGGAACATTTTGAATAAATCTCTACCTGTATTCACAGGTAAGGAAGGGACCGGTAAAGCTAATGTGGCTGGAAGCTCCCTGAGGGGGGTGTTTGGGTCACCCGGTTACACTCGCCCCCTCCACTGAAGGCGCCATCTGTCACAGAGTAATCACTCAACAATTCTTTGTTGAATAAATGACAGAAGTCTAGACAAATTATAGTCCTTGACAGAATGACCACAGTCATTTAAACTTTCTAGCACAGCGCTACGGTGATAACATTCTAGATGGTAAGAGCTGTGAGAAGATACTCATATCAGGAGTGGAGGGAGGGTGAGAGATGGGCAAGAAGAGCCAGGCCCACAGGCTTTGAGGCAGGATGAGTATTTGGAAAGTTTCCTCTCCCTCTTGACCGACTATTCTTTGAAAGGAATACAGCCCAAACTTGAACTAAAGGAGGCATTATGCTTCCAGAAAAGTCTCAGGGAAAAGTACTGCAAGCAACAGTAGTAGCTGCTTGGGCTCTAAAGGAAAGAGTGAAATGATTTAACCAGTTAGCATGAAAGTTGGAAATAAATTTCTTCTCCCAAAATATGGAGGCAGCAAAGTAGTTCTAGATGACAAGGATTATTTCTTACTTAGAGATGGTGACACTCTTGGTAAGTATGAAGACTGAATTAAATCACCATTGAAACGGCGTCCCATGAAGCTGTTCATTTCTACCTAAGTTCTAAAATCTTTCATCAGGCAAATAATTTCCATGTCTCTCTTTTAAACAAACTAATAATATCCAAAAAAAGTTTGGAGGAAACTTTTATGACTTACCCTGGTAATTAGATGTTATTTCTATATTTAATATCCTCTCATCCTAATTTTTAAAGAAATTCCTCTGACATTTCAAGTATTAACTCACATGATTAATTTATATATTTTACCCAGAAACTTATTTTTTTTTTTTACTCTTGAGGACATCAGTATATCAAACTTATTGGACCATGAGCTTCATATTTGAAATTACGTTTGAGGTTTTTCCAAATGGAACTTCTCTTTAAATTTATGCCTAGTTAGCTATGCTTGTTGATTCTGGACTCTTGCCCGAGAATTACAGTCCAGTGAAAGAAACCTGAACTTCAATCACTTACACTTTTTAGAAAAATCTAAATAATTGTTCTTCAATTAGTTTTCACTCACAGGAACTTTGCAGGAATCATTTTGACCAAACCTGAAATGCTAAAAACAGTGCAATGCTTTGGCTTTAACTATCGTTAGTATAAAAACTCAAACATTTGGGATAATTCCGGGACTAATTTGAAATTCTTTAATTTTGCTTTATAAGGCGACCACAATGTTGCCACCGATCTTTATCAATTATAATCCGCAGCAGTCTTCTCTCACTTCTGGAGCCAGGACTCCCTGGTGCCTTCTTTTCTGGAAGTTATTTTAACTGAAAAAACATCTTATTGAAACAGAGCCCTCCCTCCTCCAGGGGAGCAGAGCCTCTGCAGTTGGGCAGGAAGTAGCCCAGTGTCTATAAGGGGGATTTAAATTTGTGTCTTCTGAGGAATTATGTGAGAGCAGCTGCTACTACATATGTTGCAGTATCTATTGAAGGATTTGAGGCTCAAATTAGATTTTTGGGGGTTAAGAAAAGAAACCTTGAGAGATTAAATACAGAAGGGAAAAAAACATGATAGGCTAATGATGGAGTTGCTCTCTTGAGGAATTCTCTTTAACAAAAATAGTTTAACATCAGTAATGAAGCTCAGGACAATCTTTGCTTAGAGGAGGTTCACTAAAAAATTCAGGGAAAGTAAAGTGGGCTTTCAAAATCCGATGTGGAAGGATAGTGGGTATGTATGTAACTTGGAAGCTATTGTTTAGATTTTATGAGTTCTAGTACTTATCTCACTTTAGGTCAGTAATAAACTTCTGAGCCTCCTGGGGCAGTTCATCTGAATGTACATGCATACGGGTGGCATGTGTGTATATGGGCATGGATGAGAACTCAATCAATTTATAGGCAAGAGACCCAATCATTTCTTTTTATTAAGTACAGCAAAGTTGCATGCTACATTTTAGGGTTTTGAGTCAAATAAAATTTTATCACATTCTAAAACGTAACTAAAAAGCTGTAGTCAAGGAAAGAAAGTCAATACCGATATTTTCTCAGTTAATATTTCTACCAAAGACCCTGCCAGGTATTTTAAAAATATATTTTGTATAGTATCTAACCCCAAATTAAAATGCTTAAAGCACCATAGCTGAGCATGTGTTTCTGATATGCAAATATGCACGTCAGACTTGAGGAAGGTATTTGCAAATTCATCACATGCAACTTGCATGTTCGCACTTCAGAGTTCTGTTAGAGCTGGGTGGCAAACTTATTCCATCTGCCTTCCAACGTGCCAGTAAAACAGCGAATAGGTCACTTATTCCATTTATTTCTAGTAAAAAATAATTAATAAAATGAAATAAAAACCATAACATTTGGATAAAGCCACATAAAACTTCCTTTTTTTGGTCTTTTACAGGTTTGAAAGGACTAATAATCTTAGAATTTTCTTTAGAATGAGGCTAATCCATTTTAACCAACAGAAAAAACTAAGAAGTTATCGCTCTATATAAAAAAATAAAGTTCCAAAAAGGTTAAAATGTGTTTCCTATTATCGTGTATATGTAAAACCATTCTGTACACTAGACAGGGATCGGTAGCAAGATTACTTTAAATCAGGTTTTAGAGAGGTGATAATTATTTCTTATTATGAAACTGGAACACTTGCCTAGAAATACTAATCTTTCTCGTAACCATTAAAGAAAAAATGAAAACCTCTTTAAACAGACAGTGGCTGCATTATCCAGGAAGAAGGGCAGCTCACTGAGGAGCAAACAGCACAGGCTGGGGCACAGACCCCAGCCAGCACATTTATGGGGCGTACTGGAGAACACAGTTTTTGCTCTTATGTCTCATTTCTAACTAAAATTGTCAATTAAAAAACAAACAAAACTCATTGAGGACTAATTGGACATTTCTTTCATATGCACTTCCGTGAATGTCAGCATGGGGTCGGGGCAGAGATAAGACAAGACCCCAGAGGTTTGCATCCCACTTTTCCCACTTGGCTGACAGGTCACCTTACATGTGACTTTCCTGCCTGGGAACCCGACAGGTCTGCTGCTACAAAAGAATGTGGTGAACGCTGATTTCAAAAGGCTGTTAGCTAATTAATGGAGAGTCCAATATAAAATGTTGAATATAAGGTGAGGGCTCAGTAATAAAAATATCTTCATAATATTATAGATGAACACTTTTATTCCACTGTGCAACTATGAGATAAAAATGAATTATGAATATGACATTTAAAAAGAGAAAGAGAAATCTCTTTCAGTACAGTGGTGCTCGGCTGGGAGGCACGCCCACTTTGTGCCCAAGCTGCTGGGTTATTTCAGACTTTATCGTCCGAATGCCTAGTGACACAGGTCATTAGCACCCAGATTTATATACCTTATTACGGTACCTATTAAGCTATCCTGGAGCTTTTTTTCTTGGGTCCTTTCATTTTGTTGTAATTTTACTTTCTCTTCATTTCAGGTTGGAAATGGAAAGACAAATCAGAAAAAGAGCGAGAAAACAAGTGCAATCGAACCAGTCAGTTGTGCACTGTGAATAGCCCCAGCACTGTTTCATCTGAAAGGGGAGGACATGAGGAGTGGCCATGTTGTCTCAAGTTAGGTGTCAGGTTTTCTGCAAATTAAATGGCCCTGCGAGTACTCTGAATAGTATTTGTGACCACTGCCGCGTCCTAAAGGATATCCTGGTGTATGTCCTGGAAAAGCTGATGCTATTTCCAAAGGTGCGGATGGGTTGTGGCTGAGACATTAGAAGGACGCGGAGCAGTGGAGAAGAGGGGTCACAATATGGACAGCAGAGGAGATGGTCTGAGATATTTTTGTTTGAATTATGTGCCAGTACATTTATGTATAATTCATTAACTACGTTTAGTTTTTGTTTATATTTGCATATGCAGTGTTTCCCTTCATAGGACCTTTACTGTTGTCTTAAGCTGACTTTCTATCTTTCAGTTTTCTTGAGGTTATCTGGTTCATAGAGACCATCTAAGAATTTTAATAGTTGGATACAACTATTCTTACCCTTTAAAAGTCTTACCTCTAAGTCATTAAAAAATAAATGTGTATCAGCAAGATTAAAAATCATTTCCTCCATTCGGAGTCCAAGGGTTACAGCCATGGGAGGATCCTGAAAAAAATGCATACACAATGAGGTAAAATTTCAGTACTTACAGTTAGTATTAAAAATATTTTAAATAATAAAAGGACTCAGGGACATGGGCAACCTTGTGGTGATTGCTGGGGACGGGGAGGGAGGTGTAAGGAGACTCAATGGTAATGAGAAAAATACAATAAAGATTAAATAAAAAATACTTTAAGTGCACATTGTTGTGGGGATGGGGAGAGGTGTGTATTTTTGCCTAAGATCCAAGAGGTTTCCCAACTATCTAAACAGGTACCTTTCCAAAGGGCTTATCTAGGACATATTCGCAGATACACCTGTGAATTTACAGGAACTTGTATGTAGATAAAGATGACCTAGGGCACATTTTCATGTGAAGCTACAGGTTCACGAGGGAGGAGGAGGAAAACAGTCTAGCACGCAGGACCCAGTTCACATATGCTCCATGGAAGGTCCTTTGGAGAAATGCATTGGATGGAATACTGAAGGGTGAAACAGACATCTTAAAAGGAAGAAACGATGTCCCTTTGGGAATGATGACACATAAGAATTGGGGCTGGGAGACGAGTAGTTCCATCGGGTGTTTGCAGGACTGGGGCCAACAATGTTGAGTGGAGTGGGGATAAGCAGAGTGGAACCGCCGCTGGGTTAGGACCAGCAGGCTGTACTGACCTGCACAGATGCACAGTTTGGTCTAACCTGCCTTTGATCAAAGATGGAGAGAAGGAAAGGTCAAGGACAACAAAAGGAACACCATTAAATAAAAGTAATCTAAGTAGAAAATGTATATACTTAGAAGTTTAATGAAAGTAAGGGGCTTAGCACAGAGTCAGAGTGACTTATCTTTTGTTTACAGAAACCAAAATACTGTGCAGCAGCAAGAGAATGAGAATCCAGACCCGAGGTGGTACTTGACCATGGCAACCACAGCTGAAGGCCTGGCAATGAGAGGTGTAAGACTTAAACATAAAGAGAGTTTAGAGATTGGCCTAAGGAAGTAATTCATGCTCAAACACTGGGTTTACATCGATCGGTGTCGGAATGATCTCTAAAGAGGACTACTGCAGGTGTGGCCCTGAAGATCCAGAAAACAAAATCTAGAAGGAACAAATCCTTAGAATTTGAGACCAGAATGAGCCTAATGTTAGTATGGAGAATATGGTTTTGAATAAAGCTGACAATTCTAGAAAGATACTATTGGTTTTGGCTGACCTCAGGTTATTTTGGAAGACCTCAGAAGGTGATTTGGGTTGAGTGGCTGGGCCAGGAGCCAGACTGTAAGGATTTAAGGAGAGAGTCCCAAACTTGTGTTTTCAATATTCTAGTAAATGACCTTTCAAGAAGTATACTTCAACTTGGAAAATGCAGTGCTTTCGTGACATTAATTTATGATAAGAACATGCACACAACCCATGGCGGGCCCAGTGGTATCCATAGGCACCCCCAAACTTATTCCACTTAGCAAGTGGAAGCCCCTTCTCACTCCACATCTGTGCTGCAGCAACCAAGTCTCTCCCTGTACCCCCTTCCATAAGGCTTCCAGGGGGCCACCCGAGGATGTAAACGTATTTGAAGTGAGTGGCCCCTCGTTTCTCGTCATGCCTGAAACCTAGAGAACAGAAGCTGAGTGCTAAGCTAAGAAAAGAAAGAGGTCACGGAGGGGCACTGAGCAAAGCGAAGACTTGACATGGGAGAGAGACAGGATGATAATAACATGTCGGGCATGAACATCGCTCTCTAATTGTTACATCTCTTCTTCCTCAGAGACTTCTGTGGATTTCGTAGCTTGAGATTCTGCCTCCTCAAAAACAGATGCTCAGCGTTCACATGCTTGACGGCCACCCAGTCTCCTGTCCTTCAGGAAAGGGGCTGCTACTTCGACTGTGCTGAGTGGTTCACGTGTCTGCCAGGGACAGGAGCATTTGGAGCAATGCATCCAAAGGCCGAATCAATTCCACTTTCTCCGACACACAGTCCCCCAGGACCAAGAACAAAAACAGGAAGCATCCATTTTGTCTGAAGGACTTTCAGAATTCAGAGGGAGCTCCGGCTCTGTTTCCTTCAAGCATAAAATTGTTTTTCTTTACTTCTTTCTGTTGTTCATGTTTTTGTTGTTGTGGAAAGAGAATCTTTGAAGGTTGAATAAAATCTTTTAAAATTTACATTTGTCTTTTTTTTCTGTGAAATGATTCCTCTTTCTGTCTCTTTGGGGGTGGGGGTTGGACAGGCAGAGGATGTAGAAAGCTTGTAGGTATTCTGTCTAGTCATGAACAAAACGTCTACAAAAATATCAGGAAAAATCAAACGTAATTATAGCATGAAAACATATAATTCCATTAGTGATGCTCTGTGCTCTTGAGGAATGCTGACTGATGCTACACAATAAAACTGAGCCCCACACTGCTCTGTATGTTTCTGATGACCGCTGCCCTACAGACATGCATTTCAGATGGGGGTTTAGAATGTCTTCTTTAAAAGGTTTTCCTCCTTGAGACTAGGTTGGTTAAATATGTATCCTAAGATTTGCAGGTGTTTCTTTTTTGAGTTTTAAATAAAATTACTGACTTTCTTATGTTTGTGCCTCACATCCTTTGCATTTACAGATCCAATTTATGGGGGAGGAAGAAAACATACTCTTCCTCTTTGATTGCTACTTTCATCAATTCCATGCTTCTGAAGCACACCCCTTTCTCTGTCACCCCATCGGTGATAGGAAAATGCATGAAAAATGCATTTTGTGCATCTGATAAGCATGCAAACAAATACAGTTTTTAGAACGCCCACAAGAATCCTCTGACGAACAAGCGTAGGGCATGGTCGGGGAAACAGTCTCTGAGCCCCGCACTGGAATGCGGCCCCACAGCCCTGGAAGGGGCTGTGCATTTGTGTGTCGAACCATGGCCAGTCCATATCACACACTCTGCGAGAGCTGGGACTTCGTAAGCACCTTGGCAAACTGTCATTTGTGAACTGGGAAAGTTTAGGTTTGAGGTTTGCCAGAGTGTGAAGTAGCTGCATTTAAGGTTTCCAAAGAGCAAGCCTTATTCGAAAGGGAGGTGTTTCGTCTGCCATGCCAGAGGCTTGGCACGGAGTGGCGGGGGACAGTCACGCTGCAAGCCAAAGAAAACCAAGCCTGCGAGAGGTGGTGATCTAGTTCCTAAGAGAATGTCTAGTGAGGGCTTGCTTTCAAAGGTCTGATTTTACTTTCTCCCTCTGCCTACCCCCGTCTTACTAAGTCACTGGGACAGTTGCTTCGAAATAAGCAGATTACAGTATCACCGTTTTCTAGCTAAGGACCCACAGATATAAGAATCCAGTAAGATGACCAGGACTTAGGAGGGAATGCCTTGGCAGGGTCTCTGTGGTGCTGGGCTCCCTCCCCTGGCCAGACTACTGTGGAGGAGCTGCCCGTGCCTCCAATTCCACGGCTTTATCGGGCATTTGAGAGTTAAATATAATTCTGGACTGAACCCAAGTTTTATGTTTGCTCATTTTTATTAGATGTTTGTAGAATTATGGGCACCTTATGAATCAAGAATTACTGCCTTTTTTTTTTCCAGTTTACCTGTAGGGAGTGTTGAGTTTAGGGTCTGAAATAAAGTGATAGTGAAAACTTGAACATAGGAAAAACAGGGGATAATAAAGGCACCAATAGGGTTTTGTGAAAGCTCTGATGCATATTTTACATATGTAACAGCTCCAATAGGTCCAAAGTGTCTACAGCAGAGTTTAATATGGGGCAATCTGAACTTCTGCCAACTTACTCTGTGCACTGTGCTATTAAAATACTGAAACTACTCCCGAGACATTTGGAGGGGGGTGTGCATGCATGTGTGTGTGTGAGAGAGAGAGAAGATAAAAAAATGAATAACTCTTGGCCTTTAAATGTGTGATTCTAAGCTGGACGTTACCAGCACAGAACCAAATCAGGTTCAAGTAAGGCACTTCTCTATATCTAAATGCTAACCCTATCGGCCATGTTAGCACACAGCGTAGACTGGAGCCAGACTGTCTGTCTGGGGGCCTCTGCCCCGGACTGGGCCATCAGCTGCAATCCTTCCTCTAGGGACACAATATAAAAATATCTCAGGAGAGAAAGCAATTATGTTTTTTTTTTAAGTGAGGGACTTTTTTTTTTTTAAGAACTCAAGTCCTTGGAATAGTTACTCCTCTGGGGCCTGCAGCACATGCAGACTCGCACCCGAGACGCAGAGATGTGCTGGCTCATTACAGAAGAAGGAGGACAACCTTGCTCCGTGAACCAAGGTGGAAACAGGCGGTGGGTCCGTTAGGAAACAATCTCTTTTAATCAGTGACAAGGGATGAAGTTCTGTCATGAATCAGAAGGGAAATTTAGCAGTTGAGATGTTTGTCTATGGTGGATAGGCAGTAGGCTTAAGAGTTCTCAAGAAGAATTGGAGAATGGTTTCAGGAACATTCATTATTTAGCAAATATTTATTGAGTGTCTGCTACATGTCAGAAATATTCAAATTCTGGGCCAAGAACAGAGAATCCAATAAGCAAAGTCTCTGCCGCTAAGGAGTTTATATTATCACTGGATGAGCTACCTGATAAATATGCAAACAAATAAAAACAGAGTATATATAGTATTTCAGGTGGTGAAAAAAATCAGAGTCAGCAGATACAGAAGGCTATCGGGACGGGTGGTGAGGGCTCCTTTAAAGAAAGTACAGGAAGACCTTACTCTGGAGATGGTAGCTGAAGAGACCTGAACAAGGCGAGGGGACTAGCCGTGCACCGACACCTGTGGCATGGCACATTCGCAGAGGTGAAAGTGAGTCTAGTGCGTGTGGCACGGTGTGGGGCAGAGTGGCCAGGTCAGGGAAGTAAACTGAAGCAAGTATTATAAAGAAGAGAGAGCGCTCAACTGGGTCAAGTGCGAGCGAGAGGCCCCAGCAAGATAAACCACCCATTGGGCAAGAGAAGGCTATTCCTTGGACTTTCCAGTTGTTTGACTGGGAGCTAAGGAAGAGCAGACAGAGGGGGCAGCGCCTGGAAATTGGCTCCAAGGGATTTTCTGTGGGTGTGACTGCCACAGCATGGACTTTGGGGATGGGGATAATCCTGAAGAGTGGGAAACCGGGGACTTGGCAGTGAAAGAAGAAGTCATTTCAGGAGTAGATTCCTTGAGTAATTGAGAGGATCTGGTTCCAGCACAGGAGGAAAGGTGTAAAGAAAGGGTGAGGGGTATAGTTATGGTGTGAGGAAGAACTAATCATTTCTGTTGCTTTTTTTCAGTGATGGAGGAGGAGCGTTGTGCAGAATTGAGAGGTGACTTTGCAGGTTTGATGGGAGTGAAGGTTGGAAACAGCCAGCTGGAGGAGTTAATCACCCTGGGGTGTGGGGGCCCACCTGGGCTGTGCTACCACACTCATTTGTGAGGTCCAGGCAGGAAGTACAGCCATGGAAACTCACTGCAAACATTTTGGAGGCTTTCAAATGTGCATTCGTTCTTTTCTATGTCCCACAGCCACTCTCCACATGCCCTCTACTTCTCTAAACACCAAGCTTCATGAATACAGTACATTATGAGATAAAACAACCAATACAAATAGACATGAATATCTCTAGAAAATATCCAGTTTCCCCAACATTCAGATTTCGTGAAACCAAATAAAATAGGTGACATTTATCGAATGCTCATCACACGGGAGGCAACGTTCTGAGCTTTAACGTGCAAGCTCATTTAACCCTCTTAATCAAATTAGTGCTTCGTTGTTCTCCGCACACTAGAGAAAAGATAATCGAGTCTCACCAGGAAGGAACACACTACGCATCCATGAGCACAAGTGCAGTAAGAAAGGTGGAGCTAGAGTTTGAACTCAGGTCCACCGTCCCTCCAAGGCCAGAGTGCTCTGGCCATCATGCCAGAGATGTGGTGACCTGCATTGTGTCAGCAGTGCTATCCCCTCCATGGTTCCAGCACTTGGTTAATTCTAATCACTCCCCAATCCATCTTGCTTTTCCTCAGTTGACATGCAGATAAGTCAGTATTTATCCTCATGACTATTCTATAATTTAAAATCTCACTGGTGCCTTCAGAAGTCTTTCTGTATAACTGTATATAGACTGTTTAATAGAAGAGTAACCAACTGATTCATCTTGAAGAATAGATTTCCCCAGTGCCGTTTTTATATCAGATGTTGTCTAAAATGAGCAAGTAGTATTGGGAGCTCGGCTTTTAAGTTGGCAGCATAAGGCCACTGTTCACTTCTCCCAGTCTTCTCCCTGGCTTGGATTACTTCCTTTGCATCCTCACTGTGGAGTAAATTTAGAAAATCATGGCTTCAAAGCACATGACACATTAATGCTCCAAAATACATCAAATCCCTAAAGCACAACTTACTTGTCTTGTCAGCAGTTACTGATCTCTGAAATGAGTTCATTGTAAGCTCCACGAGAGTGGAAGGCAGGTCTGCCTTGTGCTGAGTAAATATTTGTTAGATGGATACAGTCTGTCTGCAGAGCACTGGTTTCACCATTTTAATATATGCTTTGGGGTGAAGTTCAGTTCCCCAATGTTCACTCTGACCCCTTCAAGTGACCCCTGGGGGGCATGTGGTCCCCAGCTTCACAAGATGGGTTCGATATAACATCCCTTATTTAGCTATTTCTTAATATGCCAGGATATTAATGTCTTACTAGCTAAAAGGCAATGCCAATTTCCTTACTGATATCAAGAGAAATGTCAATGATCAAATGACTTTTAGAACATGTAAATAATAATTCAATAAATAAAGTCAAAAGTGGCATTTCAGAGCAACATTACAGAAGAGTTAAAACAGTATGTATTACTGGAGACACCATACATTTCAACTTCTACTGAAAGAAATACATTGAGTAATGTTATAAACTCTGTCCAAGATGTTTAATTAAACCAGTTGTGTTCAACAACAAAAAAATAGTCACTTAAATTATTTTTCATAGAATTCAGTAACGGTATTTTCATTTTGATGTGAAAATTTGAGCCTAAGAACATTTTTACTTTTCTTAAATTGTCCTGAGTAAAGTATCATTCAACACAGTCAATTCTGTGGATGAAAAAGGGGTTCTATGGAGAGTGGCCTCACAGACTGACCTCATCATAAATTCCTCAGTGGGCAGGTCACGGTGGTCACACCCCAGGCCTGTAGCTTCTTCACTGAAAGGCTTACTGTTGCCTTAAGTGATCCCTGCCCGGTGTTTCTGTTCATCCAGGTTAACACACCTTTGAAATGTCCCCTTTCACATCCCTCTTTCTAAAGTGGACCACCCTCAGAAGAGCACATACCTTAACTATCCTGTAGTCCAGTCCCTCCCTTGCTTTTTCCCACCTTCATGCAACCTTCCTTACTGCCTCTCTTTAATCTCAAATGCATTAAAGAAACCACAAACTGTTCTTCTCCGGAGCCCTTGAGATCTGGCTCCCTGGCAACCGTCATCAGTTTGGCTCAAATAAACTCAAAAATTCACTGCAGGTTTGGACATTTCTTAAGTTGAAAGCTCTAACAGGCCCCCTTTGAGCAACAGAGAACTGTACTGAGGACAAGGACTTGTTGTGAGACTTGTACCTGCATTTATCATTCTGTGACCTTGGTCAAGTTTCTTAAACCCTCATAACCCGGGCTTCCTCATCCACAGAACTTAGAGCACCATAAATCACAGCACAGTAATTATGAGAATTAAGTGGGATAACATTTGTGAAAGTGACTAATAACAGTTACATTTTCTGAGTATTAATTCACATCGAGGTTCTGCTAAGCTCTTTACACATGTTTGCTCTTTAACTCATATTCCCTATAGAAACTCGTGTTCCCCGTTTACAGAAATTGAGACTGAGGGATTAAGTAATTTGCCGAATGTCAGAAAGCTGGATGCATCAGCACTGAGTTTTCAAAGTTAGGTTTATCTCCAAGGTTCAAAGACTGAAAGGCTCTCTTTCCTAACCTCCGTCCCTATTGCTCGTGAGATGCCAAACACAGGCTCTATCACGTGGCAGGTGTTCTCCACATGCAAGTTTATCTCCCTCACACCTTCCGGCAGGGGCCCCGACTATTTTCCTATTCCACACCCTTGGGAGGTACTGACGTCTGTCGCCCACACTTTATTTCACCTAACATTTCTTAAGCTTTACCTGTCGATGGAAACATAGTCCAATCATCTGAGACAAGAGAATGAGAATTATTTCAACCTAAAGAGCTCACATAACTGTCTACCCCCTCTCTGAGCACGTTTCCACACCTACAGATTGGGGAGAGCAACCTACCCTTTAAAACTGTGATGCGTATTGCCTGCCACGCTGTGGATATTAAATAAACATTAATTCTCTTCTTCCCCTCACTTTGCCCTGCCCTTTGGGTAGCTTACAGGTTAAACACCTGTGAGCACAAAAAGGGGGTCTATTTTGTATTCAAACAAAGTTTCTGACAATACTTTAAAATAAAATAATGGAACTGGTATGTGAAACGAACGCTGCGTGTCCAGGCTGCCACATGAAGAGGTGACGGGTTTATCTCAGTGAGGGACTCCTGGTGAGGGAAGTGTGAGAACTCTGCTTGTGGGATTTCTCTTGGAGCCAATTTATGAGTCACTCAAAGAATGCAGCTTCACTTTTTTTTAATGGTTTGCCTTCCTGGGGTCTTTACTGGCTCACCATCTTATCCCATCCGGAAGTCTGTGCTCTGGGATGGAAGTAACTTCACGGTATTTTAACAAAAAGAAAAATAGGTGATATTTTGACTGTGCACTTTACTCCTTGCCTTGGGTTCAAATGGTCTTACTATTACAAAAGATCAAAATTACCACAAAAGAATGAAGATTTGAAGTCAGGAAATACTTAAGAAATCTAAAGGTAATTGCAAAAAGTTTAGTTCCACCACTGATTTGACATAAGGCAAGTGGCACAGATATTTAGTTATAGACTTTAATGATGACTGTTTTGAACGGAACTTTATGTGGATTCACGTGTTCAAGTTAGATTGTTGATTTTAAACATTTACCTAATATGAAACTTTGCTGCACAAAAATATTGCAGTTAGTTCAACAGGATTTACTGTGTACTCCTCATAAGTCAAAATAATTCCAGAAGAAATGCTGTAGATTAAGGTCTGGAAATATTTTAGATGCAACACTCTATTAGTAATAGAATTTTGGCATGCACTTCAAATTTATGGATAGTTAATTTACTTATGCATTATATACATATTCTTTAAATTATCATCACATGTATGCATTTATAAACCATGTGTATTATGGAACAGGCACAATGGCAAGGACAAGATATGTGTGTGTGTGCACACACTCTAATATATTCTTTCCTTATTTTGGGGGAACATTTTATGGATTTCTGGCACATACACATGCATGCTACTTTGAAGACCACTGTTACAGATAATGACAATTGAAACAAAGGGACTAAGACTCCTTCTAAATGGCCATTAAACAAAACTGTTACCTTTTATCTCAGTTTAGCAACATTCATTACCTACACTAGAAATCAAATGCGATGCAGATTCACCAGGAGTACAGTTTAGGAGGAAATGCATGAATGCAATTCATCATTATTTGTCCAGTAGACAAAGCCTAATAAACTTGCTAAAAACTGCATGTTGAGCTGACAGAAGACTCTATTAAATGAAGTGACACCATAAATACACAGGAAGACATTTCTGCAGGTTTGATTTCTAAAGTAACCAAAGTCAGATGCAACTTTGAATCTGGTGATTGAAAGAGGGCCACCATGATTTGAACTGACTGTGTTTCGATTCTGAGTCTTACAGAGTCAAAGACACTAACAGTATTGACCGAACAACTGTGTTTCCAGCTGTGGAGCCGGGTGCAGTTGCACCAGTATTTGAAACAGCACTCGCACGGGTGTGTAACAGCATGGTTATGAGAAGCTACCTCACTATAAAGACAATGGCCAGGCAGAAAGGAGTAGCAGTAGTGAGACCACCTGTCTCTAAATTTGTGTGTGGGGGGGGGTTGCTGTTCATCTTCTTACTTGAAGTTACAAAACATACTTTTATTCATAAATCCAAAGGGCCTATCAGACAAAGGATTACTTCCTTATTCTAAATGGCATGCCACAGCAACATCTGGTACAACAAATTAATTCCAGCAATTTCTTCAAGTTTCCTTATTAGAGGATAACATATAATTTTGTAATATTTAAAGTCCATTTCAATGTTAAATTTTTTTCAAAAGAATTATATTAGAGTAATAAGTTTGGTTTCAGTGTAGAAAACTCAAAGTCATGAAGAGGAAAAAAGAATGACATTTTTTATTAGTTTGGTAAAATTTGCCAAATTCATATTAAAAAACAACAGGCTGCTGGAAAGAAATAATCAGGAGCAGACTTGACAGACTTCAATAAAAATGCTTCAGTGTATTTTTAAATGGCAGTTGATTTTTGAACAAAACAGAATTCTATAGAGGTTTCCTGGGGTAAACCTTCTGGATTTCTTACCTTGCCGTACTTCTGGGCGTAAGAACCTGTGAGCAGTGAGTGAAAGACAATGATGGTTTCATCCAAATCCCAGACAAACACACGCTGAAGAAAAAGATAAACATCAAAGATTGACCCCATTCTAAGGAAGCAGAAATCTCTGTAGACGTAGAAAATATCTCACTTTGTTATTGGATATAATCATTTTGGCGAAACCTGTGCTCCTCCATTAATTTTTTCCCAGACTTTCCAGAGCTAACCCTGTGATGCCTTGAGGAGCAAGAGTGATACAAGTAATACACTTAAAATTCAGACATTCTAATTTGAAACAATTTGTCCAAATATTTGATTGCAGTTAGTACTCCAAAAGACACATTTGGATTTTATAATAGAAGTGAACCTGAAACTATTTTTTAAAGTTTTTATGCCTCATGGATTCATGGAATACTGTAATACATGCAAACAATTAAAATTTTAAACATATTTAAAGGACTTCATAAGTAATCCCTAAATGAATAATGCAAAATGTGGACTCTTGAGTCAGCTTAGACAGACTGTAAGATGGGTGGTTTGGCCTGTACAGTGTGTGAAGATTTCAAATTATTGGTCAACTTTTCAAGATTAGGAGATTTCCAACAGACTTCAGGGTTCTGACAGCAGCAGAGGAACTGGAATTTGTGGCAATGCTGGCTGGTGTTTTGCATGGCAGTGATGGGTGGGCCCTTTGGATTGGGTGAATGCTCCCTGCTCCCCACGAGAGGCTGGCTTCCTAGCCCAGTTCACCCACTCACTGATTTTCACCTGCTGAGTTCCTGCACGCATTCGAATTTGCCACTGTTGTTCAGGCAAAGGGAATGATCTTTTATGAAGAGGTGCAATGATTATTACTTAACTTTACTAACCCTGGAAATTTCATGTTTTTTCTTAATCGAAGTATGTAGTTGTTTAAGAAGTAACACGTTATGGTTAAGAATACTTCCTTCTGATGTTTTATAATAAAAAAACTCAATCTGATTCATATGGATACATCTCAAAAGAGTTTTCAACTGAAAAAAAAATGACACATGGAAATTTTTACAGACACAAAAATTTTAACCTGTATCAAATGATTGAAATTTTTCCTATTTTTAAAAGACAATGTTTGCTTTCCACACAAATTAATTTTACCTTTCAAAATTATTTGACCCATATAAATATCTTTCACTATCTTACTACTATCAAAGGAAGTGCTTCTCAGAAAATGACCCCATAAGCAGTGGCATTATTTTTAAAATTTCTGTTTGTGCCAAGGTGGATCAAAAGATGCAATTATCTCAGACCTAGAATTTGTATATTATTATCATTTTTAAGTTGTTATTGCTTTCAATTTGGCCATTATGATGGCCAAATATATATATAAAGTTTGAAACTTTATGATACCATAAGCATAAAATATGTATTCACTAAAAGTAAAATTCTCTGAGGATGAATCGGCGTACCTCCAGGTCACTGTCAGGTGGTGGCGAGGGGTTGTTTTTGCGGCCTCTTCCTCGGGACTTTGACCCGGAACTCCGACACGTCCTCTCATCAAGATCTTTAATGGGTGTGGAGGGGCTCTGCACTGTCTCAAACTCTCCTGTAAACAACACAACTCATATCAAGGAGGGCACTTCATTCTGAGATCAGGTATGAGTCTTCGTAACAAATTCTTATATGACAGAAATTTCCTTAGGACAGAAAAAGTAAAGATTTATATTCCCAAATACCCAAAACCTAATGGGTCAAAGTCAAAGTCAGACAAATCCATCCCAATTTCAATCTCTGTGATCTATTACCTCTGAACACCTTTAATACTCCATGTGCCTTCAATGTCCTGTTTTTCCCCCCACCTACATATTTATCTCAATTTAGATCTATTCTCGCCTCCTTACATCAGAGTTCAGAGGGTGAAACATCTCCCGGATCAATCCCATGCTTCCCTCCACCTGCAAACTTGGCTCCTTGCAGGGAATCTTGCTCTGTTGTCTATTTATCAAACCCTGTCTCACCTTCCTTCTAACCTCTTCTTTTTCTGGGGCTGCAGGTAAGTTTAAAAGCCCTTGCCTTTGACCTTGCATTTCCATCTAGAAGCTATCTGCTTGTCATCTTCTTTTTTTAAATGATACTTCTTAAAAGAATAGTGCATGCTAGTGCTGTCTGACAGAAATGTAATGAGAGCCACAAATGGAACCATGTGTACAATTTAAAATTTTTGCAAGCCTCATTAAAAAATAGATAAAGAAACATATGAAATTAACTTTATTTGTGTGTTTTACTTGAGCTAATTTGTCCAAAACGTTCACTTCAACATGTAATCAATATAAAGTTTATCAATGACATGTTTTACATAACCTCCGTTTCACACGGAGTCCTGTGTGGTCTACACTCACAGCAGGTCTCACTGTGTGCTGGTCACAAGTGCCCAACCGCTCTGTGTGGCCAGCAGCACAGGACTGGACAGCACATCTCTCTCTGCTTCCTGACATCCGGTTTGCCATAATTTAGCTTCGGTTCATCCAGACTCTAAAACTACTCTTACGCAAAGTCCCCAATAATCACCTCATTGACAAATGCAATGGATTCAGTCCTCATCTTCCTGGGTCTCCATGCTGGCTTGGATCCTCCTAAACAGCACATCCTTAGAGCCATTATTTGGCAGCTGACACCCTGCACTCTCCTAGTTCTAGACTCTCCCTCACCAGTCCTTCTCTGCCTAGCAGACATGGGCGTTTTCCTCCTCCCATTCCCTGCATGCTGACACTTAAGAGCCTCAGACTTTGATCACTGTCCTTCTCATGCCACACCATCTGGGCAATCTGACCCTCTCAGAAGTTAATCACTTTTTGTGTGAAGACCCAAACATAGGCTACATGTTAAGTTTCAGACTTTGTGTCTAATTGATTTCTGCATGTCCCACAGATGCCTGAAGGTCTGACATGTCTGAAACTAACTTGTAAGATGTGAAGCATCTTATAAGGTAGGAAGTGCTGAACGGTGGCAAATCTGTGTGTGTGAGGGGCATTAGGTTAAGACAGAGGCGCAGTAAAGCCTCACAAGTAACAAGAGTCAGTTTTACCCTAGGACAGCAAATATTTTACTCAATCTCCATGAATCTCAGTTTTTTTATATTAAAGCATGGGCAACAACAACTACCTTTTTGAATTATTGAGGTAGATCTGACATATTTAATTGGCTTTAAATCACATGCATGAAGTAAGCACTCTATGAGAGCCTGATAGCAAATTATGCTACATTTAGGTTATGCAATTTTTAAACATAAAGACACTATGACTATCATGCTTTATCATGAAATTAAAGTCAAATAATTATGAGGACAGTTGAGTGGATATTTATCTAAATCGAATGTGAACAAACTAGAAAATATTTAGGTAATATTTTTTTCTGAGATGTTCTAAATGAATAGCAACTTTTACACAGTTAACTTTAATTGTTTATAATGGTTATAACATCTTCTTTGAGAAATACTGTGCATGTCAGGACAGCATAAAAAAAAATGTGTTTGCTCCAAACACTATCTGCTCCTAAAACATCACTAGAGCTGTTCACTGCATGCCACTCTGCTACCACCTGTGCGAGAGCCGACAGCAGAGTAAAAGGTCTTCAGTTCTGAGGGTGAATGTAGCCCTGCCATAGAGCAAATCATGTTTCAGCTTACTTGCATTAAGTAGGCATTAATTAGGCTTTAGGTATTTAAACATTCACCAACTTCTAAAATATGGCACACACAATTTTTTCTAGTTTTAGTTTTTCTGAACAGAATTTTCCTAAGGTTATTATGTCCTGTAAATCAAATGTCTTTTTCAAATAAAATGCTGATTCAAATTAGTGCCCCCACTTATTAAATAAGCTTATAATAATTTGGGGGGATGACATCCCATACAACCTGTCTTTCTATTTATTATACATCATTTTTTCAGGTGTTAACTATCATAAGGCAGCTTTGTTCTTGCAACAGTCCAAGAGCTGAAACGTGGAAAATCCCAAAGTCACTGTAATGTTACAGGTGGTTAATGGTTGACTAGATCCGTAAGAATTTGGCAGGAACAACTCAGCTATTCCAAGGAATGGGGAGCCAAAAGCTATCATAGGAAAAAAAGTGAAAGGAGCAGAAGAGGAAGGGAAAAGACTATTCCCAGGAATTGTCTGGGCTTTTATAAAAGTAGGACTTGATACCACTGATTCATTCCAAGTTACTGAAAAATCTTAAAAGGGGTTCTAAGAATCTGAAAAAAAATATGGGTGGGAGTGTTTTGATGGAGGTAAATGCATAGCTTTTTAAAGAACTAGGAAGAGTACCTCCACATTTATTAAACATTTAGTATTTGCTGTGTACTGTTTTCTTTTAAAAAATATTTATTGAAATCTGTCTAGCTTTATTCACTGCTCATTATGTCTGTGTGACCGATTCACACCTGTAGACTGAGACAGTTGTTCTTCCCCTAATATGGCTAGAACTTCATTCTATTTGTACACTATCATGTGTATCCATTCTGTTCAGGGACATTCGGGTTGTTCAGAATTTTAGGCAGTTAAGAATAAAGTTGCTACAAACATTCTTGTTCTTGTCTTTATGGACATAAACTCCTATTCCTCTATCTTATGTGTTAGCAGAGGGTTTTATGAGTCAGAGGAAAGACATACATTCATGTTTAGTAGACTCTGATCACCTTTCTCTAAAGTGGTTGTATCAACTCACTCTCCTACTAGCAACAAGAATTCCAGTTGCTCCACATCCTTGCCAATTCTTGCGATTGCTAGTCTCTTCATATTCATCATTGTGAGGTTATGGTGGTATCTCACTGTAGATTTAATTAGCATTCTCTTGATGAGTAATGATGTGAAATGCTGTTTTTATATTTTCATTTCCCATTTGGTATCTTCTTTTTATGATAAAACTGTTGCCCACTAAAAAAATCAGGCTTTTCCTTACTGATTTTTAAATACTCTTATTACAAACACTCTTTATCTATCTCTACCTCTAACTCTATCCCTAACTCCACCCTCCCTCTCGCTCTAGCGCTGCCTCTATCTCTATGATATAAACCTCTCTCTGACCCAGTGAATTTGGTCTTTCATTATCCTCTTCTAAAAACGGGAAAACTGAAGACATGTGGAACCAAACTTCCCAAGATAAAACTGCTTGTATGTGGAATTCTGGTGTGATTCCAGAATTCCTGCTTTAACCACTAGACTACACTTCCTCCCCAAATGGTAGCAGACCCTCCAGATTACAAGCATAGCCAAGCATTGTAGAGACTTTACACAATTTGTGAGAGTGAGAGCCAACATATTCATCAAAAGAACTCATAGTAAAAGAGCAGGTTCAGAAGGGGCCAAGGCTGTATCTGGGCTCCTAGAGCCACCGTCCAGGTGGAACTGTTCTGACCTCTGTATCTTTTGAAGATGCTGTCCTTTTTTCTGATAAAGGGTAAAACCAGTAACTTGAGCTCAACTGGTCATTAAGCATTTGTTGACACCCCCTCCATTTTTTTTTAAAGGAGAAAGCTGTCACTTCCAGAGCCTCTGCCAAATTTCACTCAGGTAATTGCACCAGGGTACATTAATGCTGCAGGTGGGGAAAATGCAGATTGGCAGAGTGGTTAACTGTGGTCAGTTCTTTCTATCTGAATCCTCTTGTGACCTTCTATTAAATGAATTAGCACTTTGCTTTCCTTCCTATCCTGGAGTGAAATGCCAGGAAGCTGTGGAAAGTCTACTGAGTTCTGCCTAAAAAAATTGGCATCTTTTCAAAGAGTGGAGTGATCTTACTATATCCCTTACTTTTTTTGAAGCACTTGTAAAGTTTAATTAGCTAATGTATTGTAATGTTTGCCAAGGCCTCAGAGTGAAGAATAATATTGTTACAAGTCACTAATTATATCCTATCAAAATTTAAAGATGTTTAAAATATTTTAAAAAGGAGGAGCTAAAAATATCTCTAATGTGGTAATAAGTCATCAAACTTTCTGAATGCAAATCAAGGGTATAATATATACTTAAGATAATCTTTATGTTAAAAGCAAAGAGAGATCTTTATGAAGATAATGGACTAAAATATCTGCTCTTAATCAGCCTGGTAATGTTTCTTTTAAAAACATTGTCAAACTACCTAATAAGGTAAAGTAATAACTGAATGCTATTTGCAATTTCCAAATAACATCGGTCATTACCAACTGCCTCAGGCATATTCTTGAGCCAACACTATACATGATTGAATAATTATCCTTTAATCAGTACAGTAAGGAATAACTGTACCTTCCCTGCTTTAGATATTTAGATCCAACCTTATTTCTTTAGGGCTTATCTCTAATTCAAAACAATAAGCTCTCTCTTATAAAACATGAAGCATGTTTCTATTTTAAAAATGGGAGAAGTCAACAGTGAAAGATTTATGAAAAATTGTGTTTTTAATTATTAGGCCTCTGTTTTAATTCCAAAGTGCAGGGCTGATTATTGGGAAACAATTTTCATACTCTTAAACTAAAGGTCTCACATTTCATCAGTAATAGAGAAGAATCTCACAATTGTGTGTTTACTTTTGTATGTATGTCAGATCTGAAAAGGCAAAATCAAACTTAAATGTACCTTGATTAAAGTTCTGAGATCACAGAACATGTTAAAAATTCAGACGTGTGTGTTGTTATGATATTGGTTGAGAGAATAATATAGTTACAAGTAGAAATAATTTCTTCCTTAAATTCAACAATCTGATAAGATGTGAAAATTATCTATCATATCTATAAAAGCTTTACATAAGCCATGACCACAAAGATCCCTCCATGTCTTCTGGAAGTCAGTTCTAGTTTTTACATGTATTGTGTATAGCATGAGTTATGAGTCAAAATTCTGGTGTGCTTTTTTTTTGTGGGTTTTCTTTGTATTTCTGTTTTGTTATATGCATGTCCAACTGTTCTAGTGCCAGTTTTCAAAAAAGTATTCATTCTCCAATTGCCTTTGCACCTTTGCCAAAATCCATTTTCCAGTATATGTACATTGGTCTATTTCTGGCTCCTCTGTTCTATTCCATTGCCAATACCACACATTCTTGATTACTGTATTTTACAGGTCTTGAAATTAGGCAATGTAAGCCCTCAAACTTCATTCTTATTTTGCAAAAATATTCTGGCTGTTCTGGTTTCTTTGCCTTAAATTTTAGAATCATCTTGAGCATTTCTCCACTAACTCCTGCTGGAACTTTGACTGGGATTATGATGACTCTCCATCAAACTTGCTTTTAACTTCAAATACTTTATCTGGGCTAAATATGTGTCAGCAAATACAATTCCAATAAGAAGTCAAGTAAGTTTCAGACAACAAAAAATACACTAGACTTTAAATATGTGGTGATTAGACAAAGATACTAGGCTGCCTAGCAATGATCCTACAGATCCTAGGGATGCAGGGAACACTCATTGACTGGAGGTACTGATGACTCACAGAGGAAGGACCTACACAGTCTCTCAAGCATAAAGGGAATATGGCTAGTTACATCCAAAGGAGTTAATTTAACAACTTTTCTAGGCTGTCAAGATCTTCACAAAATAATTAGCCTGGTGAAAGGTCCACTGACCTTTATATATCCTTTTATATTCATATGTACACTAACATTTAAAGCTAAAATCTGCTAACTGTACCACATCTAAAAGAAGTGTTTTCTGAAATGACAGAAGTAGTTCATCTTATACAGTGTACCAGCACCAATTATGCAGCAGCATAATTGTCTGGGAGCTTTAAGCTTTGGTTCTAATTGTCCATTTTCTCCATATGTATGTATTTATTCATCCATCGATCCTCACCTGAGAATATTTTTCATTGCATTTTAGGGAGAGAGGAAGGGAGAGAGGAAGGGAGAGAAACATTGATTCGAGAGAACAGCATTGATTGGGTGCACCCGACCGGGGACTGACCCAGGCATGTGCTCTGACTGGTAATCGAACCCGCAACCTTTCAGTTATGGGACGACACTCCAACCAACTGAGCCACACCGGCCAGGGCCATTTTCTCCATATTATTAGACACAGCAAAACATATGAAAGTATTTCACCTGGATGAAGATCTGTACCTGGTTGGCTAGTCAGTCCTGGGAGAGATTCCTGCAACTGATAGGTTGAGGTTGAGGATGACGTGCCGTCAGCTGTGTTATTTGATGTCATATACGCTCCATATGTCGATGCTGAGTAATACTGTGCATACTGGTTTTGGCCAAAGGCTGTGTAAGATGGATAATCCTGAAACAGTAATTAAGATATGTGTGTGTTTTACAGCTTGAAAGAAAAGCTATCACTATGGTAAATTGTAAGATTAGTATTTGACTGTGTGTTTTGGAGTCGAGAGCTTTGAGATGATCCGAATGAATGGAGACTATTTTGCAGGCACCTTCTGCATGCACATTGTCATGAACTACCCTGCTGATTTTGCAAACCAGATCTAAGACACACATTTTAATCTGTCTAAAGGGTACATATGCTTCACTTTGCCCTACAGTTATTTATCCAAGGATTTACACCATCAGGTCTTATGCACTTGAAGAGGCAATAAAACAAGGAAATCAGCTCACATTCCCAGCATCTGTTCTCATATGGCTTCTAACATCACCTGCAAAGAGCAGGTATGGCTGCCCCTCCCAGCTTCCATGCATACCTCCATCTGCGTTACTGTGATTTTTTAGCACAGTAATTTTGCTTTCTTAGAAGGAGGTAAAGAGTAGATGAAAGAAGATGAATGAATAACTTTCCTGTCCAGTTTCTCACAGGATACATGCCACCTGAGGCCTTGACTTAAAGTTTTTAGTGAGATTTTCAAACACTTAATTTGCCTCATGTGTTACAGAGAAAAAAAAAAAGCACGGGTCAACTCCTCTGACTTGCTTTTTACTAAAAATTTTTAAGAAGCTTAAAATGATCTAAATTATCCTTCAAAATCCTTTTACATATTAATATAATGAACAGGGATTTGTTGCCATAATTGGTGTTTAATGTATCTAGTGTGTTTTAGCCCAAAGTGTTATTAATGCTGACACAGCCTTGGTCAGGATTAGGCATCCCTACTGCATGTTCGGAAGGGAATAAAGATCCACGTTTGTTGTGAATTCTGAAAAAGGAAATTCTCTGTAAAAGTAAATATGTGTATAAACCTCCATATAAGTAAATACGTGTATAAGCAAATCTTGTCTAAAAGGATTAAGTAGTATGGCAGAAAACTAAAATTCTATTTATCTGACAATTTCTAAATTTGATGTTCTCCATTGTCATCAGTGAGACAATAATAAAACCATTACCAATATTTGGACAAATTTCATAGCAACACATTTTTCAGAGGAAAGCAGGAACAACAAACATTTGCATAGTGGTTACTTTGTGTCAGGTACTGGTCTAAAGCCTTCAGTGGATTTAGTGATTGAATCCTCCCAACACCCTGTTCGGTATTATCATTATTTCCATTTTACATGGAAGTGGACAAAGGCACGCAGTGCTTAAGTGATCTGCCCAAGGTCAGACAGCCAGCAAGTTTCGGGGCGGAAACTGGAAGCCAGAGAGCCTGACCAGCACCTGTACACTGAAGCGCTCTGCTACAGCCTTAAGGAAGACGAATTTACATACTGGAAAGGTCCAGACTACCAGGTTCCTGTGAAGGTAATGTCTTTTGGTGCTCAATGAAGAGTGGCTTCACTTCTCTTCATTTCCACTATTGTCACCCTGGTCAAAGCTACTTTCACTTCCCATTGTAGCCAATGGACAGGTTTTCTAATTTGTGTCCTTGCATCCATTTTGGGCTTCCTCCAAAGTCCCTGAAGCCAGAGTAATCTTTTCCAAACATAAATCACACAATGCTAGTCTCCTGCTCAAAATCCTTTCATAGCTTTCCATTGGGCTTGGAACAGAATCAAAATTCCTTCCTATACACCACAGGGCCCTACATGGGCAGGGCCTTGCCCATCTCCACAGACATGTCTCCCCACGGGACCCTCAAGTACAAACTGAACTCCAGCCTGCTTTCTCTTTGCAGACACACCATGTTTTTCATCCCTCATGGGTCTGGTACAGGATGCTTTCTACACCTGAGCCACCCCTGCGCTCATTCCTCGCCCAGCCCTTAGAGGACTCAGCCTAGATGTCGGTTCCACTGAAAGGCCATCCACAAAATCACCCCTGCGCAAGTTAGACTTCTAATAATATTTTTAATAGGACCTATTCCCTCCCCTTATGCTTTCTAATTATATATTTATGTGTGTGTCTACGGGTTTATTATTTGCTTCTCCCAGTAGGTTGTAAGCTCCACGAAGTAGGAATCATGTCGGATCCACCCCAACCCCCACCTCATTTCCCTGAATACGGACGGACCTGTTCCTAATACAGAATTAAGTACTCAATGAGTATTTGCTAAAATAATAAATTGGTATCCAGTCCATAGTCCAAAATACAGGCTACATTTATATTGGGACCACTGTATTTAAATATTCAGGGAGCATTTGATCTGTTTTATGATATAAATCTTTCCTCTCCTTTATGAATCTTTTATCCTCTCAAGGAGAACAGAGTTAACTCTTTCTCTTACTCTATTGCACTAACTAGTAACCTAAAAAAGTAAAAAATAAAAAGCAATAGTAGTCCAAGAAGAATTTTATTTAGTAACATGATATTTTAGACTAAAACTGACAGCACAATCCAGTTATTGATTATATAGTTCAATCAATTAATGTTCACAAACTGTTTTATCAAGAAAAATAAAATTACGTTTAGTTATTTGTTTAGTCTGAAACTAAATTATGTCTAGTTTAAGATTATAGGAAAGTATGCAATACATTTTGTAATTTCATGCCAAATGATTAAAATAATCACAGCTTAAATGTTTAAAGGGCAGAACTTTAAAAAACAGGATACCTAAATATATAGAATTACACATATCCACCAAATTCTGGGGGATTATGCACTTATACAGCACTGAAACTATTCTTCCAAACTCAGAAATAGACAGAAAAGGCATAAGTACAAGGAACCACTGTACCTGTTGTGAGCCGGTGAAATTCGTTGAATTGGAAACTGAATTATTTGCATAAATAGTAGATGATGGTGCAAAACTAGAACCTACAGGTAAATAAAAAATTGCTTATTAAAGTACTTACTGTAAAATAAAAATATTTCACTTTTCAGAACTCGATGAGATAAATATATTTTTGATTTTGTTAAGACAGTAATATTTGACATTGAGAGATTTATAAGGAAAATGTGCTTAACTCTGTCCCTCTCGTAACAACAGATAACATCTAGAACAGCGTTAACAAGGATTGAAGTTAACCTTCAAGGCTTGAGTGTCTAGAAATGTAGAAGCACTCGAAGAATAAAATACTCTGCAGACTGAGACTACTTACACACTACTGGAACTTCCAGACTACTGAACTTGCAAGTGGCCACATCAACTGTATTTGCATACAAAAATCACCCGAGTTAAACACTTGGGCAGGGTTAGCTTAAGAGATCAACACACAGAACCCACTTAGAATTAAGTGCTGCTTGCAACAACCTGTCTTTTCATTCCTCTGTCCTTTCCTTAGAACAAAAAGTGCTAGGAGCTAGGGCTCAGACTCACAGGGTTGATATTTCAATAGTCTCAGATTTGAGGGCCTTCTAAAATTTACTATTTGGTCAGCAATTTATTCAATGACTTTTTTAAATTAGGGTAACAATAAGTGAACTATTAATTTTCAGATTTGCTTTAAAAATATGTTGCTTTGGAATGTACTTGTTTTTTTAATATTTTGGTTTTTATTTCTCTATTTTTCATTTTTGCATTTATATTTTATTTTTATTAAACACTTTTGAATTTTATTATTGTTCAAGTACAGTTTTCTGCTTTTCCCTCCCACCTCTTTCCCCCACCCCAGCCATCCCCACCTCCTTCCCATGATTCCAACCCACCCTTGTTTTTGTCCACGTGTCCTTTATAGTTGTTCCTGAAAACCCTTCACACTTTCTGCCCCATTATCCCCTCCCACCTTCCTTCTGGTTACTGTCCGTTTGTTCTTAATTTCAATGTCTCTGGTTATATTTTCCTTGCTTGTTTGTTTTGTTGATTAGGTTCCAGTTAAAGATGAGATCATATGGTATTTGTCTTTCACCACCTGGTTTATTCACTTAGTATTATGCTAAGTGGAATGTACTTATTAAGGAGTAAAATGAAAAATTATTGAGGCAGCTGATTATTTTACCAGTGGGTGAATAGTATTATGTAATCAATGCAAAATGACCTGACCAGGAATGTCCAACAGGAAAGTATTTGGGGGACTAAATGAAACTGTCTTCACAGTCTCTCACATGCAGCACGCAGCTGTGAGGCTCACTGTGGCTGCGGCACGTATGCAAACACGCTTCGACCTACACGCCCAGTGATGGGGGACCTGCCGTCCCAGCTAAAAAGTCCTCAGTCATTATCTCATTTTAGTCAACTGACTCAGATGTCAATTCTAGTTCCTTAAACATGCTAATGTAGCTCCAAATCTGTGACTATACCAGTGTAGACAAAATGAGAGACAGGAACAAGCTTTTGATGTTTTTATTACATCACTAATTTTTTTTCTGCAACTAGTACACAATGACTAAAAAAGAATTTTTAATTGGAGTCAAAAACAAGAGGAAAGATTAAAAATGATCATATAGGAAGATTTGGGAGGTGGTACAAATTGTATAAGTATTCATATTAAGAAATGCAGTATCAGTAGGGGAGAGATATTTTAAGGATGGACATAAAATCCTCATTCAATGATAAAAGGGACTTAGGAAAGTGCTAACTCAACTTTAAATGGGCTCAAACCAGCATTGCCTACTTCAGAAATTCTGACAGGAAAATAGTGGTTTTGGTCATGAACCTCTGAAATCACTTAAGTAGATGGTAAACATGTGACTGCTGGCATGGTGACCGGCTCGGAGGTTGTTTTGTTGGAACAGGTTTACTGCCAATTTTACGCAACTTAAACTTAACTATTTAAATTGGGTATGGGTCATATATCTTGATGTATGTTCAACAGTTTTCATCATGTTTCTGTCTTGATGGAATGGTGTGAGTAGAGGATTGCTGTTTAAAACCATCTTCATGACTGTACCATTCTAGTCTGAAGCCCAGGAGCCTCATTCAAAGAATTTGTTCTCACATAACTTGTCTCCTGTGTGGCTGCTTACCTGGCATCTGGTAAGAATAAGGTGTCTGGCCCGGCTGTGGAGTGGAGAACCCTGGGCTGTAACTGAGGCACCCGCTCTGTAACGGAGACTGAGTTTGTGGAAGTCCACTCTCTGTCTTGATGCCCGGCAACATCACCCCCAAGTCTGTTTGGAAAATGCATTCAGTCACTAAACGATCTCACTCCTGAATGGCATCTCATAGTAGAATACACAACTACTAGCCAGAAGGATTATCTGCTTATAACCAAAGAAGGAGAGGAGAGAAGGTGTGAAAGAAATACCGTAAGCGGGCAGGCTGTAGGGCTGTCCCGTCTGTGAGTACGCTGTGTAGACTGCCGGCTGCTGCATTCCCGAATACTGAGTCTGGCCTGCATAGGCAGACATTGTTTGAGCTGCTGGTGTAGAAAGAATGTGTGGATAGGGCCTAAATATCAGAAAAATAGCATTACTGTGGCAACAAAGACTGCATATTAATTCAGACAGCTTAGATTCAGTGAAACCTTATAATAGCCAGGAAGTAATCTTCTTTATCCACAATATAATTTTAACAATACAGGAAAGGATGTGAGTCAATGTCAGGAGCTTGAACTCTGCTACAGACCAGTCGAGTGATCTTGGACAAATAATTTAACCCCCCTAAGTCTCTATCTCCCTGTAAAATGGGAAATTAGGTTTAGATATTATATCTAAAGTGTTTTCTAGGTCTAAAGTTCTTGTTTACACCAGACATAGCATTCTAATTAATATGTATATGAGGAAAATGGAGCTCAGGCCAATTAATTAAAATGCTGGTGAGCATATTTCCAGTTAATGTGCATGACCTAATGCTATGCAATGACTATAAAAGTCATTAAAAGCCCTACCAATTTTTTTTTTTTTACCAAACTAAAAAAGTCTTAAAAAGCAAAGGTAGGCAGCTTCCTGAAAAGAAATGGCATGCCACGTTTTAGATAATGATCCCAAATGGATATCCAATCCCCTGCCTGTTCTTAAGGACAGGCACTCTAGCTGCTACAGAAGATAATATTTAAATGTGTATAAATCAGGAATCCAAACTCTTGATCCATCTGGGTGATTGCCACCAAATTAAGGTCTACAACCAATACAGTTGAACTTGAAATGTCTACAACTGTCCTCAACAAGTTGACTACATTAGTTACAAAAATAATGAAGTATCATCTTCAAAAACATGTTTATTAGGACTAGAAATCCAATAAAATACTGTAATGATGAAACAAATTATGAAGTGATGTTTGATTCACAAAATTTCAGAGCCCACAATATTCTAGTAAATGTGATCTAAAAATGTGATCTTTTTAGATTTGTTTTAAATGAGTCAGCATTTTAGAATTTTCACTAAAAAAATCAGTATGTTCTGTTTTGAGATGCTTTCCTTAATATATAAATATCCAAAATGAAACAAATTGTCCAGATAAAAGTGAGTGTGTCTGTATTTCTAGATTTGTACAGGACATGTATACATCCAACTAATTAAACCAAGTGTCTGTCTATCACTCATTTATATACACAGGTGTATCTCAGTTTAAAGCTGTTATATTGTGTGAATACAGAGTGATACAGATAACTCCAGAAGAGTTTTCTAACACATCTGAAAGAATCTACTGACTACTTACTTGGAAGGATAGAGCTGTGAGGAATATTGATGTGCTGATCTGGGACTGTAGCCACTACTTGTTATTACTGTGAAGAGAAAACACAAAAAGTGCAAAAAAGTTGCTTCATAAATGTATTTCACTAGAGAATACAAAACCAATTTTTAAAAATTACCACGTTAAAAGAGTTTCTAAAAATTCACTGATTTTCAAAAAGGAATTCATTTTCTAAACAGAAACAGATGCCCAAACATTTTATTCTAATTGAACCACTTCAAGTTTATTCTATGAGCACGAAATAAATTCTTAAAAACCATTCCTCTCCCCCACTCTTCCATTTTCTCAAATTAGTAGCATCTTCTTATGTATTAATATGCTATGAATAAATGTTTTTGATTAACCTTTCATGATATAAAGATAAATTTTTTAAATTAGCAAACTTTGTTTTAAACCCAATTACGATGGCAATGTATTGCCCTTCCCCCATATTTATTCTAATAGAATGAACAAAAATTAAGAAAATGTGACATTCCAACCTCCATATTCATACTGGCAAACGCTATCATTTTCTATTTTATTTCTTTTAACAATCAGATGAGTAATTAAAATTGCAGAGCTCACAATATTCTAGTAATAATTGAAAGCATGGGTGATAATGCACCCCCTTAAAAAACATAACTGCAAAATGCAGTAGCAGTCTTATTTACCAAAATATTTTGAACTATCAGAGATAGAACTTTGTTGAGAAGAGCATAGAGGTGAAAGTTGGGTCCTATTAATATTTCATTCAAACATGCAGGCCCAAACTGGAATATATCCAAAAGTTTGGAAGTCACCCTTTCCTTTAACCATCTACCTTCACTAAGACGGATGTACTGCAAATACACGGGCTCTAAAGTGTTGATGCGGTCCCCTCAGAGCCAGTCCATACGGGGCAAGCACACAGAGTGTCTTTATTAGGCCATCTGCTGTTCATTCACTTTTCAAAAAGATTAAAGTAGTACACAACACAGTGCTGGAATTAGTTTAGTCTAATCAATCATAGTTATACTTCAAAGTACTATGTCCTTTCTAAGTTGTTCATAATAATTCCGGAGCTCAACTTTTAGAATTGTAAAAGTGACAAATAGCTTTAGTTTGCTAACTATTTTATGAAACATGAGATTTTTCTATATCAAAACGCTATTAAGTGCCCTTGTGACCTATTGCTGCATAAACAGGTAGAATTTAATATATTTAAAATGCTATTTGGCCTGTAAACCCTTAGTCTGAAAGTATATTATAGTTTTCATAGCAATAGTTCAGAAAGTATGTTTTCAAGAATATTATGAATTTTGAAAATCATTAAATATGACTAAAGTGTTATGTTTTAAATATTTTCAACAGCCATTATTTAAGTGAACTTGCTATATATACTTGAAAAGTGACCAGTGAACCATTTATTTTCTGCTTATTTATTGAAAACTTAAAGAATGTTTAAAACTTTCAAATCAACTCAATGAGAAAAGACTGGTTTTTATCACAGGCACTAAATGTACATCATATAACATCAATAGTGCTATTACACAGGAGATTCAGTCTGATTCACTAATATCACAGTAGTGAATACTCTATCCAAAATACAGTTTTATGAGGCTTAATTCCACATTTTTTGTTTCTTATTTATAAAACTTTGGCACACTCAAGACTTGGACTATACTAATTAGTTATTTTCAAGATCTTAAAAACACAAGGCTTTTTCAAGACACATCAAATAATGAAAAGACACATTCACTGTGGCAGCTTTTATTAAATAAGCTAAAGAGCAAAATTATTTCAGAAAAATCCATGTATGTAAACACAAATCTGAATTTATAGACTACTTCTTCACCCTAGTGAATGAATCTAGAAATCATTAGACTAATGCACCCATAACAGTGTGAAGGCTCAGCCTTTAAAGTTTCCTACTAATGTCTATATATTCATTCTCTAAATAGAATATAAAACCTTTGGCTCAGCAAACTAGAATGTTCACATTAAACTTGGAGAGCTTATGCTTAACTAAAAGTTTTACATTTCATTCTAACATAAATCTGCACATAACTGATAAAAACAAAATGTAACTAAAGTGAGTTGAGATTATGCTGAACAAGGTAAAGAGAGTTGCTACACAGGCAGCCTAATCTCCAGTATGATTTCTGGAAAACCATAAAGACCTTCCTTTTGTTCCCCATTGTCCTTTAGTTAACCTAGAGTCATTACACGAAGCACTGAACTCATTATACTCCATGATTTCTGCCTATAAAACTAAGCAAAATTGCTTGTCTTCAAAATTTCCTAAAAATTAATTAAAACAAATTTTTAAAAAACATAATCAGATTCCCAGAGGGGGATGTCAAGCAATTTTAATGTTTCATTCTTATCATTGTGGCCCCTTAGATTAGTGACTCTCAATGAGGTGGGGATGGGGGTGTGGTTTGAGGAATGAGTAAGAATTTTGTTTTCCGGGGGACAATTAAAATGTCTGGAGACATTTTTTCCTTGTCGTAAGTGGAGGGTGATACTGTCCTCTTGGGCCAGACAATAGGGATGCTGCTGAACATGTTACAATGCAGAGAACAACTACCCCACAATAGGAAACATGCCAATTTTTAAATAGTGCTGCTATCGAGAACTGCTGGCCTAAATCATTGTTGTCCTAAAGAGTTTGGTCCGTGGTACTGGAAATATTCTATGTCTGAGTTGTCCAACAGGAAAGCCATTAAAAAAACACATGCAGCTATTAAACACATGAAATGTGACTAAGTGTGACTAGAATTTTTTTTTACTTGTACCAAATATTAATTAATTTAGACTTAAATAGCCACATATGGTTAGTAGCTACTTTATTGGACAGCACAATCCTAGAAAATTCTTAAAAGAAAATAAAGAAACTATTTGTGAAAAATCATGAGTGAATTTCAGACAGGATGACTGTTCACAAATATTTCTTTTCCCATCCTTACATTTTCCACATTATGGGAAGGACTGCTGAACAGATCAGAACACTGTTCCAGACGATTTATACTGGTGCCCACCTGTGAAGCTTTGACTGTATGGCCTCAGCCACCTTTAACTTAGTGCCTTAGGATTCTTGCCTTTAAAATGAATCAGAGATCTCTAAAATTCCTTCTGGAGCTAACATTCTATAATTCTGTCATTTAGCTTTCAGTTAACTTGTGATGTACTGTTTATGTCAGTGATTACTTAGTAATTCCATTCCTTTCTTTAGAAATATATTCATACGCATTTACTTTGTTGAAAGTTTACATGGGTTATGGTAAGTAATAAAGAATGCAGGAGTTAGTTGGCACCTATTTATCTCTTGGGAGGAAAGTGAATTGCTAGAAAAAATGTAGGCTAGCGCATCTGTGGAGTGTGTGAAGTATTATGTCTTTCTGTTTGAAGTACTAATATTTATGTGACTACATGACAAGTGCTCCCAATCAGTGTGAGCTCATGAGATGGCATGATCTGTAACTATAAAAATCCAATATATGCTATAATGACATGATCCTCAAGGACATACCTTGACTCTGTTTCCAACTGGTGAATGTTTTATTGTAGTACCTCAACTCTTTATATGAAGCTTACCCACAAAAAATCTTTGACCATGAGAATGTGGACAAATGTAAAATCAAATAGAATAACAGAACTAAGATTTAATTACCTACCACAAATACTTCCCTAAGTTTAATGCTCATCTTTATACTATATACATTCCTCCTCACATTAAAAAAAAGGGAATCCTCTCACCAGATAATAAACCAAACAAAAGATTATAACTTTAAGTCAACATAACGCGTGCCCTCTGAGCACACCCGGGAGTTATCAGGTATTTGCATTCAAGAAGGATTGATGTTAAAGACACACTATTGTTCTCTTTGAAGCATTTGACTGAAAGTCACACTCTTGGAGTCAGGGTCCTAATGCAACCAGCATGTGCTCCCCTGCAGCCTCTTCACGTTTAAGACTTGTCACTCAGCTGCTTACACAGGAGGACTTTTTTAAACCCAGAGAGGAAACAAGGTTATTTAGAAGGAATCAAATGGATAGTTCATCTCAAATGTTGGGAATAAGGCAGTTTTGGGGTCACTTAAGTGAGGAGGTTGATGGAGTAAAGTCAGCTATTACGACCTAATTATTAAATTCAGCACTGTGTAAAACAATGACAAAGGAAGCCAGCTCTGCTTATTTCTAGTAAAAAAAAGTCAGGGGGATTGTTTTGCTGTCAACTAAAAAATATTTTAGCAATGATTCCAAATATAATTTCTAAAAATGCATAGTTTTATGACAATCAATTCTCAAAAAAGTAAATTTATCACTAAATTTATAAAACCCCAAGTTCTAACAGCTTTGGCGTTTCTGCTGCTCACTCACTAGGAGAATTATGTGTACGTAACAACACACGAGCTTAAGGCTTTACCTGACCCAGTAAAAGTGTCAAGCGCTCCATCTCCAGTCGTGGTTGTGGTTTCACTGCTGTTCAAAGGCTCTGTTTTGACTGCAAGGAGAGACACTATGTAGAAGAACAAGTACATGTGAGTTTTATTTCTAAATTGATATCAAAGATGCTGACTGTTCTACTAGTGGATTTTCTAGCTACCATGGGCATGCAAGAGAGAACTTGAGAAGTCGATGAAGAGAACTGTGTTAATTTAGCTTTTAAATGGACATGCATTTGTAGAGAATTTAATCTAAAAATCCCCTGGCTAAGCTAGCTCTCTTGAATCAGATTTTTAAAGGCAGCCAACCTTCAAAAATTGAAACAGCACTACACACTTCGCTTTTTTAACCCACCTAAAGCACACTCTGATGCTATAGTCAAAAGACAAAAAAAAAGGAACCATCAGTCAGTCTTCAGGACGTTTGATCCAAAACATGACAAAGAGATGTACTAGCTTATGTTTATTCTTCTTTAGGAAGATATATGTTTTTAAAAAGATTGCACTAGAGTACAATGGGGGCATATTAAAGTACAGAAACCAGGGGCATATTCATGTGTTGGGTGAAAAATTAGGCACTCAATAAATTTTTTGCTTTTAAGAGAGACTAACAAACTATACATAAGGTGTTGGGCTTTTTATTTTAATGTCGTAATGATTTTTAATGAGTCACAGAGAGAATCCTAGAATAAGAGATGATTCTTCAGCAGTAAGTATATCTTTTGGAAACTCTTTAACATGTTGTTCCTACTTCGAGGTGGTGCATTTTAGGCAAATCCTCTCTTGGCAGCGATGCGGCCTGGCACACGTTGCTGTGCTTATTCAATGCGCGTGGGCGGGGGTGGGGGGCGTGGAACAGCCTCTGCTCATTTTGTCACACCATATTTTCCCTTTGTGGGCACAGCTCTGCTACACATACCCCAGCAGCAAGGGAATACGCTGAATTATTTTCTACTTAACACCTCTTCTGTTTCCCGGAATGATACAGTTAAGTCACTCAGAAGCAAGCAGAAACTATAAAAGAAGAAAGCTGAAAACTAGCCAACCAGGAACAAATACGACGAGAAGGGTGGTGGGCCAGAGCAGAGCCACCAACCAAACAAGTCAGCAAGGTTACTCTGTTAGAAAAGTAGTGAATTAGTGGAGAAACGTGCAATGATGATTACGCTCTCTTCCCACATGAACACAATTTTCTGGACCTTCCCTTTGTGAGCTCTGGGGTTAATTTAGTACTCAAGATTCAGTAATGTCATGAAGATTTGCTGGAAGGTTCCGAGAACTCTAACAGGTAGGAAAGGTGGAATAAAGAAACTTAGATTACTGCTCTTAGCCAAAGGGAAGTTTAAGGTTGGCCCCCTTTTCAACAGGAGCAATACTCTGAGGAGCAGTGTCTACTTATTTGAATAATGATAAATAATAAATTGTGGTTACTACTTCTTAATAGTAATTTGTATAGCAGTCCATATTATGCTTATAGCTGATCACGAATTAAACGTACCACTCCAAACTTATTTACTACTATGTAATTATTTATGGAGAGCTTACTATGTGCTAGATTATTTACATTGAACTAATCCTTACAACCTTGATTGACGTGAACCATTATATCTATTTTATATATGAGGAGAACGTTTGTGTAGGCTGAGTGACTTTTCCCCTACAGGAGACGAAGAGCTAAGGTCAGACGTAGGTCTTTAGCTCTAAATCCAGGGTCTCTCCGCCTCCGCCGTAACAGGCAGTCTTCAGGAGGGAAAATGGCTGATGCTCACGACAGTGGCTCTTTACAATGGCTCAGAGAGTGATCAGAATGGGGTTATGTTTTAGACAAATTAATTAGGCACACTGTTAATAATGAAAACTGCAAACCTGGGAATAGGCTAATAAAGTATGTTTTCCATTTCTTCCCCATGAAATACTTAAAAAGATAAAAAGAAGTAGCAAGTTGGAAGGCAGATAATACCAGCACACACTTAAAAAGGTACTTCATACACTCCAGGTGCCCCTGCTGTGCTTTATAAACATTAACTCATTTGCTCCTCATGACAATCATTTGAGGTAGGTAATACTATCATCTTCATTTTTCAGATGCGAAAACAAGGAGGCACAAAGAGGTTAAATAACTTGCCTATAGCCACAGAGCTTGTAAGCACTAGAATTTGAGACCAGGTGGTACAGTTTCAGAATCCAAACTCCAGACCACACTGCCTTTGCAGGCGGCACTAACTAACCACGAGTTCCTCTCATCTGTATCTGTATAAAGATGGCCCAGAGTGCGATCTAGGTGGGCATAAAGGCTCTCTGTGATGCAGTGTCCCCATTTCACTACTGACATTTATGCCAGAAAGACATAGTTCAAAGCCTTCAGCAAACCAAGACAAGAGAAAGATTCTTGGAACTTCCAAATTCTAATTGTGGCCAAATTCCTACTTAAACTTACCTAAATCTATGAACACAATTGTAAAATACATTTAGTTATGCTAATAGTAATATATAGGCCACTTGCGCATTGGCGGGAGGGCAGCGGAATAAGACCTGTGCCTGAAAAAAGTCTAGAAGCCAGATGTAAAGATTAGTTTTGTTACATACTTTGAATAGCAACTTTGAGACTTGATTTCAGAAATATAGTCTTGATGTTGATTATAATCTCCTCAATCTGAAAGTTTCAGGTGGTCAAAAAACAGAAGGTAAGAAGAAGAGTAAGAGTTCCCGGTTGTATTCATTATACTGGAAACAACTCATTAAAATTTTAAAGGTCTGCATTTAGTCAAAGACAAAGAAAATTCTCTTTACTCAGAAAAGTCATCCCTAGAAAATATATGAAGAAAAGCATAAATATCAAGATGTGTTCAGTGTACTAAAATGCATGGATTTTAAAGTGATAATTCAGCAAATGAATAATTCAACATTTGGAGAAAAAAGCTACGCATGAACTCAACTTTATTTTTCATGTGCACGTAAAAGTACAACAAGAGGGAATGGGAAACCGATGATGTTGCTACAGAAAATAAACTGTTTTCACATTAGGTGAGCGTCAACAAACACTTCCTGAACTCCAGGTAAGATGCGAAGTTATTTTGGTCTGACTTTATAAAGAAAGAAGAATATTTGTTAATACTAATTTGTTTTCTTCGGGAACAGAAAATTCAGGTAGAAAATGGATATGGGCATTATTCATATGATTGGTTGATTTATTCAAAAGGTGTTAAAATACAAAAAAGTATCTTACTATTTATAAAACAAGTAACTAATATAAAGTAAAAATTATAATGATTATAATTAAAACTTGAAAAGTGAAAGTTAATTTTATCAAAGGTCTAAATATACTTGAAATGTATTACAATGTCTTTTGTCTTGCTGTTGTTTCCTACTTTAAGTTAGATTTATTATATGTTCCTAAAGGCAGGAAGTTTTTTAAAATTAGGTGCAAAGCACTATTGGGAAAAATATTCATCAATTTTATGCATGTTACTAGTTTCTAAAACTTGTAAAAATCCTCATTCCAAATGGTTACTAGTGTATATTTATGCCATGTTCCAATGAATTTTTTTCTAACTGTGTTTTATTTTTCTTAATATTACATGGAAGATAAATGGGACTTTAAACTTATTTTGAGAGCTGTGTTGGATATCATTACATGCTATAAAATGGTAAAAATAACCTTCTATAGGAAAACAGTGTCATCTTTTCAACAAAATTCAAACTTACAAACAAATGTTTTGATTTCAAAAGCAGCAATTATATTATAATATCCTAGGTTAATGAGTTCTGTGGTTTTCTAAATGCTCAAAATAAGGGTTCATTTCCATAAAAGTAAAATTAAAAAACTATATACAGCCCTTTGTACAGAAGCATTACTTCAAGAAATACGTAAATTCCTTGGTCCCTCTCCCGACTGGTAATCCTATTGTCATTTGGATGTTTCTATCAGAGCCTAATAGTTTTTTAAAGAGTCAAATTAATATATTAGATTTTTTTAACTTTTAAAAATAATCTACAGATTACATCAAGATTGTATTTAAAGCAACGATTATTGTCAGGTGCCAGCTATGGTTGCTAAATCACTGACTTCCTCTCTCCACATCCCAACCTCCATCCATATCCTCATACAAATATTTTCAGAGCAAATTTAATTTTGTCCCTTCAGTTTATCTTTAGAACTCAGGTATAACATTATTGTGTACAGTTCTTGGAGAAAGTCTGTTTTATTATTGTAACAAGGTTCATGTTCATTTGCTGCAATAGCCAGCTTAACCTTGAAAAAGGGGACCCAAGTGATTTACATTTTATATTTCATATTCAGAAATCTGCCTTTAAACTGGTGCCCACTTCAAAGAGTATATATATGTAATTCCAAATACACTCCTTTCTGAACCATAAAATTAAACATAGCAAATTTTGACAGGATAGTTTTTATAAAGAATTTCAGAAGGACTTAGATCAGGAAGGATACAATTTACACCACTGCAGGGGAACAGTAAGTATTGCTTGCCAATTTTAATAGTCACTACAGCCTGTGATTTATGTTTATCTAAATCAATACATTCACTCGGACACCTATGAGCTCCAAGTATCTTTCATTCCTAAATACCCATAAAGACTTAATTTTGTAAAATATTTTGATGAAGCAATTTATGGCTCTCATTTCAAAAAGCAAATCTCAAAAGTATAGAGCTACAATAGCAAGTGGCTCTCTGGCACATGTATATAACATTCAGAAACAAATTCACCACATGTGAGTCAATCATTGATACAGTAAATATTCTGAAAGATTCTTTCCCATGATATATAGATTTTAAATACAAAGATGGGCAAAAGTAGGTTTATAATTGTGAGGATGCAAAACACAGTTTATTCTTGTATTATTTATTTGTTAAATATTATTATTATTATTATTAACCTACTTTTGCCTACCCCTGTGTAGAAACCACTGTAAACATGATTAGAATATCTAATTTTGGTTTCACCAAATTGCTTTCAAGTATTTTCTTAATCTTCATGTAGAATCAAATATTCCCTTCCTCTACTGTGCACCCACTCTGAAAACATTACGCACTCATTATTTTCTTAGTCTTTTTCTCTGCTGGACTGTTGCTCCCCTGATGGCCAGTCCTGTGTTCTACAGGTCACTGGGTTTCCATTCGCTGGCACAGAGCCTGGCATATAATAGGAACTTGCCACATTTTAACTGAGAAAATGAAAATTCACTTTTAGACCCTATCCTAAGCAGTTGTAATCAATCTAAGTATTTTTTTTTATAAAGTATAGCTAATCATAAATATGACACCATTAAGCAAATTAGAATCTTTCCTGTATCTGTAATTAACTTTCATGTAATTGGCATGCATTTACATGCATTAATATGCATATACATGAAGTACGCACACTTCATCTATAGTGTGTGTATATGTATACACACTATACATATGCATACCCGTGTGTGTATATACATATGCATGTATATGTATGTGTATATACATATGCATATGGGGTTGGTAAACTATAACCCGTGTGGCAAATCTGCTTTGTGGCCTGTTTTTGAATAGCCCATGAGTTAAGAATGACTTAAATTTTTAAATAGTTGAAAATATCAAAAGAATAATATTTTCATGATGTAAAATTTTATAAAATTCAAATTTCAGTGTTACATATCAAGTCTTATTTGAATACAGCCAAATCCAACCATTCACACATTGTCTATGGGTGCTTTTGTGCAACAACAGCCAAGCTGAATGGCTACAACAGAGACCATATGGCCTGCAAAGCTGCAAGTGCTTACTATCTGACCCTTCGCATAAAAAGTTTGTTGATCACTGATCTAAATGCTAAGGTATGATTACATTTACTCTATTCTTATTAATAGCTCTACATTTTAAGAATTTATATGTAATAAACATTTGAAAGGAAAATCTAGGTACCAATATAAATCTGCAGATACAATTAAATAATTAGGATTAAGGCAATAAAACATTTTAAAGTAATAATGTAATATATTTAAATAGAAAATGCAGTATGGTAGGTTATTAAGGTAATTCTATCAACACATTCATATCAGTATAAAGTGTATAATTAAAATTACATTTTTTAAAATCTCAAAGTTAATGTAAATTTCTTAAAAAGACACTAAATTAGTTTTTTGCTTTTTTTATTACAAAAATTTTATTCAATTAGCAACAATAAAACCCAGGATTAAAAATAAAATAGCTTATTCTCAATTGGAGAGATTATGCAACATATGTTTAGTTTATGTTACAATCATCTCACATAAAATTCATTAAAATAATTAAAAATTTCATATCAATACACCACAGAGACTATATCATTAAAAATCAAAGTATAGCCCTAGCCAGTGTGGCTCTGTTGGTTGGAGCATTGTCCCACACACCATAAGGTTGCAAGTTCAATTGCCAGGCAGAGCACATGCCTGGACTGTGGGTTCGATCCCCAGGAGGGAAGCCTATGAGAGGCAACTGATCAATGTTTCTCTCTTACATTGATGTTTCTCTCTTCCCCTTCCTCCTTCTTAAAAAAGAAAAAAAAAACAATAAAAAGATGTCCTTGATTGAGGACAAAAGAATAAAAATTAAAAAAAGGCATACTTAACATTTTGTTACTAAAAGTTTGCCTTCTGTGGCCAACTAACATATTCTAAATGCAGAAGAATTTACTATCTGACCAAACATTGGAGAGTATTTTAACATGATGCATGTTTACATTTTCTTCAAGAATTTGTTGCCTAGTTTTGATTAAATTATTAATTAAAGAAGGCAATATTCTGGTTACTTATTACTAAGCAACTTACATACATTATCTAATTTAAGAGAAAAATCCTTGTCAGGGAAGTGTTACTAAGCTTGTTTCGTAGACAGAAACTGAAGCTCAGAAAGGTTCAGTAGCTTGTTCCAGGTGACACAGCTAGTAAGTGTAGTGAGGAGAGGCAGGCTCAGGGTCCTCCTGACACATAGGTCCTTGTTCTTCCCATGTGACCACATGATGCTTAATATTAACAATAAGAACCAGAAAAACTGGATGCGTAACACTCATAAAAAGGTTTCTGGTTAAGATTGGATATGAATTACTAAATCTTCAATATGTACACTTACTATTGTAAAGTGGCCTTTATGGTATTAGTACTACTTTAGAACAGAACAATAGCCAGTGAGCTAGAACTATTTTTTACATCTTCAAGGTTTTAAAAAGTGATCAAATTTGGTATATTTTGAAAAAAATTTTGGTATATTTTGTGATAATTGAAAAATTATATAAAATTTAAATTTCAGGATCCCTAAGTAAAGTTCTATTGGAACTTAACCACATTAATTCATTTACATATTGCCTATGGCTGTTTTTGAGCTATGATGGCATTGCTGAGTAGTGGAGACAGAGGCAGTGTGACCTATATAACCTAAAATATTGACTACCTGGCTCTTTATAGAAAAAGACCTATGAATTAGAATTAAGAGGAACTAAATTCTGGCAATGTGTATTTTAAGTGTGGAATTGAAAAAAATTTGAAACTAAAACTGTAAATGTATAAGTAATGGGCACAATGGTGTGTTCTTCCTTCGCTGGTCATGTGTCCTAATACAGTCCGAGATACAGCAAGGTCCAGGCAAACTGTGTCCCCACCAACTGCTCACTTGCAATGCACACTTCTGACAGATAGTGAGCTCTTCTTTTTCATCTTAAAATTGGGTGGTTCCGCCAACAGTGTTACGGTTTTGTTTTTATTTTTTAATTTTGATAGCGTATTAGCTTTTGATTTAGGAAAAGTTTGTTTATACTTAAATATATATTGCATATGTGAATGTAGTAAATACAGTTCAAAACATTTTAAGAAACATTAATTTATAATTTTAAATATATTGCTCTCATCACTGATGATTTTTAAATGATAGGATTTTAAATACTAATGTTACTTTAAGTACCTCAACTTGAATATTTAGTAAAGTCTCTAATATCACTTGCAACATTAAAAAGTCACTTTAAATTATGAGGATTCATAGGATATAAAGATAATGGAGTTTGTACGTAAGTGTCCACAATCTGCTTCAAATGTTCTGATGGACATGACTGTTGTGCCAAATCACCACTTAATAAATTGATATGTAGTTAGAAAAACAGTAAAAGCACCCATTTTTGTAAAATTATGAAGAATCTAAGAAAAGAACACTACCGATCTAAAGAATCTAAGATGAGAATACTGGTTGATATGAAAACCATAGCCCACCATTATCGATAAACAACTAAAAGACATGTTCATTGCTCCATTTTCTTTACGAGCCCTGGACACAGAGAAAAAAGGGTGCAAACACAGAAATAGCAACAGAAAGCCAACCAGAAGGGCCAATGCACACACCCAAACACATGCAGTGTACCATCATCTTTCATACTTGTTGCAGAAGAGGGGGTGTTGCAACTCAGCAACCAGTCTGCAGTGTTTAAAACAGTCATGTTGTCCCCTGAGAACAGGAACAGCACAGGGTTCATTGTCTGAATGCCTGCTCAGTGTACAGGAAGTCTTCAAAGCTTGCACTGGCTTCTGACCTTTGGCCAAACATTATAATTGCACAGTACGACTTTTACATTTCAGTTCATCAGATCTGTTTTAGTTCAGTTAAATAAGTACATGTGATGATTAGTGAACTCCAAGGTCTGATTTCAGAATGTAGGAGTTCTTTACAAATCTTATGGTTTGCACCAAGCTAAGATTTAAATACTAATCTTTTTACTCCAGAAGTCATCACTAAACAATCTTATAAATTTGCAATTCTATAATTAATTAGCTGAAACTAGAGATGCATGTTTAGAGACAAATAAATATTATAAACAAGAAAAATGTTAATCTACAGAGGGTTTGGTGTAAAACATTATTAAATACAGGCAGGTTGCAATGCACAGAAATTTATAAGGGAAATTTTAGATTGCACAGTTATTCTAAAATAAATGAAAAGAGGTGATCAATTTCATAAATATTTATTGAAAATTTAAAAGAAAATATGATGTGGCAAATGCTGATGTCTAGTAATATGAAGTTTATAAATTAAAGCAAATTTCATATAATTTCTCACTTAGTGAATAAAACAACTAGATCTACAAAACTTCAAAATGATTGTGAATAATTAAAAATGCAGATTATACATATATGTGTATATATATGTAGTCTATATATTCTGATGTTAAGAGTATATATTTTTAGCAAGTTGAATACATTTTTAACAACAATAGGGAAGAATATTTGAAATAACTGTTACTGTTGTCATATGCTATGGAATAATTATGGGTTAATCAAATAAAAAGGGATCTGGAAAAAACTCAATTCTATTTTAAATACATGCTAGATATTATTCTCTTTGAAAAGAAATTGCAGCAGATATGAATTTTTCTACTTCCAAAATTATTTTTAAGAAAAAACATATTTTAAGAAAAAAATTAGAGTAGTTTTTCTCTCACACAAATAAAAATAAAACTGAGAAATAAGATAAGTTATTCTTCTCCTCATGCAAATCCTTTGGCCACATTTTCTACATCCTAAAAAATATTTACAAGGGCAAATGAAAACAGGAATCCCCAGTAAAGGTCTTCAAAATGTTGCCCAGAGCTTTCTGCTCTTTCTCAATGTTTCCAGTTTTAGAGGTGGACCAAAAATTTCAAGAAAATGAACAGAACAACAAATAATCCGTTAACTATATATTCTTTGCATATAATGCTGATTGTGTTATTGCTAATGAGATATTTATTTATTAGCAGATGCCTAACATATGAAATTGCAACAAGCATTAAAATGCGATCTGGGTGTCTTCAAGGTTGTACACTTGCCTCCTGTTCCATTTGTGGTGACCGACGTGCTGCTGAGGTTAGCTTTCTCCAGTTTGGAGCTGCCTGGAGCATCACCGCCTCCAACAAGAGGGTGAGGACTTGCTAGGTCCTGCATTTCCATAGACCTGTTAGAGCCGGGAGCAAAGGAGCCAGAGTTGAAATTTCAGCAATGATTTCTTAATAAACTACATACATATTCTACTGAGCATGGATGTGACCTCACAATCTCGAGAACTGAAACCAATAGCTATGACTTTTTGGCTAACCTGGAGAATAGGCCAGTCCATTAGACATTAATAAATAAAGCTTCCACAGTACTTAAGCCCCATAATTTGTTATTTGTAACCAGTTAAAAACTCAGATCTACAGGAAGAAATAAAGATTGGTAGAAAGGTAGATGTTGGCCACATTTTCTTTCTATAGAAGATTATCTTTTATTCTTCTCTTTATTCAAGAAATACAGAGAAATGAAGCAAAAAAGTTAACACTGTATTGTGTAATTTGTAAAATGTTATAGCAGTAATATACATGACAACAGCACAAAAATATATTCTTTTAAGGTTTTTTCATTTGGTATGAGGAGTTGCAATAAGCTTAGATAAAAAGCAAGTTTAGGATACATTAAGTAATACCTACTATTACATATTAATAAAAATAGAAATAAGTATAAGAACATGTCAATAGAATAACTGAAACATTTTTTAAAATGTGATTAATCTCAAAGTAACCAGGACAAAAGACAGAACATGCGTGAAAAACAGGAAACACATAACAAGATAGTACACTCAAGCACAATGAATCAAAGATTACAATAAATGTCAATAGACTAAGCACTCCAAAAAAAGCCAAAGATTGTAATATTGGCTTAGTAACCAAAACACGCCTTTTGGGAATCTGATGCAGAAGGACTTTGAACACAAGCACACTGTGATACTGTGGTGGGCTGCCCAGACCCCAGTCTACAACTAAAAAAATCATTCCTCCTGCTGCAGGGTTATCACCCACTGGCATCTCTCAACTGAATTCCTTTGCAAGACTTGCCCTCAGCTAAAGAGATTCACTTTACTCAAGATCACATCCTTTCAGAAAGTAGCCTTCAACAACTATACTAGAACAAAAATAGAAAAAAAAAGATAACACTGAAAAGAAAAACACAAGAAAGTAGCCTTTGACTACTGACTAGTCAATGAAAAGCTAGAAAGGCCGCCCCCTACCCTTAGGGTCACAGGAGTCTAGAGCCCCCATAGATCAGCTGAAACTTTTGTTGCAATTGCACTGAAGATCAGTCTGATTATGCCTCCTTCATCTTCCCAAAAGTGACTCCCACTGACAGCACAACCCAGCCAACTCCTGGCACCACCTCTATCTCCGAGTCTGCCTATTGGGACAGGGACAGTGATAAGACCCAAGGAGGCTCAGGGTAAAGAATAAAAATGATATAACGTGTAAATAATAAATGTTTGGGCCATAAAAATGTCACACAAAATCCCTCAAGAAGAAGAATATTAGCAGATAAAAAGAGAGAAATAAGAAAATGAAAAATAATTAATACATTCTTTAGAAGACATAACGATCCTAAATGTACATGAACCTAACAGCAAAGGGTATTGTACTGGGTAAAGGGAGTCAAGTATATGGTGATGGAAGGAGATTTGACCTTGAGTGGCACAAACACAATGCAGTATACAGATGATGTATTATAGAATCGTGCACTCAGAACCTATATAATTTTATGTATTAACCATGTCACCCCAATACATTTAATTATATATATCTAATATGTATATACAGAAGATTTGAATAACATTGTCACCAATGTTGACATAATTGACAGTTACAGAATGCTAATACCCAATGATTATAAAATAAACATTATTTTTCCATGACATAACCTATGTCTAACAGAAGGACTATATGGTGGGCCATAAAATGAGTATGATTAGATTTTAAAATATTTTTTAAAGATTTTATTTATTTACTTTTAGAAAGATTAGAAAGAAGGAAAGAGAGGGAAAAAAGAGAGAGAGAGAAACATCAGTGTGCAAGAAACACATGGATTGGTAGTCTCTCTCATGCTACCAACTAGGGACCTGGCCTGTAGCCCAGGCCTGTGCCCTGACTGGGAATCGAACCAGTGACCTTTCAGTTCACAGGCTGTTAGTCAATCCAGTGAGCCACACCAGCCAGGGTGAATATCATTAGATTTTAAAGTATATCTTCCACATGATGTGATATCTGACCACAATGACTTCAATTAGAAATCAATGATAAAACATACAAAATAATCCCTAATATTTTAAAATTAAATACCATACTTCTAAATAATCTATGTGTCAAAGAAGACCTTGAAGTGATTGTAGAAAATATTTGGGACAAAATAACAATGACAACACATCTAACGCCTCTCCACTACTATATAGTCAACTGATCTTTGACAAAGAAACGAAAGCAATAAAATGGACAAAGACAGTCTCTGAAAAATGGTGTAGGAACAACTGGACAGCCATAATGATACATCTAGATATAGACCTTATAGCCTTCACAAAAATTAATCCAAATTGATCATACAACCTAAATGTCACACGCAAAACTACAAAATTCTAGAAGATAACAGCAGAAAACCTCAATAACCTGGGCTGTGACTTGGGGTTTTTTTGGTACAGCACAAAAGGTATTATTCATGAAATAAACTGCTAATAAGCGAGACTTAATTAAAACTAAAGACTTTGGCTTTTTGGAAGACAATGTCAAGGGGATTAGAAGACAAACCACAGACTATAAGAAACTATTTGCAAAAGACATATCTGATAATGGGCTGCTGTCCAAAATGTACAAAGAACTTTTAAAACTAAGCAATAAGAAAACCCACTTAAAAGTGAGCAAAAAATCTCAACAGACACCTTGCCAAAGAAAATATGCAGATGGTAAATAAGCACAGAAAGAGAGGCTCCACGTCACACGTCATCAGGAAAATGCGAGTTCAAGCAGCAAGATACAGCCACTTCACCACCTATTACGATGGCCAAACTTGGAAGACTGGCAACACCAAATGCTGACAAGGATATGCCACAACAGAAATTCTCCTTCATTACTGATGGAGATGCAAAATGGTACAACTACTTTAGAAGGAAGTTTGTTTGGCAGTTTCTTACAAAACTGATCATATTCTTACCTTATGATTCATCAATCATGTTTCTTATATTTACCCAAATGAGCTGAAAACATGCCCCCCAAAAACCTGCACACAGATGCGATTGCAGTTTTATTTACAACTGCCAAAACTTGGAAGCCACCAAGATGTCCTTAAGTACGTGAATGGATAAATAAACTCTGGTCAACCAGACAATGGACTGCAATTTAGCACTAAAAAGAAATAATCTATTAAGTCATGAAAAGCCATGGAGTGACCTTATATGTAAATTGCTAAGTGAAAGAAACCGATCTGAAAAGGTTAAATACTGTATGATTCCCACTATAGGATATTTTGGAGAAGGTAAAACAAAGAAGAAAATGAAAAGTGCAGTGGTTGAGGAGAGTGGGGACAGAGGAGGAATGACAGGCAAAGCAGGGAGAAGTTTTACAACAGTGAAACAACTCTTTATGATATTTTAATGAAGGATATATGTCAATACACATTTTTCCAAACCCATAGAATGTGTAACTTTAAGAGTTAACCCTAAGTAAGGTGAACTGTGGACTTTGGCCTATTATGATGTGTCAATGTAGGTTCATACTTCATAGCAAATGGGTGATGCTGACAATGGGGAAAATTATGCATGTGTGGGGCAGGGGTATATGGTAAATCTCTGTCCCTTCCTCTCAAGTTTGTTGTAAACCTTAAAATTCTGTAAAAATAAAGTCTTAAAAAACATCAAATCAAAATTCGTGGTATGCAAATACAGCATGAGACATTTATATCTTGAATTGCTTATGTTAGAGAAGGAGAAGGGTTTCAAATCTTAAGACACTAGTAAGGGAAAAGCAAATTACATCCATAGTAAGTATAAAAAAGGAAACAGTAAGGAGTAGAAATCATTGAAGTGGAGAATCTATGAACAATAGAAACAACTGAAATTAAGGACAATCTGACAGTAACCAGAAGGGAAGTGGGAGGGAAAATGAGGGGAAGGGTGAGAGAGTTTTCAGGAACTACTATAAAGGACACATGGACAAAACCAAGGCGGAGTGGAAGCAGGGGAGGGAGATGGGGATGGCTGGGGTAGAGGGGAGTGATGAGGGGTAAATGCAGACAACTGTACTTGAACAACAATAAAATAATTTAAAAAATTAACTTAAACAAAAAATAAGAAAAATCTGTGTAAAATTCTAAAAAAAAAATAGAAACAATTTACAAATCCAGAAGATGATCATAAGAGATACTAAAGATATTTAAAAAGACTGGAGGAGGGCCAAAAAAAAACTGGAATTATCTTCTGGAGGGAGGGCCCCTTGTAGTTCAGGCTTCCCCCGCTGGGTGAGTGTTCCAGGAACCCATCTGTAACAGGGTACCAGCTGGCATTGTGAGAGGCTGTGGTAGGCTTCAGCGAATTTCTTCTGAAGACTCTTTCAACTTGTGTGACCGTTTCACGAAGGATGATCTGTGAGTGTACCTGCCCACACTGCACTGTTTGCAGTTTGTGGCCAAAATGGCGTGACCTCCCTGGCCCACCCTTCCTGTTCACCTGATCTTGCCCTGAACAACTTCTGTTTTGGTTTTGTTTCCCTGGATGAAAAAAGGCCTCAAAAGGAAATGTTTTGCCGATGTGGAAGAGCAGAAACAAAAAATGGCAGAAGCACTAAAAGGCATCAAAATCGACAAGTTCAAAAGCTATTCTGAGCAGTGGGGAAAAAGTCTTGATAGGTCTATTGCATCAAATAGACAGTACTTTGAAGGTGACTGAAGTTTAAACATGAATGAATACACAATTTTTATCAATAAATTTCCTTTTTGGGTTGCTCTCATAACAAGGGAACATTATGAACAATATTAGGCCAAATAATACAAGTTAGATGAAATAAGCAAATTTCCTGAAAGATGCAACTTACAAAAACTCACCCCCCCAAAATAGAAATCTAGTTATTCATCAATTAAAGAAATTGAATTCATAATTAAACACTTAAGAAAACCTCCACAGCAAATGGTTCCATTAGTGAATGTGAGCAAACATGTAAGGAAAAATAATAACAATCATTGATAAATTCTATCAGAAAAAAATAGCAGGGAACATTTTTCACTCCATTTGTACATGAATTACCCTGATTCAAAACTCACCAGGTCAATCTCTGCACAGAGTTGACCCGCTCCCAAGTTCTGTGGAGTGTACTATCGCTTAATAAATCTTCCCTCTTTCTTTATACTATAAAAAAAAAAAAAAAAAACTCACCAAAGACAATATAAAGAAAAGAAAATTATGGACCTACATTTCTTGTAAACATAGATGAAAAAATTTAACAAAATATTATCAAATTTAAATCTAGTAATGAAAAGGATAATATATCGTGGCCATGTGTGCTCTGCCTCAAGAATGCAAGTTTGACTTCATGTTTGGAAATCCATCAATGTAATCAACAGAGTAGAATTTCAGTGGATATAAAAAAGCATTTGACAATATTCATCATCCATTCATGACACTTTTCTCAGCAAGCTAGGAAAATAAGTTTTATTCCCTGATATGATAAAGACCATTCTTGAAATATCTAAAGTTTACATCATATTTAATGATGAAATACTGATTACTTCTCTCTAAGATCATAACTAAGATGAGGATACCTGTTTTTCCTACTTCAGCACATTTTACTGGCAATCTTAGCCAATACAAAAAGAAAATAAGTAAACAAAAGAGGTAAACTTTAGAAAGAAAGAGCCCTGGCTGGGGTGGCTCAGTGGACTGAGCACTGGCCTGTGAACCGAAGGGTCCTGGGCTCAATTCCCAGTCAGGGCATGCCCCTGGGTTGTGGGCCAGGTCCCCAGTATGGGACACGCTAGAGGCAACCACACATTGATGTTTCTCTCCCTCTCTTTCTTCTTCCCTTCCCCTCTCTCTAAAAATAAAAATAAATAAAATCTTTTTTTTTAAAAAAGGAAAAAACTGTTAATTCACAGATAACATGATTATGTAAAAAAATTATGAGAAATCTATTAAAAATACTAATAAAACCAATGAGTGAATTTGCCAGTTATAGGTACAGGGGCCTTGCCAGTACTGATTAAAAACATAAACTAGAAATACCCAAAGACTTCAGCCAGTTTCTCACCAGTTCAAGTACTGAAATAGCTGAAACAGTGTTTGTTCTGGAGTTTGGAGGTTGGACTATTCATAGTCCCACTCTGGCTTAACAAGTTGATATTTCTTATAATTAAAAGAACCTCTGGGCACAGATATCCATTATTGCTATGAACTATACAGCAAGAATATTCTTATACTTTCTTTTGTTTATTTTGTAATTATTTCTGAAATTTCAGATTTTTAAGTCTAGTTTGTATAAAATATGATACATAAAATATAAAATGTGCCTTAGAGTTCCAAAGCAGAAAATGATTAATGGGTCCTGGTTTTTACTAGTACAATGTGTATTGTATAACACATTCTATATTAATATTATAATGCAACATCTCCTTTAGTCTTTACAATGACACATGGATGTGCATATTATTTTCCATACCTTGTAGATGAAGAAAGTGAAGCTCAAAGAGGATACATAGATCACATCAGTAAAAAGACTAGCACCAGAATTTGATCTCAGGTCTGGCTGATGCCTGAGCTCAGGTTTTTTCTATCACACATTGTATGTTTCCCATTTTTTTAAAAAGTGAGTTTAGGTCCTGGCCTGGCAGCTCAGTTGGTTAGAGTGTTGTCCTGATATGCAGAGACTGAGGTTTCTGTCCCTGGTCAGGGCACATACAAGAATCAACCAGTGAGTGCATAAATTAGTGCAACAACAAATGGATGTTTCCCTTTCTCCCTTCCTCTCTGTCTCTCTAAAATCAATCAATAAGTAAAAACTTTCAAAAAGGGTTTAATTCTTTCACTCTGTGAAACCACAATCAGGAATGCATATCCTGCAATTTAAAATTCTGAATGGTTTTCAAAAATTACTAGATTCAATATAAGCATTTACTCTTCTAAATCTATACTAGTTGTTACCATATTTAAAGGTGATCCTCCTTTCCTGCCAAAATTTCTATTTCAGCCCCCTTACAACACTGATTTTCAACCAGTGTGTTACAAGAATTTTTAAAACATGCCAATACCTGACTGTTTAGTCAGGCACACTGACCTCTTTTCCCTTAAATTGTCAAATAAAAAAACGACAACAGCCAATACAAAATAGCCATTCATTGTGAATTGAACATATTTTTTTACACCTATTTTTTTGTCAAATTGGCAAAAAGTACATTTTTTGGTGTGTCGAGTAAGTTTAGTAGTTTATGTGAGACGTGAGATGAATAAGGCTGAAAGTCACTGCCTCAGAGTGGTGCTCATGTCACGAGGCATTTGAATACTAGCCATCTACCCACACAATACAAAAACTGAACTTATCTGTAAACACAAAAGCTTATTAAAATAAAAAAATAAGGAAGAATGGCAAGTGACATACAACTAGTTTCTTGGTTCTTTTCTGCAATTCTTCTGTAGCACAGATGAAATTTCTAATGAACTGAAATACTGTCTTCAAACCTAAGGAAGACCAAGCTTCACATTTGTGCATTTTAGAGACCACCCTAACTCAGAAACAAAGATTCCTTTTGCACAAATGCTGATAGTGAGTCACTGCCTGTTTATTTACAGGCTGAGATTCCAACAATTCTTCACGACCCAAGAAATGCAAAAGCACCCTAGACTTTCAAATACACTCCATCTCATGCCAGCTTTCCTCTTTGCATAAACTGGATGGTATGTGTGCATGCCTCTGTGTCCCATGTTCTCAGAGTCCATCTCATTTAATCAGCCAGTTTTCAATTTGACCCTTCTTTGCTTAAACTTCATTTTCTATGTAATATACACCTTCCTTCTCCTTAGCTGAAAAGCAGGTATAACAACATTGGCGTCTACTTAGAATATGGGCACCCTTATGGCAGGGATTATTTTCAATTCGTTTATTGCTTTTTTCTCTATAGTTGGAATTGTACAGGGTGCTTACTGGGTACTAATAAACAAATAATAAAAAAGGAATAGGGAAACGTAGATGGAGTGCCCTGAGTTACTTGGCATCAACTGTAGCCTAGCGCTGCTTCTGTAGCACAGGTGAAATTTATTTCTAACAAACTGAAACATCCTCCTCAAACCCAAGGAAGAGCAAGCTGTATATTTGTGCACAGAGAGAGTTCTAGGAATGTGTAAAGTATCTTCAGAGAGCTCACAGGCCAGTGGGAGAGCAAGGGGGTAGGTGGAGAGAGACAAGGATTAGTTCTCTGATACAAACGTGTGTGGAACTTTGCATATCTGAATGCGCAATGTCAGCTCTCCCACATGAGTGAGGTAGGCAGGTGTGCTAGGGAGAGTGGGGGAGGGAAGAGAGTGGGGTGTTTTGTACAGCTGCAGAAAGCCATTGTGGAAGAAAAAAATAATAAAATGACTTGGTCAACTTCAATCAGATGATAGTTAGAGGCATGTCAGCACTGAGTGCTGGTTCTCACTGTCTGGCAAAAGCACTGGCCTTTTAAAAACAACAGGTAGAAATGCCAGGCCCTCTTAGTCCAAGGCATTTCAGAGCAGGATCCAAGAAACTCCTGTCATCGCTGTGGACCTGAGTCAGTTTTCTCCTCTGGCAATAAGGCTGGGCGATGTGGACCTTCTCGACCGCACAGCGTCTCTGCAATAGGTAGACAGATGGCCTCAGAAAGAGGCCCTCATCAGACCATTTCACCAAATATGGTTAGAACTGGGTCTGCCAGAGAAAAAGAAATGTGGGAGAAGGAAGACCCCTGACAAAAAAGATCAGGGAAGTGGACCACGCAATTTGCCAATGACCTCATGCCTGTCCCTGAGGCTAGCATGAATGCTTGCAGTGCAAGTGACCCGTTTGCCAGGGTGACCTCAGGCCCTGGAGGAATCCCAAATAAAGCCATGAACACACTGTTCTTTGGATGCTTTTATCATCATTCTCTTCCAGGGTTTACAACTCTAGACTTGAGACGTGCAACTCCAGCCCTTTCTTCACTATAATTCAAACAAATTATTCAGATAAAACATGATCTTCCCATCCAAGAAATATGAGGAAGTATTTTTGAAAAACAGAAGCATTTCTTGAAATTTAAGTTATAGAAGCACCCCTTAATTTGAAAATAAAGAAGAAAATCCAATAAATTCTACAAACATTATTTGAGTGTTACAAGTCTTAAGAATCTGTTCAATTAGTCATACCATGTTTAATGAAGCAGGAAATTATTTCCCTGTAGGAAGCAGCAGAGCAAGGTTATGGCCATATTCAAAACACCTAATGTCATTGATTATACCAAGAAATACAGTGACTCTTTTTCTAAGGAAAAAAAAAACTTTATCAATAAGGATTAGACATTTTACTGGAAGAATGAATGAGGATTTTTATATTTGAGAATTTTGAACTAAAAGGGCAAAGCATTGACATAATGGGAAAAAAAGACGGTTCCTTGCTGAAGTGATGAAATTTTAGGATCTAAAGGGACATTCAGTGTCCTCAAACACATAGCACCCTTTTATGCTTGAGGCTGTGAACGCAGTGTTGAGACCCTGTCTTGCAGACTCTGTGGACTCAAACCTGGGCTTTAAACTCCACCTCTACCATTTACTAATAATTGGATCTCAGGCTCAAGAGAAGAGATAATAATATAGACTGGGGGATGGCTACTATATAAATTAAATAAGATTGCACACAAATTGCACAGAATTTGGCATATAGTATATCTTAACAAGTGTTAGTTATTACTATAATCACTTTTGCAACATTGTCAATAGTGCCTGGTTTGTTAGTTTGGAAACTTGCAGTTTCAAGAAAATCTTTCTCTTAAGAGGCAGCACCTTTCACTTTCATATCACACAATATTAGGAAGTTTTTGGTACACTCTGTCCATAGAAATTTAGTCCTATAAGCAATGCAATGTATTGCCAAGTCTAAACCAAGTCTATTGATTGACACAGGCCAAGTCTAAACCTTTTTTTACATAACCACTCTTCAAACATCAAAGAACCTTTCTCTTCCCAGTTAAGCATCTCCAGTTTCTTCAATTCACTTAGGCCACTTCAAACTATTTTATCTTCCTAGTGTTTTCTTCTGAGGAATTCCATGCTTCTTCTTAAACTGTGAGACCCACAGTCTTACAGTTATGGTACTAACTATTGCAGGGGTATTACAAGTCTCAGTGTGGACACGTCACTGTGGCCCAAAGACTACATTAACGTTGCTAGCTAATGTACTAACACGTACTGAAAACCAGTCAAGCAAACTCCTAAGTCTCTGTTCTGTGTGAAGCTTTAGAGCCCTGTGTCCTCACAGCTACTATACACTACAACTGGCATATGGAAGCCAAGGGAACAGCTTTTCATGTGTCCCTCCTAAATACTATTTTGTTGAACAAAGTCCATTATTCCAGCTTGTACTATTAAGATTCGGGTTCTGCTGTTCAATATACTCTTTCCCTATGTCATGACACCCACAAATTTTCTTAGTGTACCATCAACGTCAAATCATAATAGACATGGTGAATAGGCCGATGTCAAGGTCACATCTTAAAGAGGCTATTAGAGGTATATCTCAAGATTTGTATCATGTACTTGGGAATAGTTATTAAATTGACAGTGGTACTATCATTCAGTCCCTAGTTTTCTCTTGTCCTTGTAAGTACATCAAGAGCCTTTGACACACACTGTGTTGAATTCCATATGTACTAAGTGTAACACATGCCCTTTTCTTCTTTTCTAGTATTGCCATCTGTTGGGAGCTGCTCTGCCTGGTTTCAGAAGCTGTAACCCCCCATGGCTAAGGCTGGGTGGGTGACTTTCAGACCATAAGCCACTAAGGAGACAAAGCTTATCTCCCTGGCAGGACTGCCACTTCTGCACCTTTTTCCATAACTGACCCCCAATGCTTGATCAGTTAGCCAATGATGGGTAAGATTCCCCAAGGGGGGAATGACCTAAGACAGGCATGATCACGTGGAGGCTCCAGGGAAGGATTTGGGGGGCTATGGAGAAAGTTGGTGGTGGACCCTTGCCCCTCGGCTTTGACAAAGCCTGAGTCCTTATTCTGCCTGTGAGAAGTCTCCTAATTTCCTGCCTATCTTGCCTCCTCTGCCTGACTTAAGCCTGAAACAATGGCAGAGGGCAGTGCAGCCCTGTGCTGGAAAGGGTGGGCTCCCCAGGTAATCAGGCCTGAGAAAGGATATGTAAAATCCTGTGAAACCTGCTTTGCTAAGAGTGCTCTTAATTAAATGATAAAGGCCTGGGCAGGAAATGAGTTTGTTTCCCAAAGTTTTGTAGCCTTTTAGCTGATAGACCCTGATTCAGAATGAGCCCTAATAGTTCTTTGTATGCTATCTATTGTTTGATCCTTACTGCCTGACAATGATTAATAAGCTATACCTCTATTCCTGTGCAAAACCCCCAATAAAAGCCTGTCTAGGCAAGGGCGCATGGTGCTCTCTCCTCGAGAGAGTGGCCTGTCCCTTTTCCTCCACAGGACTCAGCAGTCCCTGTGAATTTGTCCTGTATCCCATCCATAACGCCACAGACACTGCGGGCCAGTGCATACATCACCCATCACAAAAGACTATGAGGCTATTCCTTCTGCTTAGAGAATTTATGCTGAATTCTCAAAATCAGAGCCCCTTTTCTAATTAGTTGCATTTAATTACTTAAGAATATAATAAAAATAAATCAGCGATCCTAAAGAAGTTCATTGGTCTGTGGTTTATTATGTCATTTAAAAAAAACAAAAGTATGTGTAAAGGGCAATCTCGTTCAGGATGATAACCTAAGAGAATTCTGAATGTATCCCTTTCCTTGAGTGCACTGAATATGTACATACTTATAAACTGATTCCTCCTGAGAGACAATGTGTCTATGCGATAGGTAGGCAGATGGTTTCAGAAAGAGGCCCTCACCAGACTATTTCACCAAATATGGTTAGAACTGGGTTCTGCTACAGAGGAAAGGCAATGTGTGAGAGGAGAGACCCTTCACAATAAAGATCAGCGAAGTGGACCATGCAATTTGCCAGTGACCTCATGCCTGAATGTCTTTTGCACAAGTAAGAGAAAAGGACCACATATAGAACTGTGTGAGCTCTTTGAGAATGGTGGGAAATCTTTAAAATTGAAAGTCCTGTTGATTGCCACAGTTTAAGTTCCATTTCCACATAGGTAGTGCAGGCTGGAGCTCTGTCCGGGACCTCTAAAGATTTGCAGCATGTTCTCTGCCTCAGCACCCTGAGCCTGTTTTGGTCCCAGAGAGCAAAACTGTTTTGGTCCCAGGGCACCAACAAACATGAGCCTGAGCCTGTTTTGGTCCCAGGGCCCCAGTAAACATGCACATTAGGCCACCCCACTCCAGGTCCACACCAGTCTCAAATTGCGGAACTGCCAGGGCACCCTGGAGCCCCATGTCCCAGGCCGCCTCAGCCTGTGCCTGCTGAAGTTCTAACCGGTCAGCCCTTTAGGCAGCCCAGGCACCAAAGAAGCTCTCCCTGGCTCCAGCTGGCATGCTAAAACCAGATGGCACACACAGTCTACACAGAGGTTGCTTCTATAAAAGGTCACTTTGCATGATTAGGAGAGATGGCTGTTTAATTTAATTTATAGACACAAACAAAGTAAAAAAATAAGAAGACAGAGGAATATGTGTATGTTTCAAATGAAGGAACAAGGAAAACATACCCCAAACCCTTAAAGAAACAGATAATCTGCATGATAAAGAATTTAAGGTGACAGTCATAGAAATGCTTACTAAACTTGACAATAGACTAGAAGAAGTCAGGCAGAACACCAACAAAGAGTTAGAAAATATTATAAATAAGCAATCATAGTTCAAAAATACAAAAACTAAAATAAAAAATACAAGAGAGAATCAACAACACCAATCAATGATTAGTGATTAGGCCACACAGAAGAATAAATCATCTACCTAAAAGATAGACAGAACAGTGGAAATCACTCAATCAGGACAACACAACAAAAAGGGATTTAAGAAAAATGAGGACAAGCCTTGAGCAGTGTGGCTCAGTTGGTTGGGTGTCATCGTGCAGAAGAAAAGGTCACTGGTTTGATTCTCAGTTAAGGCACATGCCCGTGTAACAGGTTTTTCCCTTTTTGGAGTGTATTTGAGAGGGAACTGATTAATGTTTCTCTCACACTGATGTTTTTCTCCCTGTCTTTCTCACTCCCTTCCTCTCCCTCTAAAAATGAATGAATAAAATCTTCTAAAAGATGAGGATAGTTTAAGGGATCCCCGGCACAACATCAAGCATGCTAATATTCATATTAGAGGGACCCCAAAAGGGGAGGAGGAAGACTAAGGACAGAATGTTATTGGAAGAAATAATGGCTGAAAACTTTATAACCTGGGAAGTAAACAGACATCTAGGTCCAGGAAGAACAGAGAGTTCCAAACAAGGTGAACCCCAAGAGATTCACACCAAGGCATACTGTAATTAAAATGACATAATTTAAAGATAAAGAGAGAATCTTGAAGGTGACAGCAGGTAAACAACTGGTTACAGACAAGGGAAACCCCAACAAACTATCAGCTGGCTTCTCACCAGAAAATTTATTGACTAGAAGGAGTGGCAGAATATATTTCAAGTGCTAAAAGAAAGGAACTTATGACCTAAAATACTCTATCCAGCAAGGATGCTATTCAGAATTGAGGGAGAAAGAGTTTCCCACATAAGTAAAAACTAAAGCAGTTCCTCATCATTAAACTGATTTTACGAGAAATATTAAAGAATCTTCTTCAGGCAGAAAAGAAAAGCCTATAACTAGAAATAAAAAAAAATATGTGAAAGAAAAAATCTTATTGGAAAAGCCAAATATATAGTCAATAGTGAATCAGACACTTAAGCTAATATGAAGGTTAAAAGACAAAAATGGTAAAATCAACTATAACTACAGTAAGTAGTTAGGGAATACATAAAACAAAAAGATCTAAAGCATATGTCAAAAAGTGTGGTACTTTAGATAAAGCAAAAATGTAGTGCTTTAGAATGAATGTGTTTGAATTTAAAATGCCTAATAGTTTAAAATATACTGCTATAGATATAAATCGATATATATCAACCTCATGGTACCCATAAACCAAAACCTACAAAAGATCCACAAAAAATGAAGATAAATGAATACAAACAAAGCACTGAAGAAAACTTGAAAGCCAAAATTGAAGAGATTTTTAAAAAGCCACAGATAACTACAAAAATCATCAAAGAACAAATCTGTCAGTGATTACTGTAAACATAGATGGATTAAATGTTCCAACCAAAAGACCTGGGGTGACAGAATCGATTAAAATAAAGAAAAGGAAAAAAAAGAAAACAAGACCCATCTACCTGCCGTGTACACAATACTCACTTCAGGTCAAAGGACAAATCCGTACTGATAATAAAGATATGGAAAAGATATTACACACAAATAAAAATGAAAAGAAAGCTGGGGCAAGCAATACTCATATTCAACAAAATGGGCTACAACAAAGACTACAAAAAGGGATAAAGAAAGGAATTAAATAATAATCAAAAGGTCAAAAGATTTAATATTCAAATTACCTATGCATGCAACATAGGAGGACCTAAATACATAAAACAAGTGTTAATATTAATAGGTATAAAGAGAGAAATTGACATTATCACAACAATAGTAAGAGACTTCAATATACACATACAATAATAGATAGAAAATCCAGACAAAAAAATTCAACAAGGAAACAATGGCCTTAAATACCATATGAAAAGATGCTCAAGATCATTAATCATCAAGGAAATACACATCAAAACCACAAGGAGATATGTCAGAATGGCTATTACCAAAAGTCAAAGAGAACAAGTGCTGGTAAGAATGTGGAGAAAAGGGAAGCCTTGAGCACTGTTGGTGTGGCTGTAAATTGGTGCAGCTGCTGTGGAAGACAGTATGGAGGTTCATCAAACATTTAAAACTGGGACTACTGTATGACTCAGAAATTCCACTTCTGGCTATTTATCAAAAGAAAACAAAAACACTAATTCAAAAAGATATATGCACCCCTATGTTCACTGCAGCATTATAACAGTAGGCAAGATATGAAGGCAACGTGGGTGTCCATCCACAGATGGATGGATAAAGAGAAGTGGGGGGTATCTACAATGGAACATGACTCAGCCATAAAATAAAGAGAATGAAGTCTCACCATCTGCAACGGTGTGGATGGACCTAGAGGGCATTGTGCTGAGTGAAATAAGTCAGACAGAGAAAGACAAACACCATATAATTTCTCTTATATGTAGAATCTCAAAAGAGAAAACAAAACAGAGACAGACTCAATGATGCAGAAAACAAACTGATGGTTGCCAAAGGGGTGCAAGGTGGGGAGGATGGGTGAAAAACGTGAAGGGGGATAAGAGGGACCAAGTTCTAGTTATAAAATAAATAAACCACAGGCATGTAGTGTACAGCAGACAGAACATAGTCAATAATGCAATAGTAACTTTGCATGGTGGTAGATGGTTAATAGACTTACTGTGGTGTTCATTCAAATCACAAGGTACGTAAATGTTGAATAGCTATGTTGTATGCCTGAAACTAACACAATATTGCATGCTAACTATGCTTTAAGAAATTTTTTAAATAAAAAATAAAAATTGTGTTTTAAACAAAATTCATGATAAATGTGTGCTTTATTGGGTAACAATATGGATTTGGAATCACAAACATGAATAAAAATCCATGATCTACTACCTAGAAAAAGTTAATGGGTTTGTGTGTAGATGGTTTTCCAAATACCTTCTCAGTTTACAGAGCTCACTAAATAACACTGAGAGTCTTCCATAGACAGGCATTCTTTACTCCCTTCCTTTCTATGCCAAGACATTCTGTATCTTTACGAGGTTACTCAACCCATTCACTTTCAGTGCAAGGAAGTTAGCAACTGCCACAAGGGATCAGAATGTGAAATGTGATGAGACAGCCCTGTGATAAGTGTCTGACCTTAGCAAACAAAAATAAACCCTCCAAGAATAAGATGAAAAAAATGCAGTGATCTACAACATAGAGTATTGTGTGGCTCTTAAAGCAATTAAAGTTCCACTCCACAGGAAGCTGTGGTTGAGGCCGTGTGCGACTCAGGAACAGCAATGCCAGAAGACATCAGGAAACTCCCCCATGCCCCATCCTTATGACACTATAACATGATAGTCTCCATTAAAAAAAAAGTCAACCAACCATCTTAGTGATAGGAACCTGGGGCCCACTTCTCATCTGGCGTAATACTTCACGGAGCAGGTCCAAACAATGCAGGGCCCTTGACATCAGCAGGAGCTCAGCACTCTGATTCTTGCCAAAGCGCAACATGAGAAATGGGGCTGGTATAAATATTCATTGGGAAGTTACGGCCAACCTTCTTGCACTGTGTGTTTAGTGCAACTCAAAACTGCTCCACCTGGTCCCTTCTGGCTCCCTCATGTCTACCAGGGGCTGGCAGCTGGAAGGCAGGCTGAGCCTTAGAAGTCTTTTAATTTGCTGTCGCACCAGAGGGGCAGGTGGGAGGGATGACAATGCACATGCTGGGTTTCAATTACAGGACTGTTTCCCAGGTGGGAGACAACACTGACTACAGAGAATTCAATGCTTCTATCTGTTCAGGTCCCCTAGGAAATGACTGGTGGCTTGCAAATGCCAGCTGGGGGTGTGGCATATGGCACTATGGTTGCCCCACATGACAAAAGTCTTGGCAAAATCTGAATATTTTGTTAGGCTCACACGTCATCTTTACTTTTCTCTTGTTTTCCCAAGTAAAATCTATTTATAACTTCTGCCTGGAAAATGTGAATGACTGCCCACAAGTTCTGAAATTTTGCTGTTTAGCCTATAAAATGTAGGAGGAAAGTTTTGAGATCACTATCACATGAAACTCTTTGATTTAAATATTGCAAAAACTTAGAAGTGTTCCAGTCATTATCATTTAAGTGGAACACACAATGTTCTGAGTTTAAAGCACTTGAACAGTTCCTAAAAGCTTGACAAAAATACCTACAGTGTAATTCTTTACAATAAAATAGTATAATATCATTAATTTTAAGGACACTAATCTCAATCTGCTGTAATTTGTCAGTGTCAAAAGGGGATGGTGCGTTTCATATTCTACCTGGTACAAGGCAAGATTCACTCAATACAAGAGTAACACTGCATGTAGGACGGTCAAGTAGCATTAACTGGATTATCTCTATGACTACTGTGCTAATAATTATAAAAACTCTATTTTCTGACCCCAAATAAATGATTTTTGATTCCTCAGTGGTATATAACAGTTAAGATCTCTCCTAAACACATACATCTAAAATATAAATAAAGTTATTCTCTTTAAAATATTTCTGAAATCTACCTTCTCTGTGGATTATATGCTACCTACATAGCTTCCTTTCTCTCCCATTAAGGGATGAGAACTCAAAGAGAGCTGGAGAAGTCGACCAAGTTTATAGAACTGGTCACCAGAAGGGCTTTCATCAGAACCAGATTAGCATCCACTGACTAGACTTTGAAACATTTAATTGATGATTGTAAAAAAAGAAATCCATTCCTCTTACTACTTTTCCCTCCTAGCTGCTATCTTATCATTATTCTTCCTTTCAAAACCCAGAATCTTTAAACTTAAGTCAAAGCTTCCCATCTTCTTTCTGACCTCACAGAACCCTTATCTCCACTTCAGTCAATATCCGTGAAGTCTACAGTCACCTTCTAATTACTAATCTAACTGGAATGCTTTTTTTGTTTTTCTTTAGCTCTTACTTTGACCCTCTTTAACATCTGAAAAGTGTAATGACTTCTCCTAGACTTACTTAATATTTCTGTTGTGGCCCTTGCTACCTGGTTATGCATTCTCCATTTTTCATTTTCTTTTACCTAAAGAATCTTGATTTTTGTTCATGTATTCATCTCTTGCCAAGGAAGTTCAGCATCTCAGGGAAAGCTAAAGCCACCTTCAGCTCTGGGAGATGGAGGCCTAACTCCTCTCCCCAAGTTAATGACTATTTCAGGACTCAAATAGGTGATCATATTGGTGCCAAATGGGCACAAGAAGGAGTTGGCTGGTGACTAGTGGTAAATTCTTCACTTTTTTAGGAGAGATTCCAGATCCAAACTGCTTCTTCAGATGGACGTGACTGGGGGACAATGTAGTCCTGATTTCTACAACCTTCATCCTATTGCCAGAGAAGAAACAGACTCGGGGCAAATCCAAAACCGTGGATGGCAGAGCAAAAGGAGACAAAGGAAACTGGTTTCTTGATGAAGTTATTGAGCTCCCAGATCAACCACTCCCCATGCCCTCCTACCTCTGGAATTCCAGTTATGTGCACCAATAAATTACCTTATTGTTGAAAGCCAAGTGAGTCAGCTTCTCTATTACTTGCACTTGAAACCATTTTGCCTGATACAACTACTCTTTCCTGGTTTCTTGACGTCACATCTGGCCATTAATTTTCAGTCTTCTTTGTGTGTTATTCTTGTCCTCTTAACCTTTTGATGCCCATAATCTGCAGTCTCAGCCCTCATCTCATTTCACTCAGGTGAGCACCCTTCTGGGAAATTTCCACATGAATTTATGTCCTCAACAACTGTCTACTGAATTTATTTTGATAAACTCAAAATCCATCTCTCCTCAATCCTCATGTCTCTTTTAATTAGCAGATCTTATCTACAATTCTATATTATTCATATCCACAAAATGTTTTCACAGACTGTGAAAAGTTCTAACATTGTAAGTCCACAGCACAACTCATCACCTTTCCTGTCATGCCCACTCATACTTCTATCTCTAACCAGACCAATAAGTTGGTCACTCAAATCAGAACTCTGGGTAATATTCTCAAGCCCTTGATCTTAATGGAGTTTATCAAGTACTCTCAGTGCTTCTGCCTAAATAAATTCCAAAATATCCACTCCTTTTCATCCTCATCACTATTTAAATTAAGTCTTCACAATTCTTCACCTAAACATTCCCTACCTGCTCTGCTTATCACACACAATCTTAGCAGCTCATTCTTTTCTGAGTGCATACCAATAAGCGGAAGCTCTATAATTGTACCTCAATGAATGAACAAAGAGTTCTCTGGTTTTTCTTTTGTCTTTTCTGCAAATCCTTCTCCAAATAATCATCAGAATTATTTTTCTCAAATGTAACTATAACTATTTCACTACCTTTCTTAAGTATCACCTCCCATCCATGGGGGAAAAATTCTGCAGTTGTTATAAAGTTCAGTATTTAACAAACATTTACTACATGTCAGAATCTGGGATTCTGGGCTAAGGGCTTTGATAGAGTGACTTATGATTTTCTTCTTTTAAAAGGCATATAATTCAGGGAAGAGTTGGTAAATGACCAAAACCACGGAAAAGTATAGATATCATCAAACTACTCTGATTCCAAGAACCTGTATATGTTTTTATTTTGAGCTACAATATGCTCATAGCATTTTTATGTTCCATCCATCTACACCTGTACTAGAACTATCTTAACATGAACTTATATTAATGTGTAAGAATTCCAAAAACACATGATTCACTAATTGACACTTCCAGGTACAGAGCTACTTTTCAAAAGCTTCTTTAAATTCAAAATTTAAATACTACATTTAGATAAATGCACACAGTGATTTGCTAGTCTTGATTCTACTTAAGAAATTACCTCTAAAATATCACAATGTTTAAAATTCAGAAATCACTCAAATCTTTTCATGTTTCTTTCAAAGTCTTATTCTGAAGAAAGGAATATGTGAACCCCACCATGTAGCAGTATTTATTTATTTAGTTGACAAACACTGGAGTGCCTAAGCCCTTAGTTTTCCTCTAGGAACAAAAGGAACAAAAATTTCCTGCTTTTGTGGAGCTTACATTCTCATGTGGATAGGGGAAGAGAATATACATTCCTTTGTATTTTAACCAGCATTCACATTGAAATATTTTGCAATGGTTATCTCTTCTATTTATGAGATTGTCTACAATGCAGTTAGAATCTGGGTGCTGTAGATGAAAAACACCAAGAGAGTCCATAGGGGAGGTGGCTTGGTCACACAGGTGCAACTTCTGCCAGCCATAAATTATTAGCAGAATTTAGGCAGATGGAGGTGAGAGGGCAGGGTAATCTGGAGAGGGGATAACTTGAGCCCCGGAACACAAGATGGAATGAGCATAGCTTGGCATGGGGAGTGGGAAGAACAGGCTGGCCAGAATGGGGAACACGTGTTGAGGAATAGAAAATAGTTTGATTGCTGGACTAGCTTGAGCTTTTTGAAAGCCCAGCAGTGGAATCTCACAGGGGTGTAATACAATTAATGCATCACTGTAGGAGATTAGCTAGTTTGCATTAGCATGGTTTGGAAAAGAGGGAGAATTTATTGATATATGCTGGTTAGGAAGCTAATGCAACCATTTGGACAGGAGGTTGATGAGTTTTTGACTAAGTTGGTGATGACAGAATTGAAAACAAGGAAAAGACATCAAGCACATTTTGGCTGAAAAATCACTACTTGATCAGATATTTAAGTCATAAGTACATCTATTCATATGCATTGAGCACCAAAATTTGAGATACTAATATTTATCGAGCACCTGACATATTTCATGAGCACCTCCTTAGTAACTGCCATTGTACCACTTACTGGACACAGATAAAAATGCCATGGCCTCCAAACTCTGGGACAGTGGACATCGGCAGCATAGATGAGAAGTGAACTTTGCTGTGTGTGCGTGTGTGTGTGCAGGACAAAGAGGCTTCAAAACGTAGTTCTGACTAGTTGGTGATACATTCCAGAATGTGGGAGGACAGGTTTATTCAAAGGCACAGAGGTGGGATACAACACATTGTGCTCAGGGACATGCAAATAGTTAAATATTTCTGCTTCAGTGAGGAGGGGAGCAGGTGGTATAGAGCCCAGGGCTCCCTGGGTTATGCTGAAGACTTGGAATTGTAGTCTTCAGGCAGGGAGGAGCAAACAGAGAGCTGGAAACCATAAAGCAACATGGTCAAAAATGCATGTCAGAAAAACACGTGATCATGTGAATGAAAGAGGGGAAGACAGGAGTCCGGGAGGCAACGTGGGAGAAACTGACATGCTGAGGTAGGAGCTGGGAAGAGACCACACTAGAGCACGATGGGGACAGTGGACTGTCAGGTGTGGGGACCTGGGAACTAATGAGACATGGAGAAAGGGAAATTCAAAGGAAGTTAAGGTTTTGAAGTCAGTGGTTGGGAGAAAGATGGAACAAAAGGGAGATACCGTTTTCAGTGCAGGATGAACGATGCACTGCTTAGAAGGAACGACTTCCAGGGAATCAGAGAATTCCTGATTTCAGTGCCGTTCAGGTGGTCATGCTCTTTAACTTCTTAGGTCTGCTTGCTTTGTGTCCTTAATTAGCTTTGAGATTTGCCGACAGATACCTAATGTTTTGTCACATAATGACTGAACACCTACACACGCCAGGCACTATCCTAGGCTCTGATTAGTAGCAGGGATTATTTCATGTTCATTCTTTTGCATATGAGAAAATTTATGAATATACAGGTTAGGAAAAAGTAGGTTTATAGTTATGAATCATCGAGTTTATTCTTATATTATTATTCATTAATAATTGTATGATTTTCCATATGAACCATATGCCATACCCTGTGTATATATTTTACCCTATAAAAGGTTAAATGGACCATCAATTCAGTAACTGATACAATTCAGTAACTATTCACTAAAAGGTAAATGGACAAACTGTGGTTCTGCCACCCAATAAAATACTGCTCAGCAACACAAAGAAATAACCCACTGAAAGATGCTTATGACACGGAGGAATCTGAAAATAACTGGAAAGGGAGATCCACAGGGAGAGCTGCCAGAGGGAGAGTGGAGAAGAGAAAGAAATCACTAGGAGTCAGAAGTAAACTTTGGGGGAGGTGGGTAAGTTGACTTTCTTGATTGTGGTGATGTTTCACTGGTGTGTTCAGAGATCAAAATAACACATTGAACACTTTAAATCTGCATGTTAAATATACCTCAATAAAGCTATTTTTCAAAAATAAAAAAAATTTTTATCTTTATGTGGTAGGTTGTGGTTAATTTTAATTTCTTTTGCTTTTCAGATGCATTACATATGAGGCTATAAGCTATTTTACCTTTGCAGTAAAATTCATTTTAAAAGTTGTAAGAACTATAACAAGTGCACTGGCCAGGTACGCAACTACCTCGTTAACAATCAGGAAACTGCACCGTAAAGGACGACGGAACGCCGCAGGAAGCCCATCTAGCGGGTGTTACAGAACCAGATAAAGCCCAATACGAGCCAAGTGTGGTGAAGTGGGTACTCCCCACCCTTCTGCTGGGAGTGAAAATCGGTACAGCTGGTGAGGAAAAAAATAATGCACTATCTATAAAGTAAAAGATGTGTTTATATTACTAATGATTGCAGAATCAGTTTTCAGTTTTCCCTTATTGGTGCCATTTTAAAGTACGGGCATAGACTTGTGTATATTTTATGTAAATATTGATATTCAGACTTCCAGAGCTTAGTTTGTGCTCCTAGATTTCTTGCCAGTCCCTCTCTCTTTTCCCTTTCCCTCCTCTGTCTCCTCTCTGACAGCCTCACACCGCAAACTCGCTGGTCGCTTCACCACTCCTGCTTCTTAACATTTCACTTTCTCTTCCCACCCCAAACTCCTTACCCTATGTCCATCTACACTCTCCCCCAACCAAGAAAAAAAAGCTGAGCAGGGATGAGAGGGGCCATTTAAAGAAAACACATCTCTCTTCTAGGATGGGGACAGTCCGACAGTGAGCAAGGTGAATAGGGAGAGGCCACTGTACCAAGCAAACACAGCAGGAAGGACCGAGTCCTTCCGGGGCCAGTTGGAGCAGACATTCTTGCTGGAGGTAACTAAACACCCAGGAAGCAGCAAAACCAATAGTACTAACAGAGATAGTTGATAATTTTATGATCTGTAGTGATTAATTTTTTCCTTGAGATGTTTTAGACATTTAATATCACAAAATGCTTTTATTGAATGTGCACATCCTGACACTTTAAAATAATATTACTGCCACTTGTGTTACAAGGGAGATGCTGAAGTGCTGATGTCATTGGTTCCGGTGCAGTAAACACCATGCACTAAGCCCCGCCTTCCTCTTTTCCATCCCAACTGTAGAAAAATTTTCCTGTAGCATTGTTTGTAAGAGTAAACAATTAGACACAATTTAAATGTCCATCTAGACAAATGCATAAATTATTTGAGATATATGTATAAATACAATAGAATTCTAGATAATTTTATAACCAATGAGCTAGAGCTACAGGTATTAATATGGATAAATATAAAGAATACAACCTCAGAGAAAAAATGCCACAGAATCATGCATATTATTTTATATATACATGAAGAATATTCATGTAAATAAATATTGGCCAAATATATTATATGTATTTTTCTGAATGCATAGATACACAGTAAAATATAGTGCATTCAAGGGAATGTTAGCTTGTAAATTCAAGACAGTCTTTTTCTCAAGTAGCAAGGAGACAGGTTTCTCAGAGGGGTACACCAGGATATTGAGAAGTGTCTGTAGTGTTTATTTGTATGATCCAAGGTGATATAAACTGATTTTAAGATATCATATAGATAGAAGACAGATACTAATGTTTACAAGTGAACAAAAAAATAGTTTTGCTCCCTTTCAAACCAAAAGGATTAGTACCAAAAATATTTAATGTTTTCTACTAAAAAAGTATGAAGAGAATAAAGAGTTAGCCTTGTAGACACATGATACCTTTAAAAAGCCACTATAATGAAAAATAGTGAGCTGTCCTTTTCAACAGAGGTAATTAAGGCTGACAAACATCCCCTCCAAATTCACACCCCATCTATGAATGTATGAACACTAGGAAAGTATCCTGGTTAGGCTGATCATTTAAATGGTTCAGCTTTTGATGATATGAATGTTCTTATAGGAGAACATATAAAGCTGAGTTACTGTTACTCAAATTGAGCTTGAAGCAAAACAATAAATATGGTTTCAATCCCTTCCCATAATATGGTGCCCAAATTCAATAAACCCTGGACTCTGCAATTCAATCACTCTCAATGTCAACTCAAAGTGAGGTAGAGCTTTGGGACACCCACAGAAAGATTGCCTAAATACAAAGACACTGAAGTTTCTCTAGGCCACTCTTTAGAACCCATGCAAAATAAAACTTATTGTAACCAAATTTTAGGCCTGTGGAATAAATTTGAAACATTATGGCTTGCCACAAGCTCATAGTATTAAACCTAATCCTAAATGAGATGTTACGTGATTTATTTAGACTCCTTGGCATGTTTGGATTAATGTGTTGGCAGTCTGAGCAGCTCTTCTTCTTGGGAATTCTTGGATAGAATAGCTAAACTAATTCGAATGACATTTATGTTGGAATACGACTCCAGGTGCAGTGATAATCAGCATGTGGCAGGAACAGCGGTATTTCTCTCTGCTGCACACATCTGCGCAAGGGAAAGGCAGAGGGCTCTCTCTGATCTGCTTCTTGCTTGGCTGGGCTGTATCTAGTCTTATCTTCTCTGGAGAGGAGGTCCAGTCTAAGAAGGAGCCAAAGGGAGGGTAAAGGCAGGAGGGTGGTTTTTTTTCTTATTTCCTTTTTTTAGGTGTCTCCATCTCCTTTCTGCAGAGAAGCTTGACTTTGAACACAATCTGTAGTCACAGTAGTAAGTGAGAAGAAAAGTGAGCTAGATAAAAAAAAAGCTGTTAAATAGTGGCCTATTCTGTGTCAAGTGTGCAGCTCTCTCCTGAACGAACTGCAGAGCCTACTCATTTTGCATGGAACTGAGTGTCAGGCTTTAGAGAGCTGCTTGTCAGATTCCAGGGGCGCATGCCATCACTCACAGTAACGCTAGCAGATTACCCATAACTCCAAGTGCGAGCATGCAGCGGCGTTAGTTAGCTTTTCCGCTCAGAGTCACCTGCGGGGACACCGCGAGTTTGGCAGACTGGATTTTTCTTGGGCTTGCACAAGTGTTAAAGTTCTCAAAGTCCTGAAGGTCATCCCTCTTTCAAACATTGTTTTAACAAATGGTCAACTCCAGAACCTGCTATTAAGAGTTCTATTTTAAAAGTCCAATTGGCCTGGCAGAAAGAATGGCATGTCTGGAAGGCGTGGGCTCTAGTCCTAGCCCCATGCTTTCTCAGGGGAGTGGCATGACGGAGGCTCGACTGCACTTCCAGCTCCTCATGCACAGAATTTGGAAGGCATTGTAGCTTTGTTTTGTCTACCGAGGAAGCTGGAGTAAAGATGACAGAACATAGGGTTTTGGGGATTTTTTTGCTTTTAAGTTTGTAAGTTATATACAAATGCAAGACATTATTTGTAATGATAGCAAAAAACAATCATCAGGAGAGAGACCTTATATTTACAAAGTACCCTTTCATTCTACAGACTTTATCTAACACTGAGACGTTTATCAGTATACTGTCAACTCTGCCCATGAGGGATACTGAGTGGACTTCATCATGAATATGAATGTATGCATGACTTTATGATTTCTTCCCCAAAATGTCTCTTAAGTTATAGAAAATTCCCACACACTAAGTTATGGGTGATTTTTTGGGTGAAGTTTCAGGGACTAGAACTACAGATCTTATCAGAGCCTTTCCTTGAAGCTACCTGCTCCCATACAACCCCACAGCTTTGCTACTATGGCGGGGCACCTCACAAATGTGCTCCCCAGTTTACATCTATGCTATTTCCCCCACTCAAACACTGAACAGGACCCCAAGCAGGAATAATAACATGAAATATCCCTTCTGATTTTTCAGATGTGAGGCCCGCTCTCCCTCCTTTCCTTCCTTCCTTCCTTCCTTCCTTCCTTCCTTCCTTCCTTCCTTCCTTCCTTCCTTCCTTCCTTCTTTCCTTCCTTCCTTCCTTCCTTCCTTCCTTCCTTCCTTCCTTCCTTCGAGTTTTTCTTCAATGTCTACTGTGTGCTAGGCACTGTGCTAAGTGCTCTATAAACAAGATGAAGAAGAGGTTGTGTTTGTCTTGCATAATGAGATCCCACCTACTCACACTTTCATGGCTGAGATACTGTTGGACTATACTGTACCCCTTTATAATCCACAGGAATCCTTTTGCTTTGGGCAGGAAGATATTTCAGTGTGTTTGAGACTCCTCTTCCCATGGAGAGGAGTGCTCCTAGAGGAAACAGTGCTTGCGGTTCACTTGCAGGTTGCCTTTCATTTCAGAATTATTTTCATACAGGGTGAAATGTTCCCATTTGCTTACAAATATTTATCTAAAATCTTTTTCACCCGAGGAACAGTTAGGGGATAGCAAGTTTTGTAAACTGGAATTCAGGTCCTTCAAGAGTTTACAGGTTAGTTAAAAAGGCACAGCATAACAATCACATGTGAATAGACAATGTCCGCCAATGTATCATAAAGGCACAGCGATGACATACACATAATGTGTGTCTGGGGGGGTCCCAAGATGGCCACTGACATCGTGCTAAGGATAGGAATATATCCCAAGGAGAAACTTTGATAAATCACAAATGACTTGCAATGGGAAATTAACCAAATGCAAACAGGATATTTCCACTTTGATATAGGGCCAACAACATTCAGGGAAGCACATGCTGGCTGGCAGACTGGTTCATATAAATGTAAATGAAATGAGTTTCATTCCATTTCATGTAAATGTAAATGTAAATGAGTTTATGTAAATGAAAATCATGCTACTGGACACTTCTCCCAGTCTCTATGCCTTTTCCTTCATTTGTAAAACTGTGCATAGGCTGCACCTATTGAAATCACATCAGGATGTAAAGAGTCTGAGGAAGTGCTGGAAGAAATATTGAAATACTATCGCATAATTCCCCTCTCTGTGGCATAAATACTACCCTCTATAACAAGGGGGAAGCCCACCCCAAATCTTATGAGTGGATAGATAGCCTAACAGTGGCACAAAGATAACAGGGAGAAAGCAGGGAATTATATCCCTCTTTTTATACCTATCAACACAAGGAACAGAATGCCACGGTGGAAAGTCCTCACTAGTTTAGAAATTGTTGCTCATATATTGAAGAACAAAGTATACAATGTTCTAACCTGAAAATACCAAAATTACAAACTTTAAAAAATCATAACGTATCATTAGACTTCTGATTATTATAAATTTGGTTAATCTACTTATAGAGCTATCTCAGCTACTGTGGTACCCTTTGTGTAAACTACTCTGTCTAAAATAAAAGTACTCATGTTGAACAAAACCTTAAATTCGTGTTTCAGACTTCATACAATTTATCTGTCTTACCAGTTTTTAAAAGTATTGATTTTAATGTATTGAAAATAAACATGAATAGTTTGTATTTGTGTGTGTATATACAATGCATGTGCATTCATATAGGCATGCATATATTTCAATGTTCAATGTCTCTGTCAGAAAAAAGCCAATTGTATAATGATAATAATAACTTTCGTTAATCATGCATTCCACAAATATTCTTAAGCCATCATTATATGCTAGGTGTTTGCTGGGCACTGTGCGTAGAAGAGCTTTGTAAGACGTCTAAAAGTCTAGCACATACTTAACAAAGCCCACAGCTGTCACATCCACTGTGTGAAAAATGTGAGCTGTTACTCAAGCAGAGTCTGGCTCTTGCAAATGAACTTCAGAATGCAGCCAATCGTGACGTGGATGTTACAGATTTTTGCTAAGTAATACACACATTCAGAATGTACACTGCTTCCTCCCAACTGCTGAATGATGAAGAGCTCAAGTAGGAAAACTGAACACTGCAGCAAAACTAATGCTACCGTCATGGGGTTAGCCATCAAACACCGGGCAAAACAGTACAACCAAAACAAATCGGGAGCATTGGAGGAGAGGCGTGGGGTGTATGGTTTCTAAGCAGGAACACTATGCATTGCATACAATTAAGGGATAGAAGCACATACCAAGTTGAAAAATCAGCCATGGCTAAGTAAATAAATATATTCATCCACTCTATATTTTAGGTAATGAAAATCTGTAGAAAGATCCAGACTTTAATTCCAGAAACTTGTCTTCAAGTTCCAGTTCAGCTACTCACACTAATTTGTGATTTTAGGCAAACATTTAACCTCTTGTAGCCTTATTTCTATCTGTCTAGTAGAAACAGCATCTCACAATGTTATTATAAATATTGAAATGACAAATCATTTTTGGTTGTTGTTTTTATAAGTAAAATGCCTGGTTATGAGTGTAGAGAGCATCTGTGACATGCATGAGGGCTGTGCACAGGCAAACAGGCACATGTGCGCACGTCCTTGTTTATTCAACACTCTACCGCACGTGTATCCTGACTGTTTACCATGTACAAATACAGTGTGTGACCACCTATCATAAGTCCTCTGAGTGTCTCTTGAAAACAAGCCCCAGATTCACCTTTCATTTCTTACTCCCATTTACTGTGCCTAACCCAGGCCCTCTCTCTGTCTGAAGTCTGAATCACTAAAATACTCTCCAGACTTTCTTGCTTCAACTTTCATTCCTGACATGCCAATAAACCTATCTTCCCAAAAGATGGTTTACCTCGCCTTCATTAGGTGCCACAGACCTTACAGAGCAAAGTGGAAAGAGAAATGAAAGTCTAGTTGGCTGACAGATATATAAACAGAAAATTACACTGCAGCTTTTTAAGTTCTCTATAATAAGGGCAAGGACACAACTATCCGGGAATATGTAAGAAGGTTTCTTCACCAACCTTGGGAGGGGACAGTTTGAGAAAGTTTCTGTAACTGTGTAGAAACTTTATTTATTTAATATGACCTTTTCTCCCTTTTATTCTTCTGATTCGAATTGGCCTCATCTAGACCCCTGACTCACCTGCCTCTCTCTCCCTTCTGTCCACCCCTTTAATCACTACTCCCTCAGGACAATGAGGTTCTCGTCAGCATCAAACAATCTCAGGAACAAAACCTCAGGTCTATTGACCACAGAGACAGAGTTTCAATCAAACTAAGGATAACATCTATGCCTCAGTTGTGTTTCAGCTCCAGACCCAGAAAAGCAGTGAAACCAGATGGCTCAATGCCATGGCTGACATTAGGACCAGATGCAATGACTAACAACTTCCTATCCTAGCACCAGCCAATCAGTAGAGAACATGACCCTGACTACGACCTTAACTGCCTTAGTCACCATGATTAATGATTTTTTCCCTATATAGTCCAACCCCTGGAAGTGATTGGGGAACCAGTTCTTTGAGCACTAGTTCACCTGTGACTCTGGGCATAGTGCCACTTCCTCAATTAATAAATCCTTATTTTCTTGGCTGCAAGCTCCTGTTCATGTCTTATTGGGCTTTGATATATGCAGGCAAGTAGGCCCCTTTAGTCCGTTAACATTTCTTAGCAGAGAAGACCATAATGTATGTTATAAAACCTAAATAGGAGCTAAACAAAGGAAGGTCAGGCCATTCAGGCAGAGTTAGGGACACGGGTAAAGGTTTAGACATGGCAATGAGCGTGGAGAGCATGCAGAATACAAGGGGCAAAGGAAGAGAAGATGGTGGCGAGGTCAGTGGGCACCAGATCATGGAGGGACCCCACGTCTGGTTAAGAAAACTGGTTAGTATTATAGGTAATGAGGGGCCACCAATGGTTCAAGCAGGGAAATTACTAATTATAGCTGTATTTTGTACAAAGCATCCTGATGAACATGCGGAAAGTGGGTTGGAGGAGAACACCAGATGCAGGAAGTTATTAGGAGACTCTGCAGTTTGGGCGGTGACAGATTATAAATGCAAAACATGGCAGTAACAGTAGAGATAAAGTCAACAGATTTTAGACATTCTAGGGAGCTGTGTTTTTTAAAATAAATTATTATAGAGTAAGTGTGAGTAGAGAGCATCAGAAAAGAATAAAAGATGGACATCCAGATTTCTCTGGTTAAGAAGGCACTATTTTGGCCCTGGCTGGTGTAGCTCAGTGCATTGAGCGCGGGCTGCGAACCAAAGTGTCACCAGTTCGATTCCCAGTCAGAGTACATGCCTGGGTTGGGGGCCAGATGCCACATGAGAGGAAACCACACATTGATGTTTCTCTCTCTCTTTCTCCCTCCTTTCCCTCTCTAAAAATAAATAAATAAATAAATAAATAAATAAATAAATAAATCTAAAAAAAGAAGAATGTTTAAAAACAAAAGAAGTTACCATTTAAGGAAAAAGGAGAAGCGAAGAAAGAAAAGGCATCTTGGAAATGCATCTGAGTTCAATCTTGGGCATGTTGAGATTGAGGTGCCCAAGGGACATGTGTGCAGAGACATCCAGCAGTCAGCAGGAAGCCCTAGGGAGGGATCTGTGCTGGAAACAGGTTTGTGACTCATCAGGATACATTGAGTGTTCAAGCTCTGTGAATGGAAGAGGTCATTCGGTAAAACGGTTGTTAGAAGATACAAGTGATAGGATCCTGGGAAGAAGTCCTATTACTTAAGGGATGGACATAAAAGAGAAATACAAGCAAAACAAAACAAAACAAAAAAACAAACACAAGAAGAAAAAGAATCAAGAGAGGGCAGGAAAGCCAGGGGGTATGTTTCAGGACAGTTAAATGAAATTCACTGGAATTCACTGAATTAGCACCAGAAGTTACTGGTAACCACTCAAGTGGTAGGGCATCCAGAATATATGTGGAGAGAACTTGCTTCTGTCAGACTAATTAGGGTAGGAGATACAAAGAGAGATGCTTGAAGATACAGAGAGGTAAGGAGGTAAAGAAAATTCCCAGCCTGTAATTTTTACTTTATCTGTGAAGTAAGAGGCAAGATTTTCACTCTAAGAATATGAAGGGAAGATGAAGTGGGATAAGCTGAAGGAGAATGGAAAAGTTGTTAAATAAACACCACCAGAAATGAGAAAGAGAGTTGCTTGTGAAACAGAATAATCGCCAGCCAGGATCAGGGGCCTAGTTGTGAATGAAGAATAGAATGGTAGATTATTTTTGGCATACTTCTAGTTGCCTACCAATATTTTGTGATTACCTCCTCCTTCATAATAAATGGTGGTTCTCATGGCCACACAACCATAATTCTGCATTTCACAATCTCTTCCATGGTGATTTGCACACGAGTGCTTTCTCTCTAATAGGAGGGAGCATAAGGCATGTACCCTCTCCACCTGGGTTTGTCCTCCCTGTCTTTACACTTTCCAGCTGCTGGCAGATGGTGAGAACGAGAGCAACCACTTTGGGTCCACAATGGAATTCAACTGAAGCAAAGAGCAGAACCAACCATCAGCTCAGATCACCTACCAACTTCTGGAGTTTGATGTGGAAAAAGAACATCTATTTTGTTCAGTTTATGTGTTTTAAGATGTCTTTATTAGTTAGTAGTCTAACTGACACACACATTAATTCCTAAAGTGCTCAAAAGCCTTGAGTGTATGAGCAGAGGGGCAGACAGTTTTGATGTTGTTAAAGGGTACAATAACGAGAAAGGGAGAGGACGCTGAGACTACAGGCAGGTCAGCGGCTGGAGAGGTGAGCCATGAGATTTGAGCTGGACAGGAGGTGAAGGTCATTCAAGTGGGATACACTGCTTGCTTTAATGATGTCTCACACAACATTACTGACACTTAGAAATCAATAAAGACTAAATCAAATATGCAACCACATATAGCAATGTGGATGAATTTTACAAACATAGAGTTAATTGAAAGATGCCATACAAATGAAAGTCTATACAGTACATATCATTCTACTAATACAAAGCCGAAACCAAGTAACATTAACCTAAGGAGCAGAAGTCAGAAAAGAGGATTATGACGTGGGAGGGAGCAGGAAAGCTGCTGGAAGCTGCTCATGTTTACTGTTCCCTCTGGGAGCTGACTATGTGGCTGTGCCTAGTTCTGTGAAAATCCAAAAAACTGAACATTTCTAATATGTGCACATTTTTGTGTACATATATGTATATGTATAACTTCAAAACTAAATTTAAAACCTGCCCAACTGAAAAAAAATGCATACTATTTTTACTTAAGAAAATAGCAAAAGTTAGAGCTAGAACAAGTAGTAATGCTCAGTGCTGGCAAGCAGAAGACATGAACTCCTATGCCCTGCTGGTACGGCTTTAATGGGGCGTAAACTTAGTGGAAAGCTCTCTGGCAAAATGTTTCAATAGTTTTAAAATACACATGGTCTTTGATCTAGAATTCCACTTTTAGAAGTTCATTATAAGAAAATCAGAACTATGAGGAGACTTATACAAAAATATATTCAATGAATTATTTATAAAAGGAGAAACTTTGAAAGAAACACAAATGTCCCCAAATAGAGAAATGATAACATAAACTGTAACATCCTGTGATGTGATAATTATGCAAATACTTTTCAATTGCATGGTGCAATGTTCATAATATAACATAGAATTCAAAAAACACCAAGATAGGAAAGTGAATATTCAGTATTATTCCAAATATATATATTTTAAAAATATACTAAAGTGTGGCTATCTCTGGGAAGAATAATTTTGTTTTTTTTAAATATGCTTTTTTATTTTCTAGATTTTCTAAAAACAGCATGCAACATTTTGTTGATTACAGATAAAATATATTTTGGTGATGCATTTTTATTTACTTTTCGCATGGAGTCTTATATTTATATAACAACATAAGTAGGAACTGTGTTCTGTTTCATAAAACCTGTATTAACTATTTGACTCTGAGCTGCCTGAGGGAAGGAGTATTTTACTCATCTTAACTTTCACCCATAGTCCCTTGTAGGGAACAGAGTGTATGCTCAAAAATATCAAGACCTCATCTGTTATATTCTACTTATATAGTCATACTATACAATAAATATTATTATATATAGTTGAGTATACTGCTTGTATTCAAAAATAAAATAGTTGAAACCACACAGTTCATGGTTTAGCCACACACCCCACTCTGTCTTCTGATGAGGCTCAGGAGGGTGGAGGGGCGGGAGAGTTGGGTAGGGAGGGGGAGGAGGGAGAAGACAGGGCTGTAGGCTCAACCCCACCTCTAATGCTCCAACTGGAGCACTGCTACTTTGATCTTCTTCCAACTCGCTTTCCCTTCCCCCATGACTCAAGGCTGAAGGAGGTAAAACCCAAGGATGCTAAGGGTGAACCAACACCTGGGGGTAATCATTTAACTGGCTCACTGGGGAAGCAGAGCGTTGTTTGAAGTAGACTGCAGGGAGCCCACAGAGGGGAGGAAAGCCAGGTCAACAGGAGGTGCTGCGGGCTGCCTGAGTGAGTAGGGAGCTTTCAAGGGGAAAGGGGGAAACACGTGACTGATAGAATAAATTAAGATTTTAGTCCAACGAAAATATATGAAGAATTTTTTCTAGAAGGAGTTCCTTCATAGTCAAATTGTAACTTTTGCTCTTGAACAAAGTTGCTATTTTTTATGTTAGGTGGTAATTTTTTTCAAAATTTGTGACCTGAATAGTAATTACCCAAAGTCTTTAATTAAGCTGGATTTATACTGAGTTAACTAATATTTTTCCAAAATAATGTGTTTTCTCTCCCCTAGTCTTCATACACTGTTGTTCACTGTAAAAGTTAAATCAAATTTGGAGAAAAAGCAGTATATACTGTATATTTTAGAAACACCAGTATTTAAAAAATACATCCCTATTTAAAACATCCCTACTTAAAAAATATTTTTCACATGAGTTCATTTTACTCATATTGTTATTCAATAGGGAGCTTTCTAGAATGCCAACTTTTCCATTTATGTAGGTAAGTTCACCATCCAAATGATACTTCACTATCATCTAATCAAATTAATGAAACAGATGTAATCAACAGATGTTGGTAATACACAGAATGCTAAGATCATGATCTAATTTTACAGCCACATCCAAACTGGTTTTGCAAATATTAGCAAATGCGCCATGTTAAACTTTTAATAGACATGCACTGGTTGTAGTTGTATCTGAAGTGCTGTAAAAGCCTAACAGCCCTCCTGCTTTTAAACAAGCCCATTCAAATGACTGAGAAAGAAGTAAATACAAATTTTAATGCTTTAATTTTGGTTGGGAGCAGATGTTTCCACATGGTCCTGCCAGTCCAGCCCCGAGCATCTTCTTTGCCAGTCAGGGTCTGAGTCTTTTCAATGTAATATGGCAGCTATGGACCTGGGACCTAAGGGCCACTGACTCGTTTCTCTTTTATAATAAAATCCAGACTGGAACAGAGGGGTTTTTCAAGATCGAAGTCTAGTTAGTGGAAAGTGAGTTCTTTTTTCACTACCTAAAAAGGAATTGCCGTTACTCTCCACTCAAAATGACCACACATCTCTATGAGCCCCATCAAAAATAGCCGTAAGCCACTGGATAGTTAATCTGAATTTAATCCTAAATCCCATACAAATGAGAACATACCCTAGTTTGATGAATACCGTCAATAGACATGTTATGGCTAACCTTCACTGAGGGCTCAGTTTATGCCAGGCACTGTCCTAAAGGCTTCAGGGGTATAAACTCATTTAACCCTCATGGAAATATATGAGGTAGGTACTGTTATGATCATCTCATGATTGTATGGAAAACTGAGGCACAGAGAGGTTAAGTAACTTACCCGAAGTCCCACAACTAGCACATTTCCAGTTTTCAAGTTAAGTCAGATTGGCTCCAAAATCTAGAATACAGTCTCCACCATTATTCTAGACTGCCTTTGTAGGAATGACTTAATTTTTTTTTTCTGATGAGATTTATTCAATCTTATGAGTAGATCTGAGAAACTATAGAAATAATTTTTTAAACCTCCACATAAATCAATCAGGAGGACAAGGCTATGCAGACAGTCCACGTGCAATGTAACCCTGTAAAAGACTTCCCTGCAAATTTGAACCCATTGTGGGGTTGCCAAAGAGCCAGGCACACCCCTTTGAGGAGGACTATCTTCCCCAGCCCCTCACCCAGTCCTTCAGCTGGGCATTCACCAAGAAAAGACAGAGGACGGATGGTCTGCTCGTTATTGAAAGGGCCCAAACATAAAATGTATGATATTTTTAGTAAGAACCCTCAAATCTTTAGTAATAAATGTTCTTTGGCAAAATCCAAACTATAGTGCCAACAATAAAAGAAACTCTATAAGGTATTGCATTATAGTTCTGGGAATGTTTGCATAATTCAATAAATTAAAGCCTTTCTTAATCCCCTTTTCAAGTTTATTTCTTAATATAGGGCAGGTTTTTGTTTTTTGGGCTTTCCCGCCCCCCTGCTTCAAATCCTCCAAAGAATGCTAGAGAAAATCAGGCAAAACAAGCAGCTTCTGATTTTCTGGCATTCTACCATTTGGAAAATTGACTTGAACTGCATCATAGATAGTGGTCTAGGAATTTAAGAAATATGAGTTTGGTTTCAATAAGCAATATCTTTACATGGAAGCTGAAAAATGGAAAACAGCAGCAGAGTTTTTCTTTTTTCTGAAAAAAAAAAAGAAAATTCAATAATGAACATACAGTCCTAAGTTGGACTTGAATTTGCATAGAGTTCTATTTGATTTACAAATTCCTATGAGGCTCAACTTAATTGAATTTAAAAGACTAAAATTATAGAGCTGGGAAGATTTGTTATTGCATTTTATCTGTGGCACAGGGGGTCTTTGGATTATTCAAGAGTCAGGGCCGCTAGCACACATGAACTGCTTCTGTTAAGCGGGCTGTAATGTGATGCCCCTGGTTGAGGGAAGGGGGGTGAAGGCTCTTGGAGCAAGGAAGGCAGTGAGCAGAACCAGAGTCTCATGACGTGGGAAGGTTTGGGGTTGTGGGGATCTGTATCCTTCCACTCATCTCGCTCCCATTTATCATCAAGTCCAATCTTTTTCCAAATTAAGAAACACTAACAAAGTCCCAACAATACTAAATAAAATGATCTAAATAAACCTCTTGTGATGAATGCCTTTCCTTAAATTAAAAAGTACGGAGATTCAGTGACTTAGAAGTGTCGGTTGATAAACCCACGTAAGAGCATGTAGCTGCTGAAACTGAATCACTATTTAAATAATTAACTTAAATAGCTCAATTTAAGATTTTTCATTAATCCTTCCTGTAAGCGAAAATAAAAGTGATAGCAAAGTTTACTCTTCTTTCTTCCTAAATTCGAAGACATAATGTACTGTACTGAGGTTATACCAACAGCTATGGACAAAATCTACTAAAGAGAAACACAATACTGCTGAAAGTTAGAAGTCGAACAAGTGATTTATCTTTCAACATATGGAAAACCAGTGCTACAGATGTTATTTCTCTAGTCACCTTTGCTTTATAATTGTAAGTAAGCTTAATTTAAATATTTTCTGCATTTCTTCCTAATTTATTTTGCTCAGAGAACTATGAGGAATGAAATGATAAATTTTACATATTTCATTTAAATTTGGATGAAAAAATTTTTAGAATTGAAAATCATAGTAGTGTATTGGGAAGTTACGTATTTTATTGAAGTATAAAAACAGGTTTTATACAACTTGTTAATAGCTTTCAACTTGAAGATGCATAAGGCCATGCGGTCTGAGTGACACGTATAAGCTGTGCAAATTATTTGATATACACTGGCATTTAGACGAAGACAGCAGAGAATTTCGAAGACCAAGGCCAACACTGTGAGTTCTATGTTAGGACATTTTAAAAAATTATTTATATTTTCACATTTTTTATTGTTGTTCAAGTACAGTTGTTTCCATTCCCCCCCCACCATTCCCCCCACCCCAGCCATCCCCACTTCCTACCCTTGATCCTCCCCCCTTTGGTCCTTTATACATGTTCCTGAAAACTCTTTCCCCTCACCCCCCCATCCCCTCCCCCTCCCCTCTGGTTACTGTCAGTTTGTTCTGTATTTCCATGTCTCTGGCTATATTTTGCTTGCTTGTTTGTTTTGTTGATTATATTCCAGTTATAGGTGAAATCATATGGTATTTGTCATTTCCTGCCTGGCTTATTTTTCACTTAATATAATGCTCTCCAGTTCCATTCATGCTGTTGCAGAGGGTGGGGACTCCTTCTTTCTTTCTACTGCATAGTATTCCATCATGTAAATGTACCATAGCTTTTTGATCCATTCACTTACTGATGGAAACTTAGGTTGATTCCAACACTTGGCTATTGTAAATTGTGCTGCTATGAACATTGGGGTGCATAGGTGCTTTTGAATTGGTAATTCAGGGTTCTTGGGGTATAATCCCAGCAGTGGAATTTGTAATAAACATAACTCACAAGATATGTACTGGTTCAAATGTTTTCCTTTCCAGTCTTGCCTTCTACTTCTGCTTTCACAGATGTTGGTTTGTGAATCACCCAGCAGACGTAAACATATTTAGACCCCTGTACTTGATGTTCTGTATTCAAGGAATGCTTGTGAAAGTGCAGTTCATTACCATTTCTGCCAAGAAGCCTTAACTTTATTCTCTCCCTTGATTTCTTTTTTTGACCAATTAATAGTAATTTTTAATAGATAGTCTACAGTCTTTCTTATGTCACTTCTTGTATGTATGTTATTTCTCCTATTATTTTGTAAATCTCTTTAGAGCAAGAACTACACCTAATAGGTTTTAAATTCACTTCAACACCCAGGACAGAACCTGACCTATCATAAGTGCTGAAAACTGCCTGGTAAATCAATAAAAGGAAATGTTAGTGAAATTTGACAGTCTACACTATATATAAGATCTGTCTAGAAAAAGTCTAACAATTGTTAATATAAAGAGAATGGTTTGCATGATATCAACGTAACCTGGAAGCCAAGGTGAGTGGAATGGAATGTGCATGAGTGAACACTGACAACTTCACTGTGCTAGTCAGTGGGGGCAGTAGACACCATTGAGTGAGCATGTGTACAGTGTGGCCATTCACAATCAAAATGACTGAGTGAGTACAACAATGCATCTGCATCAAATTTTGCATTAGGTTTGTACATTCCTCTGCACAAACTATTCAAATGATTCATAAGGCCACAGCTGTGGGCAGCTGGAGATTGGCAGCTTCATCATGACAACACACCCACTCATGCATCATGTTTCGCACAGAGGTTTTTGGTGAAACATCAAATCACCCAGGTGATTCAGCCCTCCAACAGCTCAGACTAGGCACCCTGCAACTTCTGGATTTTCCCAAAACTAAAATCACCTTTGAAAGGGCAGAGATTTCAGACCATCAATGATACTCAGAAAAATATGACAGGGCAGCTGATGGTGATTGGGAGAACTGTGTGAGGTGCCTACCTTGGAAGGGACTGAAGTGGGAGTGTCCTATGTACAGTGTTTCTTACATCTTCTTCAATAAACGTCTCTATTTTTCATATTACATGGCTGGATACCTTCTGAACAGACCTCACATGTGTGCACACACACACACAGATATTTGATCTAGTTAGCAACATTAGATTTGTGCTGTTTAAACACTAGCCACAGGTGTCTGTTTAAATATAAGTTAACTGAAATTAAAAATTCACTTGTTGGTTGCACTCTCCACATTGCAAGCATTCAACAGCCATGTGAACCAGTGGCTATGACACTGGACAGCACAGATCATGGAACATTTCTGTTACAGAGTATTACATTGCACAGCCTGCTCTGTAGAGAAATCAATAGGATCCTGTCAAAAACACAGTCAAATTGTTCAACGGTAGCTCCCAGCCCTCCAATGGCTTTCTGGCTCACTCAAGGGTAAAGGGCAAAACCCTTATAACGACCTGGATGAACTGCCTATCTACTCCACCCCAACCCCTAACATATCACCTACCAGTGTCTCCCATTCTCACTGCTCTCCAGCTGGCTACAATATTCCCAAAACATGCAGTTATCACTGCCTGGAATGCTTCTCTCAAGTACTGCCTGGCCCACCCCTTCATTTCCTCTGTCTAATGCTCTCACTAAGATCTTCCCTGGGCATCAATGTAAAATTGTCACTCCTCTGTCCCCACATGGTCCCTCTCCTTTTTTCCTGTTTTGTTTCTCTTCAGAGCACTTGTCATCATTTAATATATCATATTTTATCTTGCTTATATTTTGCTTCCATTCACTAGGATGTAAACTCCAAAGGGGAAATTTTTGTCTGTTTTATACCCTGATAAATTCCCCTTAAAATGATACCTAGCACATTATTCTCATTCAATGAATATTTATTAAATTAATGAATCAAGAATATTTACATTCCATGGAAAGGTGGAAGACTATAAAATAGTGAGAACAATTTTTATGAGACTTGTGGAAATAATTCACTTCACTGTGACAATTTATGTACTATAATCTTCCAAGTATGTAATAGCATTATGTCTTCAAAAAAGATGCATACCTGCCCTGGCTGGTGTAGCTCAGTGGATTGAGCGCGGGCTGCGAACCAGGCATCGCAGGTTCGATTCCCAGTCAGGGCACATGCCTAGGTTGCAGGCCATGTCTCCCAGCAACCGCACATTGATGTTTCTCTCTCTGTCTCTCTCTCTCCTTCCCTTCCCTCTCTAAAAATAAATTTAAAAAAAAAATCTTAAAAAAAAAAAAGATGCATACCTTAGTTAATAGATTACTTAATTGCTAAAAATGTTAACCATCACCCAATCCTTCAGCAAGTCACAATTTTTTTCCTGGTGGAGGGTCTTATTTTGAAGGTTACTGACTGATCGAGGGGATGAATGCTGAATGAAGGCTGAGGTGGCTGTGGCAAGTTGTTTAAAAAAGATCATGATGAAGTTTGCCACATCAACTAACTATGCCTTTCACAGAAGGCTTCTCTGTAGCATGTGATGCTGTTTGATAGCACTTCACCCACAGCAGAACTTCTTTCAAAATTGGGGTCAGTCCTCTCAAATCCTGCTGCTGCTTTATCAACTCAGTTTATGTAGTATTCTAAATCCTTTCCTGTCATTTCAACAATCTTCACAGCATCACCAGGAGTAAATTCTCTTAATAACCCACTTTCTTAGCTCATCCATAAGAAGCAACTCCTCATCCATCCAACTTTTATGACATTTCAGCAATTCAGTCACACCTTCAGGTTCCACTTGTAATTCTGCATCCCTTGCTATTTCTGCCACATTCCCAGTTCCTTCCTCCAATAAAGTCTTGAACCCATTGAAGTCATTCATGAGTGTTGGACTCAACTTCTCCCAAACTTCAGAATGTTGATATTTTGACCTCTTTCCATGAATCATAAGTGTTCTTCATCACACCTAGAATGATGAATTCTTTTTAGACAATTTTCAATTTACTTTGCCCAGACCCATTAAGGAAACCACTATCCATGACAGCTATAGCCATACAAAATGTATTTCTTAAATAACAAGTCTCAATTGTCGAAATTCCCCTTGATCCCTGGGCTGCAGAATGAGCACTGTATTAGCAGGCATGAACACAGCATGAATCTCATTCTACATCTTCATCAGAGACTTTGGTGACCATTGTCAATGAGCAATAATGTTTGAAAGGGATCTTTTTCTGATCAGTAGGTAGCAAAAGTGGACTTCAAATATTCAGCAAACCATGTTGTAAACATATAATATATGCTGTCATTCAGGCTCTGTTGTATCATTTACAGAGCACAGGTAGAGTTAAATTCAGCAAAAATTTTAAGGGCCCTAGAATTTTTAGAATGGTAAATGCACATTGGTTTCAACTTAAGGTCACCAGCTACATTAGGCTCTAATAAGAAAGTCAGCCTGTCCTTTGAAGATTTGAAGCAGGCATTGACTTCTCTCTAGAAATGAAAGTCCTCGGTGGTATCTTCTTCCAATATAAGACTGTTCCATCTACATTGAAAATCTGTTGTTTAATGTTGCCGCCTTCATTAATTATTTCAGGTGGGTCTTCTGGACAGCTTGCTGGAGTTTCTGCATCAACACTTACTGCTTCACCTTGCACTTTCATGTTATAGAGAGACCTTCTTCCCTTAAATTTCATGAACCTACCTCTCCTAGCTTCAAATTTTTCTTCTGCCACTTCTTTACCTCTTTCAGACTTCATGGAACTGAAGAGAGTTAGGGCCTTGCTCTAGATTTAGCTTTGGCTTAAAGACAATGTTGCGACTGGTTTGATCTTCCGTCCAGGCCACTACGACTTTTTCCATCTCAGCAATAAGGCCATTTCACTTTCTTATCACCCGTTTCTTCACTAGAGGAGCACTTTCGATTTCCTTTGCATTCACATTCACGACTTGGTTATTGCAGCTTTTGACTGCCTTCCTCACTAGCTTAATGATTTCTAGCTTTTTAAAAAATATTTTATTTATTTATTTTTAGAGAAAGGTAGGGAGAAAGAGAGAGAGAGAGAAACATCAATGTGTGGTTGCTTTTCACGCGCCCCCAGCTGGAGACCTGGACCTCAACCCAAGCATGTGCCCTGACTGGGAATTGAATCAACAACCCTTTTGTTCACAGATTGGTGCTCAGTCCACTGAGCCACATCAGCCAGGCCTCTAAGCTTTTGATTTAAAGTGAGAGATGTGACACTCTTTCTTTCACTTGAACACTTAGAGGCCAATGTGGGGTTATTAATTGGTGTAACTTCAAAATTGTTGTGTCTCAGGACATAGAGAAGCCCAAGGAGAGGAAGCAACATGGGGAACAGTGGGTTTTGGTAGAGCAATCAGAACATACACGGCATTTACCAATTACACTTGCTATCTTATATGAGTGTGGTTGCTGGTGCCACCAAACAATTACAATAGTGACATCAAAGATAACTAAACACAGATCACCATAACAGATATAATAGTAATGAAAACATTTGAAATATTGTTGTGTTACACAGACACAAAGTGAGCCAATGCTGTTAGAAAAGTGGTGCCCACAGACCTGCTTCAGGCAGGGTTGCCACAAACCTTCACTCTGTAAGAAAGTATCTGTGAAGTGAAATAAGGCTAAGCCCAGTAAAATGAGGTATGCCTTGTGCTGTCTTTTTCAGGAGCACTGTGACTGGGACAAATGAAAGTCTTCAATAAATGTTGGCTGAATGAATGTGAATGCATTAATGGAATGAAGTTATTCATCGCTTCAGTAACTAGGGTTCTTATCTGCTCTCTCTGCATCACTAACATCAGAATTAGAAAAGAGACAATGTGCTTTGTATTTGCCATCTAATCCATCTCTCGGTGGCAACGGTCCCTTTGAATTTTGAAAAGAGAACAGAGAAAGCAGTCCAAAGAGAACAAGACTTTAAATTCCCTAGATATTTTAACAAAAACATATGTGATGGAAAAAGGTACCTCCCAGTTCTGAAGTAGCTTCTTTTTATAAAAGATTGTATAAATTATGAATGTGCAAATCTAGGACTATGATTCACTCAGATTTGAATATATTACTTTTAAAAAGTAATCTCAGTCATGAAAAGTAAATATTGCTTGATATAAAGGCAAATCCTTAAATTTAAGTGTGATCTTTCTTAATAAACACTTTCATTAAATTGTCATTTCAATATGGAACTAACATTGCACACTATATGCACTAACCTTGACTTAAACTTAGCAGTGCAAAGTCTTATTTTTTCCCTTCACTTAAAGATAACATGTGAAAGAAAACAGAAAGACTGTGTATGCATGCCAGTATGTGTGTATCTGTCTATGCATGAGTGTATTTATTTATTGAATGCCCCTAAAACACTATCATTTAGTCTCTTTAGGAGTTAAATAAAGCTTATACAAATATCAATAAAGCAAGGTAGCCTGTTACTTCACAGTTTTCATTCTCCAGCAAGTCAATGTCTATTTTTCTACATAAAGAAATGAAGATGTCTGAATCTTGATATTTTTTTAACTTTTCTGTTTTTAGAATCCCAGAATTCTGTTTACCTTCAGGTGAACTAAAACCACATAAATTCTTATTTAGCAAATCAGTTTTTTGCTATTTGACCTGTACAATATTAATGTTTTTACATAAATGCATAAAATACAATAGTAGTAACATAAATGATAGAAAAAAATAACATTTGATGCTATCTAAATGCTAAGTTAGCTTACCTAATTTAATCCTCACAACAAACCCAGATAGTAGGCATTGTTTTACTCCCACGATTGAAGGTGAAGACACTGAGAGGTTAAGAGAAGCATCCCAGGTGGGAGAGCAATGCCAGCGGAGGTACTCCACCCAGACGCCTGTCTGCGGGGCCTGCCCCTCACTGCTGCACAGTGCCAATTCTCAAGTGCTCACCTTTCCTGCTATTATTTTCACAACTGGTGGAAGTAAATTAACAATTCTATAACCCATGCACCTCCGTGCGTAATTATTGCTGGTCCTGTCCTCTTTTGTCCTCTGTTTTACTCCTCTGTAGACATGAGATTTCATTATACTTGCAAAAGAACTTACTCTATTACCTTTTGGGATTTAAACGCTGATCCTTCTGGGTTAATAAATATCTAACATAATGCTAATTTTTGTTGACTAAGCTAATATATAAAAACCATACTTAGTGATGGATTCGGATTTTTACACAAGGGATTAATAGAGAGTAGGATCTCCTCGTCATGGCTGAAAATTCCCATAGTGCTACATCAAAATGATTTTCTCAAGGAAAAAATTTACTAAATTGTACATACTTCTTTTTAAATTTAATCTTGTATTTTTTCCATTATCATTTAGTCCCCTTATACCAGCCCCCCACCTCAGCCCTCAATATTTGTGCTAATAACTAAGTTTAAATTCAAGGTTCTGAATACTTAACCACATTCTCACTTTGAAATGGTTTTTATAATACTGTGCTATTTTGTAAATGTTACCTTTTTAGAAATCTGACCTGGAATAAAAAGGGCAGGTTTATTCGGAGAGCTAATTTCTAGATAATGAACAAACAACTACATAATATACATAATGTACTAAGAGCCCGTCAGCCTGTAATTTAACAGATGTGCCAAACATTTCTCCCTAATGCAGTGTTTTGCAGAAGGTTTAAGAATTGCCTGTAGACTTCCTTGGTGTCCCTGCGCAGTAGGTGTGAGGCACGTGTGCTGAGTCCATGCACTGCGATGGGATACACAAGACATGTGTTTGTGTGCACATACACATAGAAAAACTCCCCCGCCCAAGAATATATTCCCTGTCCAAAGAATCCTATACATACTGCTAAAAAAAAGTTTTGGTTGAAGTTTTGGAACAAAATGATAAAGGAAAGGCCTCCCATAGCCAGGGAAGACGGCTGGCCACAATGAGGTAGTGGGCCACTCTCTCCTGCTCTCCCTGCATTTCCCCTTGCTCACTGTAGCTACCGGTTAACGAACGGGCAAAGCAGTGCACCTACAGCACTGTTGGTACCTGCCGTGTTTTCCCTCTGCTGGTTGAAATACTGGGCTTCTGATATTAGAGAGAAGTATGCAGGAAAAGACCCTCAATCCAAGGCTTCTTATTCCTAGGAAATCTGGGACCTAAATATTAGGTGTCATTTTTCAGATCCAACTACCTAGGTGTTCTTTCCATCTATGTTTTCCCAGTAATTATACAAGACCTAGATTCTGCCACATTTCACCTAGGTCAATTGTAAGTCCCCAGGCTCAGTTGTGTATACCTGGAAAAATAATAACTACTTTCCATTGAGTGTTTACTGTGTGTCCAACCTTAACTGTGGTATCTAATTTAGCCTTCACGAGAACAGAGAAGGAAGGTACCAGTTCTCTGGGATACAAGAGGATATGAAATTTCTATGTCAGTGAATAGGAGGATGATGTTTGATCGCAGGTGTTTCTCTGTCTAAAGTCTACATTTGGTTTTGACTTTATTTTCTAAGAAGAAACTGCTAGAGCAAAGAAGGAGAGTGCAAGCTGTGCCCCTCAGTTTAATTCCACAGTGAAAGCTGTCCATACAAACAACATTTAGTAATGTTGTTTTGCACATGCTATGTATTAGGTCAGTTTTATTTTTTAAGTATATTTTATTGATTATGCTATTACAGTTGTCCCATTTTTTCCTCCCCTCTGTCCCACTCCCCCTTTCTCACCAGCATTCTCCCCCTTAGTTCATGTCCATGGGTCATTCATATAAGTTCTTTGGCCTCTCCATTTCCTATACTATTCTTAACCTCTCCTTGTCTATTTTGTACCCACTAATTATGCTTCATATTCCCTGTACCTTTTCCCCTATTCTCCCCTCTCCCCTTCCCTACTGATAACCCTCCATGGGATCTCCATTTCTGCGATTCTGTTCTTGTTCTAGTTGTTTGCTTAGTTTGTTCTTGTTTTTTAGGTTCAGTTGTTGGTAGTTGTGAGTTTGCTGTCATTTTACTGTTCATAGTTTTGATCTTCTTCTTTTTCTTAGGTAAGTCCCTTTAACATTTCATATAATAAAGGCTTGGTGATGATGAACTCCTTTAACTTAACCTTATCTGGGAGGCACTTTCAACTTTTTTAAGTAGAGAATATATAAGCACAGAAAAAACTAGATATAAGTAGATAAATATGCTGCTATTCTGATATGTAAATTCAGAAACATGAAAATCAAGCAACATCAGAGAATGAGGCAAGGAATCCTTGTAAATTATATTATAATATTTGGAAGCCCTAGGTGCCCATTTTTCAGATCCAACTACCTAGGTGTTCCTTCCATCTATGTTTTCCCAGTAATTATACAAAACCCTCTCTTTGTGTTTGCTCTTGTTTAATTTTGTTTAAACTATGGCAGGGCTTCACATGCTGACATTAAACAATTATCATCCTATCAAAAATTATTTAAGAAACTTATTCTGGAAATCATATTAGGCATGATGCCAATGTATCCATGTAATGTGGAGGAGAACAAATGCTGTTGACATTTTTAAAAGTCAGGAAACTACTTTTAGAGCTAGAAAAATATGAAAGTATCGTCATTTAATGGGAACTTGGTTTCACGTCACACAGCATAGAGTCCTGCCAGAATCCATGCTATATAACCACTCACATTTTGATTTTCAGCAGATGTAGTCAAAGTTGACAACATTCTCCTGTGACTCATTAGAAAATATTTTCACTGAAAACACATTCGTGATTTAAAACATAAGTGGCCTCATTTGATTTTTTTCTCGGCAGCTTGTATCAACCTGTTTCTAACTCCCTAACTCTTCCCGCCTTTCCACACTACATACCAACATCTTGATCTAGTGAACCAACCCAGATAATGAATAATATTGAGTATCAGTTTCTTGCAGCAATCTTCTACTTGAAAGAGGGGAAAAGTATACTAAAGTACTACTTCAACACAAGTAATTTCCTCTGTCCTTAGGAATGTCCATTAGGAATAATTTATATTTGCTCCAAATTAAAAGGGGTTACAATAATAAAAAATAAATTATGACACAAATGTACTTGGTTTGACACTGCAAGAAATGAGCATGTGTAAATTATGGCCAGATAATCCAGCAGCAGAGCAAGCTGATTCCCCTGGACACTGACCTGGATTCAGCAGGACCTGATGAGGGCAGGAGCTGGCCTGAGGTGGCCCTGCTCTAAACAGCACAGCGAAGGACTGCAGGCCTCGAAGGCTCAACTTTAGCTAGAAGATGAACACCATGCAATGATTTCTACCTTAGATGCATTTAACTAACTTCCATCCATTTGTTTTATTATTAAACTTTATTTATTGTTTTTTTTTCATTTTTATTGAACTTATTGGGGTTACACTGCTTAACAAAATTATATAGGTTTCAGGTACACAATTCCACAACACATCATCTGTACATGGTATTGTGTGCTCACCACCCCAAGTCAAGTCTCCTTCCATCACCAGTTATCCCTCCTACCCTCCTCCACCTACTCCCACTCCAGTCTCTCCTTGGCATCATCATGCTGTTGTGTCTATGAGTTCTTTCTCTTTCTTTTCGCAGTCCCTCCTCATCCCCCACCCCCAGCTGTCAGCCTGCTCTCTATCTATGAGTTGGTCTCTATTTTGCTTGTTAGTTCGTGTTGTTTATTAGATTCTACATATAAATGAAATCATATGGTACTTGTTTTTCTCTGACTGGCTTATTTCACTTAGCATGATAATCTCCAGGTCCATCCATGTTGTCTCAAAGGATAAGATTTCCTTCTTTTATGGCTGAGTAGTATTCCATTGTGTAAATATACCACAGCCTTTTTATCCATTCATCTATGGATGGACACTTGGGCTGCTTCCATATCTTGGTGATTGTAAATAACACTGCAATGAACATAGGAGGGTATATGTTCTTTTGAATTAGTGTTTTGGGGTTCTTTGGATAAACTCCCAGAAGTGGAATTGCTGGGTCATAAGGCAGTTCCAGTTTTAGATTTTTGAGGAAATTCCATACTGTTTTCCATAGTGGCTGCACCAGTCTGTATTCCTACCAACAGTGTGCTAGGGTTCTCTTTTCTCCATGCCCTTTCGGGCACTTGTTATTTGTTGATTTACTGATGATAGCCATTCTGACAGGTGTGAGGTGCTATCTCATTGTGTTTTTAATTTACATTTCTTTAAATGAATCCAATCCTCCTATATCCTATCTAAATATAATTTTAAACTAACAACGGCTTTTTTGAAAAGGCCATGTGAGGACTTCCATTAGGAAACTAGCCTGTCCCAATCTATACTGCACAATTTATTGAAGAAAATATCTACATTTTTAGTGAAATTCTCTATAATTTAGAATCCTCCTAAAGGTTTCAACCAAACACAGCATGCATGCGAAAGGAGTAATTTTAGGAGAGAACTTTGACATTTCAGCAGAGAAATACATTTCAGACTGAGAAGTTCTAACTCCTGCCACTGACAATACCAACAGAAAAGACAAGTGGATAACAATACCATGAAAATGGGAAGAAAATAAGTAGCCACTAAATAAATCAGACTCAGTAAGTAAGAAAACATGGGAACCTGGGCCGACAGTCACTCATTAGGGAGAGTTCGACCAACTGATGCAGCTTCGATGTGGATGTGAACACTTAATTGAATGAAAACCTATTGCATAACAGTTTCTTTCCCATAAAAAAAGGGATAAGATTATTTAGAAAGTAAAAAAATACTTGAAAATACACTAGTTTCAGCCACCCCTTCAGCCGTACTGTACACACAGAATCAATTCACATGGTTTGTAAAACCAGTTGGGTCACTCCAGGAGCTGCAGAGATGGAGAACAAGTATTCCTTTGCTATTCATTTGACTCCTAACCTGAAGACAAGGCCCACACTTTGCACCACACTCTCTTTTCTTCCTCTATTTTTTGGTGACCACTCAGCGACTTTAATTAAATGGATCCTCAATGAATGACCATAGGAAAAAGGCCTCACAGTGGAATGCAATGTGAGAAATTTGGGAGTATATCACACATGCAAGTAAGTCAGCCCCAAAGACTTTCCAACCCCTGTTTAGTATACTGATACATGATAAATCAAGAAGAGGTTATTAATGTTTAAAAGCCATCTCTTTCTAATATTCTGCAAAGATCACTAATTCTCACTGCATGAAGAAAAAGGGTTTTTCATGATGTAAGATTCAATTTCATAAAATTCATATTCCCTTACACCAAGATTTTGTTAGAATGCAATAGGTAGATTAGAAATAAAACAGAAAGAATATAAAGGCACTAAACATATAGGAAATTGGGAAATAATTTCGAATCCTCCCATTGCTCTTCTTCTGTTTTCAGGAAAAGGCCTTGAATTCCGACTGTGGGGTTTATTGACTCTGTGCAAACAGTAGCTACAGTCAAATGATGCTACTGGGATACTGACCTTGAATTGTTTATCTAAGGTATTGACTGACTATGCTTTGCTGTCTACACTCTTACATGGATGTCCTTGTAACAATATCAAGTGTCTGTGAGAGCCTTGATTGAGATTGTTACTTTTTCCAGCAAAGTGGAACAACTCATTCTGGGCTCTGAGAAGGTCAGGTTTACTAGCATCATTTCTAAGCCTCTATTTAGCAAAGTTTTTTCAGTGCACGAGATATGAATATATGAACTTTTAGGTTATGACTCCTCTGACCACAATCAGGCATTTACTGGGTACCAGGGGAGTCTCTGCAAACATGCCAGGGAGTATGGGGTTCTCACTGTGACTGGGGCTACTGCTGAGGTTAGGAGGAAGTCAGGTTTGAACCGTTCTGCAATGTGTGGGGCTTGCATAACAGAGACTTGACTCTTCCAAATCCCCCTGGAGAGACCCTGGTGGGTGATCTGCATGGCCAGTCTCGTTTCACACACGCCTTTTTTAAATCTCTACCCCATAGTTATTATCATTGCTTCTCTTTTAAAGCAAATAACAACCAAAAAAAAAAAAAACACCCAACCTAGGGTAACTACTACCCCAAATGCACCCATTGAACATTATGTTAAAGAATACGCAAAAATCAGTGTCCAAGCTGCAAGCAGCGTGTTCTGTCTCCCATTTATGTCAGGCACGACGCTCCCTTCTAAAGCCTGTGGTCATTACCACAACAGCTGCCGCCTAAGGGGTGTGCTGCATCTGCCTGGGAGTTTGGCCAAAGCCCATTAATCATCTTTTTCCCAGGCACTACCATGATATCCACCATGCCTTTTAGTTGAGACTTGGGATGTTCCAACTGAAGAAGAATAAAAAAGGAAAGTATGGCTAGCATGGGACATAAATTATAAAGGATTACATCATTTCATATAATAAAACTGTGTGTGTTCTTGAAAAGATGATCTTATTTTTGAGAGGCATGGAATTTCTACAAATGAATCATATGACAGAACATGATATTCCAACCTATAAAAGCAGAAAAATTATTTCCTAGATGAACTTTTGTTTCAAGCAGCATTTTCACATACTGTGTTGCTTGAAAGATAAAGGTGTAACTCCCTATTAGACAAGTCACCCTAAGAAAGAAGAAACACAAAGAGAAAGAGCAAAAGAAAAGGAGGGGGGAATGGAGAGAGATTAATTGTTAAAATTTTATCTCAAAAAGTTTGGTAGGAGAATAATAATTTTAATTAGAGTAACCATAAAATTTACTGGACCCTTGTTGATGGTAAAATATCTCTAAGAAGAGGGGACACTAGGACAGCAAAAGTGAACTAGGACTGTACTGGGGGCAAGCTGGGATGGAGAGTCACCTACTTGCTACGGTAAACCCAGAACCTCCCTCAGGTTTGCCCTTGTTTACAAATGACATAAGGCCATGGGAGTAGTGTAAGTGAAGACACGCAAAACTTCTCACACATACAAAATGTAAATATTGGCTGCTCATTCCTTCATTTAGTGAATATTTGTTGCTTTCCCACTATGTGCCAGGTACCTAAACTGGATTTTAAAAATCCCTAAATGATCCAGACATTGAGTTGTTCCTATTAATGAAAAAAAAGAAAAAGAAAGAATTCTACAAAGCCTCAGGTATCCAGAACCTTCAAGGAATGATCACTAAGGTTTAGTCAAATGTTCTGGGTCAATGAGATGTGCATCATTATGAATAATAGCACCTTTAAATCATTTAATGATTTTGAGTCATTTTGTATAACGATAATTCCAAAGTGTGTGACGATGCTGAAGGTAATTTAGCTTTGACGTAGAGAACCACGGCGATCAACAACGAGAGCTGTTACACTGAACTAGGCCAGGCCAATGCCCTCAGGGATTGAAAAAGCACAGAGGGCTCCTGGCATTAGTGCCAGAACATCCCAGGTGACTAAGCACTTTGCACTATTACATTTATGCTTATTTTTCTGTTTCCTTTTTTATTCTTAGACTGTCACTGGTCAATACTATTGCTAATCCCATTTATAAAAAGAGCAGCCATTTAAATTCACCTAATATATGGCAAGTACTTCTTTAAGTGTTTTCCATATATTCTTCCCTTTAGTCCTTAAAATACCTCCGTGGGATAATACGGTATTATTTCCATTCTTCAGACGATGAAATTTGAGGCACAGAGAAGTGGTTTGCTCAAGGTCAGACAGCTGGGAGTTGAACTCAGGCGTCACTGTGTTTGCCCACCATGTTGCGTACGCACACCCACACCCACCTTAATGAGCTATGAACCTCGAGAATTATGTGTAAAGTAAGAGAAAATAGGCTCTGAGACAGCATCTGGGAGAAGCAAGCATGTGAGTGTGAGCCAATGAACTCTATGAAACCTAGATTTGTCATCAGGCCTTTTCCTTTCTCTGTCGTTCACAAATACGCCTGTGTGGGTGAACTTTGATAGATGAGTCAGCTTGCCAAGTTTACAGAGCCTTGGAAATTAATTATAATGAAAATTAGAGCATTTTTTACAATACAAGTATACGCAGATTTTCCGACTACTCATAAGTTGGATATTTTCTCATTAAAAATTTAGATTTTAAGAAAACTAAAGTTTAATTTTAGTTGCATGGATTTTAAGAATATAAAGACAGTTATTTGGCACAATGTGCATGCCAGAAAGACATCAAGTATCAGGTGATAGAAATTCATAAACACACGAACAAAAACTCCATTCATCCATTGGCTTATTGAAAAGCAAATGAGAACATTGTGTCGGTTGCTAAGGCAACTGAAATGGGATGATTTAAATGTGAGATAATGAGCAGACTCTCCATACCTATACGAATCAAATTTTTGGAATCTTTACTAAGCCCTCATCTACATTTATAACTAAAACGTTAAGAGCATTACTTGAAAAAAAAACACAAAACAGCTGTCAGGTGTTTGAGCGCTGCTGGTAAAAAGTTTGAAGCCCTCTGATCAGGAGAGAGCCCTGGTCTTGGAGGATGTGTGTAGTGTGGCGAAGAGAGGCACTTCTGGCTGGGTCAGCCCCACCTTGGAGCAGTGATGGATGAGGTGCCTGTCGGAGACCATTACCAATACGTCAAGAAATTATTGGCAACTGAAACAGTAGCTTTTTCTAGAATATTACTATTTCAAATGTGAAACTCTGGGCTCATTCTATTTTAGCTACATTGTCCTCCCCACTATTACTTGACCATGCCAGGCAGGCTTCCGTTGAGGGGCCTATGCATTGGCCCACTCCTGACAGAATGTACTCCCTGGACCTCTTTTTTGGCTTACTCCCTGTTTCCCTCCAGGTCTTTTCTTAAATATCGTCCAATTTAAAATTACAACCGACTTCTCCCCAGTACACCACATCCTCTGTTTTATTCCCTTGTATTTACCATCTCCTAACACACTCCATCATTGGGTATGGTCCTGTTGTGTCACTAAAGCATCTCACGCACTGAGACCACTGCTTGACACATAGTAGATGCCCAATGAATAGCAACTTTAAAGGCATGAATAAGTTGTTCCTACCATTGAACTATTGGAAAGAAAACTGTAATGCGCCCTTGTTTCTTCCCACCTTGAATTGATACAGCATGAAGTGGGCCTTCCAAAGCTTCCATGTTTCTATTCACACTGAGTCTAGAAATTTGCACTAAAGACTCCCACATCCAGAATAAACATAAGGGCATAAGAAGCTCAGTAACTCCTAAGCTGACTATCAGATAACAAGGTGTATACTTAGAGACCTTCATTGCCCGCATCCATAATAATTTTAATTATCACTATCATGCAAAGTAGAGTTTTGTGTTAGTTCCTCAGGTCCTCTGGGTAAAAGTCACTAAACAGATGCTACTTTATGTGATGTGTTACTCTGACCAAATTAATTCAAAGCAGCTAATAGTCTCCAGAAAGACTGTTTCATATTATTAACCATAAAGACTTCAGAGGAACTCAGTTTACAAGGGGCCAACCAGAAACATGGCTGTTCTCTGGAATTCATCACTAATACATGTGGAGAAATCTGGCATTTTCTCATGTTTACAGAATGATGTGAACTGTCAGAGAGAAGAGGCCAGCTCCCCGCCATTGCCACCATGCCTATTTCAAGTCAAATCTATTGTTTCATGCTATATGTACATTTGTTTTCAATACAAAAATAAATAAATAAATACACAATGTAGAAAATTGGGGAAATGCGCTTAAACCATGAAAAAGTAGTGTATAATGCCTCCCAAAATAACCACAATTTGTGCAGTTTCTCAGGCCTTTTAAAAGATATTTTTCTTTTTCTCCAATAACTTTATTGGTTTGGTTATTTTGAGTATGTCAAATATCGCCCATGTGATATAATGTTGATGGTTCTCAATTAATGTCTCGATTTGATTGCTATCAACTTCAACTAATCTACCCGACTACAGAGTATAGTTCACTGAGAAATCTCTATCATGAAACTTCACAAACCACTTTTGACACATTTGATCAGTCACAGCACCTTCTCCATATGCTGCACAAATCTTGTTTTGCATTGCAGTTGTGTTTTTATTTTTCTTGAAATAACAAAACTTATGCTTATACAGAGAATGTTGTGTATTTTCTTCCATCTCAATATTAAAATGGCTACACAAAAATTCACCAATTTTGATAACTTTTTAAAAATGTATGCTGATATGACAGCTGTCACCATACAATGTAACAAAATTGTTTTGAATGAAGCTAAAGACAATTAAGCACTACTACAGCCATCTTATGGAAAAAAACAAATGAATTTTTTGGCCAGCCCAATACATCAAGAGCTGGTTTCTCTGCTTCCGGGCACCTGTGCCATGGCTGATCTGTCATCACAAGTATGTTATTACCTGATCAGAAATCCACTGGTGACCTCCCATTGTCTGTAAAGACAGGCTGTCAAAATTTAGAGTTTGGACTCCAAGATTTTTATTGTATTTCTTGGGATGAGTTTGAGAGTTTGTTTGTTTGTTTGTTTTTAAAGAAAGTCCAGGCTCTGGCTAGGTAGCTCAGTTGGACCATCATTCTGCTATGCCAAGGTTGCAAGTCTGATCACTGGTCAGGGCACATACGAGAATGGAGCTCCTAGCATGGATGGAGCTGGAGAGCATTATGCTAAGTGAAATAAGCCAGGTGGCCAAAGACACATACCGTATGATCTCACCTTTAACAGGAACCTAATCAACAAAACAAATAAGCAAAATATAACCAAAGACACTGAAATTGAGAACAGGCTGACAGTGACCAGAGGGGAGACGGGAGGGAATTTCAGGGGGAAAGCATGAAGGGTTTGCAGGAACAAGTAAAAAGGACCATGGACAATAACGGGAGAGGCGGGTGGAAACAGGAAGGAGGTGGGGAGAGCTGGGGGGTTGGGTTGGGGTGGAGGGGAAAGGCAGAAAACTGTACTTGAACAACAATTAAAATTAAAAAATTAAAAAAGAATGAGCCAATGAATGCATAAATAAGTAAAACAACAAATTAATATTTCTCTATCTCTCTTTTCCTTTCTCTTTCTCCCCTCACCTCTCTCAAATCAATAAAAATTTTTTAAAAGAAAGTCCAAATCTATATGCTTATTCTGGCAAAACTGTCTTTAGAGAGGTAAATAATAAAAACTGCAGTGCAAAATGCATTATCAGTCAATCATTTAACAACTGGATTAATCACAAGAAATGGAGAAAGCAATTTCCATTTGGATTGGTAACTGGGAACAGAAGAGAAGACTTGGGTCCACTGAACAGTAACTGGTCAGCCTGGGATGGGGAGAGGAAGGTCAAACATTAATAGAGGGATTTTCAGGAAGAGGTGAATGGAGCTTCTCTCTTCTAAGTTTGGTTTCACGCCACTTAAAGCTCTCCCAAGCAATCTCTGCTTTGCAAATTCAAGTCTGTAGATGTCTGACCTATGAAATAAAGCTCCAAGTCTCCATGCTACTGAAACAGATAACAATTGAGTTATATATAGTCAGGGAAGAGGAGAGTGAGGTATGTTGGATCATATAAAATGAAAGACTTGGGGAAGGTGTTTTGAATACAACAGAACAGTTATCTATTCTGAGCAGAGGTAGAAAATAGATAGCATTGGTTAGGTTATCTGCTCAGCCTCCTCTCTTGGAAGTTCTTTTCACTCCTGCTTCATATGGTCTCAGGGGTGGCTCCTGGAGGCCATGCTTCTGTTTTGTGAGTCTGTCTTTCTGTTACCATTATCTTCGCGGCAAGTGTGGAACAGAATAGAGAAAAAGAGAGGGATCCTATTGTCTGGGTGCCTAAAAAGGTAAAAAATATGAAAACATGAGCAGTGTTATATGGGCATTTTCTTCCTACTGTGGGACCTAGAGGAAAGCTAAGGTTGATGAGCCCATCTTCATAAAGAGAAAGGCAGTGAAGTTGTGTAGCAGCCAGAACAGGAGTAGACCCCAGCCCATATGAGACCCAGCAAACCCTCTCTTCTCATGTTCTCTAAGACATTATACCATTGTTCATAATCAAAACAACAAGTGAAAATGAACAAAAAACTTCCCTAGCTCCCATTGGAAACTACAACCAAAAAGAGTCCTAACTAAAACAACTAGGAACCAAAACCAGCCTCAATCTGTGCTGATTTACCTATTTTCCAATCTAATCTATTTCTCCATATGGATCAAGTGGGCCTATTCACCATCCATAAAATATACCTTCCAATTTCAGCTTCTATTCCTTTTTATACCTCACTGTGAGTTCACCCCATTTCTCAAATCTTGTCTATTCTTTGACCATTAGTCCTATATCCTCCATGAAACTGCCCCTGACCACGCTGGTCACAGTGCTCTGGCCGCAAGCTGCACTCTGGGGGTGTTTTCTCCTCTGCTCCTCTGGTGAAATGCGCTCATCTGCAGACCTACCAGATGAGTGCTACCCTAAAACAGATGCTTCTACACACAAACATCCTATTTTCCTCCAAGGTCTGTGTAGGAAATGGGGCAGGAGAAGGAAAGAATGAAAACCGAAGTACCTATGTAACTGGGATTTTTTTTTCTGGGACCCATGTTAGATTTATGTACATTTATGTCAGTTTAGAACTAAAGGAAGAATATGAAATGGAACTAAATAAACATCTAACAGGCTAGAATAAAGGCAACAGGAGAGTAGATTACAGGAAGCCCAAATAATCCCTGACCTCTCATGGACAGCAATTAGGTACAAACAGTGTCTGTCCTTGCTTTTAACTCTCGCAGTCAGTTTTATTTTTAAGTTATTTGTTCATGCTTCTGTGCATACAATAAACATCTACTAAACACTGTCTGTCTGGTCAACGAACAGGGCAACTCCACAGAGAAAGTGCCATTAAAACAGGTCCATCCGACAGCCTGGCAGAATAGAAAGGCAAGGTCAGTACCCAAGGATCCCATGGGGAATTGTTGTATTAATTCAGAGGTGAGGACATGAGAGCTTGAACTTTCCTAGTGGCCATGGGAAGGGGAAGGATGAGGAGATTCAAAACACAGCAAAGGAAAATTAAGTGCAACTTAACAAGTGCTTAACAACTTAAGTGCAACCAACAAGATTTGAGAAAGGAAAAAGAAGAATACATCAAAGATTACTCTGAAGTTCTGAGGCAGGACAACTGAGAATATTACCACTAGAAAGAACAATGTTAGATTAAGGAATGTAATAATCATATTTTTTCTTCCACAAGAGGAGTTTGAGATAGTAACGAGAAATCCCTAATAAAAGTGTAACGGGGATTTGTAGTTACAAATATTCCAAGAGAGACTGCAAACTGGATTTGTGTATGCGGGAGTTACTTACTTACCAGTGAGGACCTGCTGCATGGCAGGCAGGCCCTGAGCTGTATAATAATGATACAACTGGGAATGAAAGAAAGCAAATATAATCCCTCCCCTTGTGGAGCTTGCAGTGTAGTGTTTTACTCAAATGAGGCACATCTGGAGGAGAGGCACATGGTGCCATGCTGTCCTCAGACAGCAACACTGACCAGTGGGCCAGCCAGGGAAGAGCACAGATCTGCAGGGTGAGCTAAAACTAAGTAGGAGAGCAGAGATGGGAGGGAAAAGGTAGCACAGAGAGGGCTGGAGCAGTCCAGCCTCTATGGGAGGAGCAAGATGGCATCTGTGAGCTACTGGAAAAGGCTAATCAGAGACATATATGATAAGGCATTTAGGAAACAATAATCTAGGTTTTGAGACTGTTCTTTAAGTCTTCAATTTTCACTGATATCAGGGATTTAGCAGACACTGTAAGCAATTATCTGAGGAAATCCACTTAATATGCTACCATGACCAAAAGGGTCAAGACAGCCCCGAAAATGAGGACACGATTAGCTGCAACACCAGAACCCATCAGTCACTCGTACTCAGTATCCCAGCTGCTTCCGCACCTGTAGGAATCTGTCAACATGTGCCAGGGAAGGCAAAACAGATTCAGAAAACTTGCAGTGAAGGCTGGCCAAAATGATAAAGTGACTAGACAGGCATCCGCATGAAGCCAGGCTTTAAAATGAGACAATGCTCTCAGAATTAGAAAGAAAACAATGAAGTTATAAGACTCAGGTCAACTAAACCATTTTATATAGAGATTGAGTTACCATGGTCTTCCTCTTCAAATTCTGAAACAGGAGAATTAGATTGCACTCTTACAATATCTATTAATCATTTATCATTTTCAGGGGAGGGATATAACTTGAAAGAGGTAGTTTCAAACAACTGCAATGAATGAATTATTATTTTGTATTATGATTAGTAATTTTCTGGGTTCTTCAAATCAAAAGATAGTATATGCTAGTAAAATGACTAAGTCCAAGAAATCCTTAAGTAACCCCATGGAATGTATAACTAGATTGTGTTACTGGGAATACCTAATTTTATTGGTACTACGTGCTAAAATTTTCAAGATTGGGAACATACAACCCTCTAGTAATAATTTTGAGGCTTCCTAGGGATAGAACATTGGGCCAGCTGAGCCTCTGGTTTGACACAGTGAGATACTATATGTGTTTTCACAAAGGGGTCCTCCACTTTCGCTGGTAGGAATAAATGCAGCATTTAATTTTTGCCAGAAAATTATATGCAGATAAACATTTCTGAATTCTAGAAGTGTTGCAATAATTATTTTACTAGCAAATAAACATGTATAACTTAACATCTTAAATATAACATTGCTATATCATACCTATTTACATAAGATGAGTAAGTTGTATTTTTAAAGTTTTTACACGTGGACACTAAATAAATAAACTTCCTGAGGCTCACAGAATTCCTAGATATTAAAGAGGGATTCACTCCAACAATACTTTAAAAGCAGGGGAGCATTCTGCCTTTCTCTTGATAATTCTAAAGTTAGGACAGACTAGGGCAAGGACACGCAGCACATGGCCGAGGCTTTGCTGGTTTCAGGCAACCATTCAGTTCTCAGCAAACCCAATTTCTTTAAGCTTTAAAGTGGGGAAGAGTCCACCTTCACCATTACCCACAGAAGCATCTTTTATTCGAGATGGGAAAACTATCATCTTAGCTCATCTGCACCATACGTACTTCCTATATTTTAATACCCTCCTTAGCGGCACTCTGGCCAGGATGAGATGAAGCAGTGCCACGAAGGAACAGATACATTCCTTAGAAGTCACTTTGCAACCCGGTTTCACCAACGTATTTCCGTTCACTCCTTAATTACAGAATGACTTTAAAATGAAATTGCCTGATTTGTGTTTTATTTTCTTTCTGTGTTTTTCATCTCATCTTGGTAAAAATGCTCCACTAATTAGGGGCCTCAGAAGGAAAAAATAAAGAGTAATCCAACCTCGCCAAATAAATCATTCAGATATTATGGGGGCTATTTTAACATGTACACACTCTAAGTTTATTTGTCTAGAATGCAATTAAAGAATAAAATAAATTACTCCCTCAACTGCTATCAGAAATAAAAAGGACTGAAAGTAAAAGAGTTCCTCAAAGTGTGAAGCCCAAACAAATTTCTGCTGTAAACTTCACTTGTCCAGGAACTATTAGAGTCAAACTCAAGAAGATCAATGTGTTTTCAGTGATGACTCAAATGAGACACCAATCTGTGTGAATAAATTCACCATGAAGGAACACAAAATATTTCAGCTTACATTTTAAGACGGTCTATCTAGTAACAAATAATTGTAGGGTATGGTAAAGTGTGAGAAAAGGAAATATTTTCATTTTCTCGTGCACACATTTTATGGTTAGCATCACTTTTAGAAACAAAGACCAACAATACTATAGTATAGACATGCATGGTAAGCAACACAGAAAAAAGTAAAGGTGATGAGAAATGTCAAATTTTCTAGAATCACATCATATACTTTTTCACATGACATCAAGTTCAATACAGTTTTATGAACCTGAGAAAACGCTATCCTTAATGTTTCACATTCAGTATATACACACAATGTCATTCTGAAGACGGCATTTTTACCTTACTTCCATTGCATGGGTTTGCAAATTCTCTTTCTCCCCATGTACCAGTCACATATGGAGCTCAAGTGTTTTTTTTCCAAAGGAAGAATTAGGGCCAAACAAGACAAAGAATTTGCTGATACACACATGTCACTCCAAGAATTTTCCTGACAAATTCTCCACACCCAATTTAATTACTTCCCTACTGTAAAAACACTTTCCATCTGTGTTCATTCTAATCTTTTCAAATCCAAAACCAACATACTATAAAGCTAGTTAAAGAAGTGAGTGACATTAGCTTTAGGTTCCAAGTGAGCCAGCATTTTATAAGGCAGTGGGTCTCCAGCTTGCATGTGTTTTATGCTGATACAGTATTTCATTTGGAGCTCAGTTCTTCAGTTTGTATTTGTTTAGAATAGAATTATCTAGCCTGTGCTTTCAAATCTCTACCTGAACCAATCTCTCTCTTTCTCTCCCTCCCTCTCTTCCACTTGCAAACGCACATATGCATGGGAGGTGGGGACGGGGGTGAGAGAGAGGGAGAGAGAGAGAATGAATATCTGAATGTCTATGGTTTTTAATAACTAAAAAAAGAATACAGCCATATATGTATTGTATATATTAAAGCAATGCTGCGAGTGTCTATAATAGAGGCATTTTGGTGTGAGGTATTTTTTGATGGGTTATAAGAACTGAACTTCATGGAGGGTTAGCAACAGGGAAGTAGGAGGAGGAGGGAGGGGGAAAAGATATAGAGAATAAGTAGCGTAGACAGTAGGTAGAAAATAGGGGGAGGGTAAGAATAGTATGGGGCATGTAGACACTAAAGAACTTATGACACATGTACATGAACTAAAGGGGGGAATGTGGGTGGGAGGGGATGGGCAGGGTGGAGGGGAGTGAAGGGGGAAAATGGGCCAACTGTAATAGCATAATCAATAAAATAAAGAATAAAAAAAAAGAACTGAACTTCAAAACATGCAATACATGCAAAATACTGTTTTTGGCATTCCTTGATTCACTGATTTTGGTAAGTTATTGTATGCTTTTTGTGCAGAATGTTTTTTAGTATATTTTTGGTCTCTTCTTGGTATTCCATCATTGCATTAATTAAGTGCTAGTTTTGGCACTTCAATACCTAATACTCTTGAACAAACAGAATCCAAGAGTAGTCACATCTTTCTGTTACAGATACTATTAGGGTATGGAGATTGTCTCTTGCACCAGAGGTTAGGGGAGACCAGCTACTACCAAAGTCTCTGAGCAACCTTGAACTAATAGATGATCCTAGCTCACTTGAGGGTCTTTCCAGGTTGTATTTTAATATGTAAGTATTGCTTTGTTTGTTTTTGATATCACAACATTTTACCATCCTCAGAAATTAATTTGTCTAATTTTACCTGTTTATATTATAGGTTAGGACTTTAATCATAGCAACCATCTGCTAGTTTTTAGGAAGTCAAGATACTTTTCAATTAGTATATATCACATAATATATATTAATATATTAATATTATATATTAAATATCTGATAAATATTATAGAATGATAAAATATATTTTAAGTAGTCACTTAAAATAGTCATCATTTGCCTTAAAAAATAAAATTGCACTTTTAAGGCCACATAACCTGGGATTCCTGCTCTAATTCTAGGTTTAAACACCCTGAGCTCTAAGCTCTGTTTCTTCTCTGACTTACTAATATCATCTATGAACACAATCAGCTTGGTGGCTTTCTGCTTCGTTAATTTATTTAGGCATAATATTAGCAGGCCAAAAATCTTGAGTAGCTTAAAAGGTAATATATTTTGATATGAAATGGTAAAAATAAGAGTGATGATATTGTTCCATTTTTCTTAGTAACCCTTAAGACCAGCTACTTGCAAAATTTATCTAATTATTTAAATAATAAGTCGCAGGTAGGTCACTTGCAGAGGTCAGTAAAATAATTAGAAAGAGAATGCCCACAAGAAATAGAAGTTGGGCCTTTGCTCCTCTCCATGCCTCCAGCAATTACTCTGCTTTGTAAGAAAAAAATATATATATATACACATATATAATAGTTTACTCATTTCCTCCTGCTCCAATAAGCTGAAACTATTTGGTTCTACTTTGATACCTAGCTATAAAGAAAAAAGTTCAAATTGTCAAAAATTTTATAGCATATTATATACTTTTGATTAACCTTCAAAAAGGCCATATACAATCATTTTAATACAAGGTATATAGGAATTAATCACAGAACTATCTTACTGCATACAACAAAGCAAAGGCTACTCAGACTGGAAATGGACTGTCCAAACATGTACTCGCTGTCCAAAAGGAATATATGGCAGTTGTTAACAATTGACCTAGAGCCGTGCTGTTTTATTACACAAAGGAAATCGCCATGTCTATCATATGCTGGAGCAAGTAGGATAAAATAAACTAAGACCCATCTCACCATTAAATATAAATGTTTTAGTGCAGTAAGTTAAGGTGTATTATTAATATCATATTAAGGATATATGTTTATTATGGCAATGATATTTATAATACTTTTACTTTTCTATTTAAAATTGAGGCTCTGGATCTTGAAATGAAAATATGTAGGCCTGAAAAACTTTCTGGGCATCTGATCCGACACCAAGCAACTAAAAATTTCTGTATATAGCGGCCTGACCACTTTAATTCATCATTTCTATGGGCTCCAAATAACCAAAAAGGAAATGTCAAGGTAATTTTGAGTTCTCCAATTTGACAGCATTCACAACATCTAGCAATGTTCGATTAAAAAAGAAAAGAAATATTATAGTTATTTTGGTAAACATAGATTTGGAAGTTACTGAGTTTATGGCAAAATTTCAGATGCAAATACTTGATAAGAGATCAGTGAGAAAAGTGAAGGTAAAGGCAACATAATGAGTGCGAAGGGAAGATGTCCTCAAGTACTTCTGGCAATGTTCCTGCTTTAGTCTTTAAAGCTGATTTTAATCATTATCCTTTTTATTAATATAATGATTAATGGCACCCTAATCAGTATAATACACAATTTCCACAAAGATTAAGCTCTTAAAGAAATGAGTATTTCAAATCACACTTGTATCTAGAATATAACATCTTACTAGTTCTCTAAAATTGCAATTTTTCTTAGAAAGTCTTGGCCTTTATTTTACTGTACCTGGAATTCTGAGGTTCTGAAACATCTGATTCTGTGCACGTTTTCTTTACCTGTAAGAAAAGAGTACTAGTTATTCTCATATGAAAATACGACTTCCTCACTCAGGTTCACACACTTATTAAACTTAAAGTGGATACAGCTCTGTTCACCAAGATCTCTATAAAATACTCTCCACATTTTACAGCGGCAGCATGCAGTACTAAATAGGGTATTTCATTATTTTCCCATGAACAGCTGCCAAAGGCACTTCCCTAGACTCCATTAGTATATAAAATGTTCAGCTAAAATAGCTCAGGACTAGCTTAACTAGGAACAAAGAAACCAAAGAACCAGGTTTCCCACTTAGAAACTAGAAAGCCATACTGTTCTCAATTCACTAAGAAGTGTTTTCTCAATCGATACTACTTCTGTCTCCTACTAAAGCACACAATAATAAACACCAGATTCTGGGGGCAAAGCATGGTGTTAGCTAAAACACTCATATATTAATTTTCATTTTCTCAATCCAGTGGCTGTATGTTTTATATATTTCTCAGCATATTAATTAAGTTTCAACATTGCTCATGGGCTTCTCACATATATTTGCAGTATATTTTGCAGACTATATTTCAACTTTGTGGTTTTTAACCCACAAAAGGCAAAGAATGAAAACAACTTTTACTTCAAGGACATGCTATTCATTTCTGCACAATAGGGTGCAACACATTCTCTACAATGAGGTAAAGCACAAAGCCATTTTTCACAATGTAACTGCAAGCACAGATACTTATGTTTATTATGGTCTTAATGGTGTATTATACGTAAAGTAGACTCAATTTCAAAAATCTTTTAGTTAATATGAAGCATTAACAATATACATTTCCAAGCCCATGGCCATGTACTCTGGGTGTCTATATTACTATGGTTTATCCACATGACCTAAAGAATACAAGGCATTTTAAATTCTAATGTGTAGCTTGGAAGTGACAGGTAAGTCTACTGAATACACCACGTGGTATGAACTGCAGTATGAGTGGCATCACTGAAAAGTATACTTTGAATTTTAAAGATATCACATTGTCTTTCTAACACACAGGTAATACTTTCCTCTTCTGACTCAGAAGAACACTTAAACAAACACAGAACACCCCTACACTTTCAAAAATCTGTCTTTTGCTATTGATTCTAAGCCAAGACATTTTTATAATCTGGGAAATGAATTATTTGCTTGATTAAGTGTACTCTCTTTTACAGCCTGTGTATACATTTATACAATATAAAAATAAAACTGATTAGCAAAGAGATTACCCTATTTGTAACATTTGCTATGCTCTTAACATGGAATTCAGAACCATGAGATGAAAGGGTGAAGAAATGTTTCCAAGAGTAATTAGTTTAAAAAAAAAAGAAAAAAGGAAATACTTTTCTTAAAATGTCAACATAGAATTTACTACAAAACCCACAAAAGTCTTATGTCTATTAACATTTTTCCATGAAATAGAAAAACCAAAAAGGAAGGAAACCATAATAAAACCCTTCTTTCCCAGTGGTTCATTCCTATGATTCATCACCATAAAGTAAATGAACTGTCCAATGAATACGCAGAAATCATCCCAAAGCGAATGTCACTTTCCCCAAGACTATGACGACTTGACTTTGGGACTGACTGACGAAGCTGCAGACCACATAGACAAACTAGACATATGCTCCCAAGCAAGAGTCAGAACCAGACAAGCTTCCTATGGTTCAAAAGACAAGGAATTTTTTTCTTTAATACCCACAGCTATATAAAACATCATTCCCAAAATAATTATCAGAAAGTTCTGATTATTTTAATTTTTTCTCAAAGTAGTAATTGTAATGGCAGAGGACACATCTATTGATTACTTACCATCTCATACTCACAGAGTCCTAGATCCACAGCTAATAAATACGTGATAAAATACTGAAGTATAGATATTCTCTTAGATATTGTAAGAACTATGCGTTACTCAAAGTGATTCTTTTTAAGAGGTTCATTCATTTGTTCATGGTCAAATGAGGGTAGAATGATATTTAGGAAACCATGACTACTGTAGGAGAGGTCACACAGTATCATGGGTGTTCAGAGGACAATCTACCCCAAAGGAAGATGGAGGTGGTAACAAAGGAAGTGACTTCTGAACCAAGTCTCAAAGGATATAGGCCTCAAAGAAAAGCAGGTATTTCAACATCATGGGGTTTGCCAGAGGAACCATATCATGAATACCTTATAAATGGTAAAGAATTTGGAATACAGTCATACCTCAGTACTCGTCAGCTCCAGAACTAGTCAAACCCTGTACTTGTTGCATTTTGACAAGAAGAAATGTTTCAGCATGCTGTGCTTGGCCAGGATTTGTTGCACTTACAAAGCTTACATGGGTCATGAAGCTGCCTTGCAAGAGAAAATGCTTCATCATTGGCACTTGTTGGGTTCAGCACTCACCATGAGCTCAGAAACAAATTAACAACAAGTACTGAGGTACCACAGTATGATCTTGGGACAGTGAAGACTGACTAAGAGTTCTAAGAAACAGACTGCATAGAGATGGTATAGAAGCTAGTGTGGAAGGAGTATGAGGTGAGGACTGCAAGACAGATAAAAGCTTAATGCAACAGGGAAGTACAAGTTCTGTGACTGCAGAGATGGCATTGATTTTAGACATCACTACATCCCTAAACTTAAGTAGATGCTCCTTGCTATGGTCTAAATGTTTGTGTCCTCCTAGAATTCATTTGTTGAAATTCTAACCTTCAAAGATAAGGAACTTGGGCTTTTGGGAGGTTCTTAGATCATGAAGGTGGAGCCTTTATGAATGGGATTAATGCTCTTATAAAAGAGGCCCTACAGCACTCCTTAGCCTTTCTACCACTGAAGACACAGCAAGGAGCTGGCTATGAATGGGAAAGCAGGCTCTCACCAGACACAATGATGCTGGTGTCTTGATCTTGGACTTTGCAAACTCCAGAACTATGAGAAATAAATTTCTGTTATTTACAAACTAGCTAGTCTGTGGTATTTTGTTACTGCCACCCGAATGGACTAAGGCCATCCCCAAATACTAGTTTACTAAGTGAATAATTCAATCCAGCATGAGAGATGCTATAGACCTGAATTAAGACAGGGGCCACGAGAAAAGAGTTGAGAGGATGTTGTTACAGATATTTCTGAGAAAGAATTGACAGAATATTGTTGTTGACTGAGGCAAAGTATAAAGTAGAATATGATCTGATGTTTTAATCTATCCTTGAAAAAATTTTTAGTAATACCAAAAACCAAAAAAAGGAAACTGATGACTTTAAAATACTTCAGAACTCTACCTTATTTCTAAATTGATGGAGAAAAGTTAAATGAATCATTAAGAAAGTTATGTTTATGGTGTCTTGAACACGAAATTAGAAGCCAAATGGAAAGTTTTACCTAAATTTGAACACACCCTCCCATTTGAGAGATTAGCAACACTTCATTAAATGGTGACTGCTGAAACATACACGCTATTGAAGAAAGAATATTATTATAAAATATATAGAACCTTCTGTCTTCAATGACCACCAATTTAGTTTTGAACTTGTTCTGAACAAAGTTGAAGCAAGCAGGCCAAGAAATGAAGTAGAATTTCATGCCCACAATTTAAATCCAAACCCTAGTTTTCATAAGACACACAGGAGGTGGGCAAAAACCGCCAGGAGGGGAAAGATGAATTGTGTTAAATGCATTGAACTGGCTGCACTATTGTGAATTTTAACCCTACATAATGTTATTAAAGTGCACGCAACATCAAAGCAGGAAAAAAAGTAAAAAATTTAGCTATTTTAAGATTATTATGAGTATATAGTAAACATATAAACGAATCAAAATAGTGATTTAAAAAAAATATAACCAAAGATACTGAAATAGAGAACAGGCTCACAGTGACAGTTTAATCAGTATATGTTAGAAACCTAAAATTCATAAACATAGAAACTAAAATGTTTAAAATGAAGATTAAAAAATCTTAATATTTAAAAGTTCAATTTTCATTGCATTACAATAATTATTATTGCTCTTTGTTAAGCAATTACTCTTTTTCATTCACTGTGCCGGACTGTATATGTGCAATCTCATTTAATCTATGAAGACAGGTATGATGGATGAAACCCTCCATTTACCAATGAGAAAACTAAGGCTCAAAGAAAACTAAGGTTAAAATTCTGGTTCAATGTCCCACAGCTACAGCACTAACAGGGATGAAATCAGAACTGAATGCTATACCTCAAGCCTTTCTGTCTTGCCTATGACAGATTTGCCAATTACTTGTATTAGATCTTTAAAAAAAACAAAACTGAGTTGAAACATTCCATGGAATGCTTTTTAAAGAAGAACCAGTTACTTCTTATATCAACTATTAAGCAAATCTTTTAAACTGGGTTACATAAGAAACCAGTTTTTACCAAGCACTAATAACATTTAAATTCTATGTAAATACAGTGAAATGTTCTAAAGAAAATATCCAAATACCTCTAGCATCCACCACCCAAACAATTGCAAAAACATCTAATGTGAAAAATAACTTCCATTATTTTGTTGTTTCATGTCTGAAATAGCAAGACCCACTCATTCAACAAGGCTTTACTGAATACCTTGGGTATACTAGAGACCGTTCTAGAAATGGACATGAACTAGACCTAAGTGGTCCAACAGAATTACCACTACCACACATGTGGCTAGTCTGAACTGAGATGTACTGTAAGTGCCAAAGGCACGTGGGAGTTCAAAGAATTTATATGAAAAAGAATACAAAAAAACCTCAACATTTTTACATTGAGAAATAAATAATATTTTAGATCTCCTAGGCTAAATAAAATAAATTCTCTATTTCTTTTTATTTTTCTAACGCAGCTACTAAAAAGTTCAAAACACATGTGGCTTCCGCCATATTTCTGTGGAACAGCACTAACCCAGACCGATGATCACCTGACCGCATGAATCATGCGCTCTGGTGAAGGAGACATACAGTAAATAAGTAAACAGGTAAACAATGAATACGGTGTCAGCACTGGTAAGAATCAAGAGAACACGAAGTCGAAAAAGTAGAGAGGATTAGTCAATGTTATTACATTAGACACAGAAAATTCTTGTTCTTATTTGACAATACCACCCGTTCTTTAAGTTTTTTAGGCTGTATGTACATGAATAACAGAAATTGTACTTTTTCACCTGAAACTCATACAAAATAATACTGAACGTAAACTGTAATTGAAAAAAATTATACTTATAAAATAAATTATAAAGTATGTGGGATTTGGTGTAGGGAACCATGAAAACTTTCAATGTCTGGAAAATAACTGTAGAAAATATAGTCTCTAGAATATTTTGCATTACAACTATTATATTTTAAGTGTAAAAATTACCTTAAAATTTTTCCTATTTTCTAACTATAAGATGCTGTGAAAAGCTTATGATGTTTCATATGAATTAACTTTTGTAAGAAGTAGGAACATAATTAACTCATAAAAATCTGCAAAAAAGAACAAGTTTCTTTTATCTTATCCTCCATCTTAAAAAGCTGGAACCAATTATTCCAATTATTTTCTACTTAATCTTGCTGTTTATAAACCCTGAAACATTAACAACAATAAAAAAGTAAAGGATTGAATAACGGGAGAAGACATTTTTAGACTTTTTGGTAACTTCATTTCGTTTTGAAATGAACTTCAATGATTATCTTAGAACACATGATACAGTGATATAAAAGGTCAATTCTGACACTATACTTCCAAAATTAAAATTTGAAGGATGAAAGTGTGTTAATGTAATGAGTGACTTATGATACATATTTTTATAGGTGATATTTAAGAAAATCTTTAGTTTTTCACTGTACCATGTAGAAATCATAGTGTAAAATTAAATTGTCAGCTTTTTATACAAATACTATAGCATATCAAAGCCTAGTTGATATATTAATGTACATTTTATAAAATGTACTTCATGACTAAGTTAGACAGATTGTTGTCAACAACTGTCTGACAAAGCAGAATGAGTTATCTTCAGGTTCTGGTTTAGTGAAAATAGGACACTTCTTTTAGCATCAATCACTATGTGGCGTTTTTCATATTTTCTAACACTTATAAGTTGGTCATACTTAAATTTTATGTTACTTAATGAAAATATAAAGCATTTTCTTACAATTATACTGCCTTTAATCTAGTAATGTAAATTATGCTCTGACTTAATACATTTCAGTTAGATGACCTTTTTAATACATTTACTTTTTAAAAAGCATTTGAACCAACTGATACTCAGAGTTTCATGGGCTCCCTAGATCATCCTGTTCTTGAGACAGTAGAATTAAATAAATATCTCTTTTCAATTTTACTTCAGAATGCCTGTAGTAACAGAACCAAGAAAATATAAAAGAAGATATATGAGTTAATTTAAGTATTGAGTCAAATAATTCTAGCTGGGCTATTTGACAGAATATATATTTTTTTCAATAGAGGCTTTTGTCAAAAGTTATTCTAATGTTTATTAGAACAGTGACAGAAACATATGTTCTTTTTCTAAATTTACATTAATAGAACTTAGCATAAAATGAGATAACTTTAATGAGACAACCTATGATTATTTGTGCAGCCAAGTAAATATAATTTATGTTGAGAGCAGCACAGGATGGCGGTGTTGCCGGACCCACACAGAAACTAACACGGAGACACACGATCTAAACTGGAGTCCACTAACACGTCTCCGTACTTCTCAACCAGACCTGTTTTACATTTTTGTACATTTCAGTTCAATTCTTGACTTTTAAACTCAAAGCCATATAAAAAATTCTAGAACATAAAGGTTGTCAGATAGAGTTTTAAAAATATATCTGATTAATACATGCATACAAATTTGAGAGATTTTTCAAAAAAACATATTGTTTTGTCAATGGTGGTCAAAAAACTAAAGCCTGGAGATAGGCTTTGTAAAAACCTAATGACTAAATAATCTAAAACTACTTTCATAAAGTGTCATTCCTTCTTAGAAACAAAACTTTTGCAGCTATAAAATTTCACACATTTCTGAAATCCTTTTCACAGAGTTAGGAAACTTTCTTTACTCCTTCTTTTTCTTAGTATATCGCTTTTCAACCTCTTTATCATTGCTTACCCAGGCTTCTCCCCCCTCCCACACACAGTATCAGTTTCGAAAAGCCCACGCTACCACTCATTTGTTCTAACAATGAGTTAATACTACTGCATCACTGGAAGCCTGCATCACCTTTAGTTCAAAGAAAAATTGCCATAACCATCTTTAACTATTATACATGAACTACAAAGGCACAACTGAATACTCCGTCTTTAACTGCAAGGGTAATAAAATAAACACATATACTGTGAGTAGTAGGGCAGAAGTTTAATCAATAAAAATCCACCACCAAAAACCTAAAGTACAAATTATTTTACCCCTCTAGTATCGGACTGCCTTGGGCAAGACCTTAATTTCCAGGACCCAGGTTTAGGGGAGGGATGTTAGACAAAATTGCACACTGGGGAGAAGTTCCGTTTTTAAATGTAAGAGATCCTCTAGGGTGTAACTCTTCATCAACCACAACTGTCACAACAGTGTTCACATTATTTGAGAGTTCATCACAAGGTTAGATATATTTTAAAAGCAACATATAACAATGACTCGCAAACAAAGCATAATTATTTTTGTATAGTATATACCTATTAAATCAATGTCAAACCACATAAACTTGTAAAATTCTGAAGCATGTTTTCTCCTTAATTATGCCATAGTCCTTTATCACCTGCCATAAACTCCAAATATATTATATGAAATATTCAGGAAATGTTCAAACTCCTTCTAATGGTACATTTTTCATTATTACCCAAAAGGGACTATATCAAAGGTTTGATATAGGTACCTTTGATACCTATATCAAAGGTAACACAGTACTTAAAATGCCACAAAAGGAACCATAAGATGCCTTAACATATCACATTACAGCTCATATGAAAGTCCTCCACTCCCCCCAGGTTTGGAACAGGACTAGATTGCTCAGCCGCAACACTCTGCATACGTTTGACAGATAAGTGTTCAAAGAATTTTTTTCTCACGAATATGCACTATGCACAGCTAAGAGATATTTACTCATATACACAGCTTCATCCACTTTACAGCTTTTACTTACGTTTCCTTACAGACCTGGGTGTCACCAGTAGTGCTGATACACAGTAGTATTGAAACAACAAAAAAGCAAAGTGGAACATTCATTTCTAAACCGAGATCTAAAACTTATTGAGCATTATTTAGATTTGGTAAATCTACTGCAATTAAATTCAAATTACTAACTCCGCTGTACATTTCCTCATTGAACTAGGGCAGAGTAATTTCACTAGTATTAAATATCAAAATATTTAGCTTTCGATTTCCCTCTATTCAAGTGAAGATTTATGAATTCATACAAATAATGCTTTAAAAATAATTTTGAGAATTGACCCTATTCTCTAAATAGCAAAATCTTGCTAGTGAAATTTTAGGCAATGTCTTCTATATCTTTCTGGTTATTTTTTTTCCTTTTTTTAGATACTGGAATGCGTTGACCACAAGGTTAAGAAAAGCTTCCCCATTTATCATGACCTGCCAAGCACACAGGCCCTCAGAAAGCACAGCCCTCTACTCTACCAAGCAACAGATTCGGCTCATCTTAGCCATGAAACTTCAAAAGAATTTGGCCACAGGCATAGATTGGCTAGCATTTGTTTTAAAGCATGAATATCAATCATTGTGTTACATACTAGTGCACCTAATACCACTGTCTATTAGGTATAATTGGTAACTGACCTTTTCAACTTCAGTGGTAATTAATATAGAGATAGTCTGGTTTATTAATATATAATTGTTGAATTTATATGCAATAGTTTTAGTAAAAGTTTCTGTTAAAATCTTAGGTTTAAATACATTGAGTTAAAAATCTAAAGTAGTTTATATCTTAATTCTATTTTGCATAACCATTGTTATAAAAAGCTTGTAAGCCACTTTTCCTCAGGTTTTAATCCTAAAATGAAATTCTTCTTAGCAGAGTTAATAAAACTAGATTGTGGTATAACTGCACACTAAAAAACACAAATTTGGGGGTTTCTACTATTTGAGTAGGTTTTCTATCAAACTAAAGCAACATTCTGAATCACCCACAAGCTAAGGGCCTATGACAGAACAGCTCCGTAGGAAGCATATTAACATGCACAAATAAATAAATGTGTGGTGAGACAAAATAATACCATTAATTGTACCAATTAAAGTAAAATCTATGCAATTTATTATAAGCCTTTTTAAATTCTAAAACTGATTCATTAGATGAAGAGACATTTAGATAATTTCACAATTTTTGTGATTGTAAATATTTGTCTGCCATCGAGAATGAAGTAAGTTCTCTGCGGTCTCAGTATAAAAGGGATCCGCACGGTGGTCAAACTCAAGGGTTAAGCAGCACAGACATTATAGATTAGGTCTATCTGCAGTGAAGGTCTCATTCTAGATAAACCTAATAAATAATTGAGATATACTTACGATTTTTTCCTCTTTGACCTCAATTAAAATGGCTTTCTGAGAGCGTGTTCTAAGGACAATTTATCCTGGCTTCCTCAATAGACACCCTTATGAAGTCATCTGGCTTTTGCATTTCTCTAGCAGCTGCATTACCTTCAGAACTGGCTTGCACCATTTCCCCAAAGCAAATGCGAGACGCTGCCCTCGGACACACACAGCCACCTTTCTTCTGCCGGCCGCTATGTGCTCCGAGAGTCAGATCAAACAATTTAGAAACTCTAAGAACAGTAATTTATAAAGAACGAGGAGGAATAAAAAGAAAACTAACAGTAAAGATGAAAAAATTGGCCTTTCTCTCTCTCCCTCTCTCCCAACCTCCCTCCCTCCTTCCCTTTCTCTCTTTAAGAAGTTATAAAACAAAGCACTATATGGTTATTGACATCTGGTGGGTTTTTTTTTTTTTGCCATTTTTGATAAATAACATTTTAGTAGCTTGGAAAACTTCTGACAAACAATGAACACTCGAAAAGCAAAATAAGGTAGTGCAAGATCATGATTCAATTACACAGGGTTCAGAAAACAGTAACTGCAACTAAGAAAAGGGGCAGGAAACTGGATAGTGCTGACTGATGCTCAGTAGACCCTGGAAACCAAACTGGAAAACGTATTGGCTGTGACTATTCATCCTCCCTTTCTTCAAACAGGTTCCCTAAACAATCTAACTCTGGCAGTAAATCAGTTTTCACAGAGACTTAGCATTAGAGGACATTTTCTCCTCCTGAATTGTGTTTTTCTCACAAGAATAATGTGATCGTGCCAACAGAGCAAAGCTCTTCTCGGTTGTCTTGCACGAAAGAAATCTTTAAGATACTGTAATTTTTGTGACAGTTCACCCACATCTTAGCCCCTGGATGCAGAAAAACTGCAATTGACACTCTTTCTTCGTGAGATTCAAAGATACAAAACTGTGTTTAAACAATCTAAGCCAGAGCTACCAAAGGCTACTGTATAGAGTTTTTAAATCAAAGCACATGCTCAACTACACATTGAAATGAAGGTAAAACCAACCAGAAACAATTTTTTAAATTAAAACTAAACTTGATCTTATATTAAGTTTTAGAAAAAATAATAAAGTTACATAAGTAGAAATACTTGCCCTCTTAAAAATATAAAACACTCATCATTGAGATAACTATATTTGAAATCTAGTGAAAAATTCAAATTCAGCACAAAGTTTCAAAATGAAAATTCTCTAAAATGCCTTTCCTTTAAATAGCTGCTATTAATCTTTAAAATCCTGCAGCATGTACCTATAAGGGAAAACTCCTCAAAGTCAACTATTAACATTTTCTAATAAATGTAATCTATTAATTATCACATATTGAATCACCTACATTGCTTTGAGCATTAACAAAATGTAGTTCTAGTAGTTAAATTTTATAAAGACAAATGTATTTACAAGTTTCAACATAGGCACAATTGGGGATTTTCTCTATGCTAAGCTAACCTACTTGTTCAATTTTTATGTGCGTATTTCTTCTACTATCCTTGTGCCAAAACAGAGAAAAATCCATACAACTTATTTTAACTAATACTTTTCTCTGAGCTAGAACTGCCTATACTTAGAGGTATGACTTACCACGTAACATAATAATAATTATAACGCTTCAATCAAAAGCTAAATACAACTTACCTCATTCAAAGTCCAAATACCTGAAACTAATTCCAGTTTTATTTGGAAGCAAGTTGTGTGTGTGCATGTGTGTGAAGTTCAACAGCCAATAAATTCCACTCTCCAGTGTGAGTAGAATGAAACCCGGTTAGAGGATTACGGAACACTCTGAGAGGTTTATTGTCTCTAACCAACATGCAGATAGCCTTAAAAACACCTTGCTCTGGCATGAACCTCCGGGCTCCAGAAGCAGTGCAGTTATTTAGGTTAACGAGGAGGAGACCTGGAGAGTAAACACTCTTGGCTCAGACCAGTGGTTTTCCACGACCTTCTCTTATAGTAGGATGACTTGCCGTCAGAGGTCACCCCCATCAACAGCTCCTGTCTTTCCGTGGAATCCAAGGTACAGCATTTATCCTGATTCCCAGGCTACCAACCTGCTGTCATGGTAACACATTCACAAAACACTGGTGTAGCTACTCGAAGAGTTAAATCCCTGCATTATATCTTCTAAAGGCAAATTTTACTTTAACTTCTTTTAAAACAAAACATTTCTGCAGAGAAAATACCTCATGGCAAGTTAAGGAATGATGCCGATTTAAATAAGGATTAAATAAGATTTGGTATTCAAAGTCCCTGACCAACATTTTCTGTTGTCTGTTCAATTTTTTTTTTTTTTTTGCAGGGGGATGAGGGAGAAGGCCTGTAAGAGTGCACTTTCATTACTGTATCTCTCCATTATGTACAAAAGTTGTCTTCTAAACACAGCCATATGCTGACAAAGTGGGGAGATAATTACAGACATCCTTATTTAATTAGATTTTTATGTATTTTTATTTGAGGTAGAGGAAGGGATGAACACACACAGTTAGAAATGCTCACATGGAGGTGTCATCATTTTATGTAAAGTATTTTCTAAAATAAAGCCTTTTATGTTTATGGAAAAAGATATGTAATGCTCTAATGAAGTGAGAAATAAACAAGAAAAGTTAAATTGAAGAGAAAGGATAATGCCAACAAGTTTCTTCTCTGGCAGTGAGGTTCCCTCCTATCTGAAGGCTTATAAAAAAGAACTGTTTTCTTTAGAGAAGACAATAATCTCTACTTTTCCAATTCATCACTTTAAAAATGTGTCTCAGAGATGTCAAAAGAAAGATTAAACTCATGTCATAAGTTCCTCCTACAACATTTCAATTTAGCATTTACAGGCATTATGGGAATTACTGCCTCCAAATTGTCTACATAATTCTGGGATGATTCCTTTTCCTTTTCTTTTTTTTCTTGATCTTTACAAGGGAGACTCTAAATGATGCAGTGAGGCAAAGAGTTCAAATAAAGACCTGCAGAGCCAAGGAGTAAAAATACCTCACTCTGAGTCATTTGCAGCACAAGCATTTCTTGAAGTCGTTTTCATTTTCAAGAGAGGAACTTAGTGAAAAGCCATTACCTATTTCTGGTTTGGGCAGCACTGCAGAAAACTCAGCGCCCTTAGGAACTGAAGACGGCGCTGTCTCCCCATAGTCCAGGCTGCTGCTGCTGCTGCTGCTGCTGCTGCTGCAAAACTGGATCAGCTCAAACATTCCACCTGCAGCACATGCTCAGCCCCGGTCTTAATGCCACTACAATACTTACTTGACAGCTGCCTGGCTCTATCAGAGTCAATAAGGCATGCTGATTAATTATTTTAGAGACACAAATTTGACAGCTCAGTTCTTTGTTCCTAGTATTGTTACAATCACTAAGAGTAATGTCTTTGTAGCCAAATCTCAAGTGATTACAGCTTCTTGAGTATTGTGGTACAAATTTAAATTCTTAAATCCAACAGAATATGCTCTGAAATGGCTACTTTCTTAAGGGGTTATAAGTCACTCAATATTTTATAAATTCTTAAAAGCTCAAGAAATATTCACAGAAGCAACATCTATGTCTGTTCCTGTTATAATAGAGACCAACGGACCAAACCTAATACCCTGAAGAGCACAAAATAAATTCTTCATGAAGTAAAGAGGGCTCACCAGGTGGTAATTTTCTCTCCCAATCATGAGGAGGGAGCGAGGGTAATGGCAGGGAAATGAGCAATGTGTGGTGAAAACTTTGTTAATAGGAAAATATAACCAAAAAACAAATGTTATTTGTAGTTTCATCTCTTAAAGATTACAAATAACTACACTTTTTCTGATGAGAAATATAATCCTTATTTCAGCTGACATCAGGGCATCAAAGTATTCCTAGAATCATAAAAAAGTAAAATGATATAATTTTAGTTTAGACTATTAAACTAAGGAGGAAAATTACATTGATAGTTTTTTAACAACATTTAATGAACAGATATGGTTGGGATGCCCTTCTAGCCCCAAAGTACTACAACCAATTAATTATATGACCTGGAACAAATAGATAAACAATTCTTTCTATAAATTCATTTTTCTACCAATGAAATAAAGATTTCCATCTCAAAGTGTCAATAGTATAGTATTTATTTTTTTTAATGTGAACCACATATTTTTGAAGACACCAATAGCCAAATGTATTTCATTTCACAATAATTGTTTTCATTACCCATGCTTAACCTCGGAGATATAGCTGCCAATCAATACTGCTAATTATGATGACATACCCTGCAGGTACAAATGAGTTAAGAATATTGCCAAAATCAGATGAACTAGATGTTTTTAAAAGTCAGTAGAGCCTTATTATGGATAAATGCTTGTTTTTTCTTATGTTTGAAAATACTGAAAATGGCATTTTGACCTTTAAAAAACTCTATCTAGCTCCTTCAAGTCTACCTTTTGGTGATTTCAGTGCAATCCATGAGGCCAGCCCCACATTCCAATAAAAGCGAAGCAATTGTGGACCGCTGACAGCTTACACACTACAGCAGTGACTTGCGCCATGTCAGTGCTATACTGGTATTTGTTAAGTGCATGAACATTCTTCAAAGTGAGGTACAAAACAAGATTAATTTAATCAATTAGGACAACTTGTAGGTTTGGCAGAAACGACAACACGTTTTTGAGAAAGTCAGCCAGTTGCTGCAGTTTTGTGGGGTGCACCCTTCACATTCGCCTTTCCTACTCCTTCTCCACGAGCAGCACAGGGTTGACGGCTTTCGCACTCCTCCTCTTCATTTTCCCTGCATCGTTCTAGTTTATTGTCCAGTAATCTATCAAGCACCCTCCTTCTCCAAAGTCATAAAATGTCTCCAGGCTCTTATATGTAGTATTTCCTGCTACTTCTCATTGTTGACTAAATGACTACAAGACACTTTTGTAAAAAATCCCAAAGATATTAGAAATCTAGAGATAAAACAGCCAACATGGGCAAACAAAAGTGCACTGATATAATTCTGACAACTCCAAACTATGGAGAATGGAGAAAAAAATTTAAAATTTCTGTATGTACAATAAGCTCTTAAATTGTTGGTTTGAAAAAGACCATGTGGAACCAAACTAAACAGCCACCACAAATTTATAACAGCCTCCTTAGTCAAGTTACTGATGTGCTATCTATATTAGAATATAAAACTCAAAACCTAATTGCCTATTTTTAAATAAACATTTAGCAAATTGTGTCCATGCCGTTGTATAACAAACACCACACAGTAATCAATGAAATAATTATATTTGCCATTTGTTTAATCTTCTTCCTTCTTTTTCTGTTAAGGCTGACAAACCCAAGTACATTCAAGAGCGAAGTTGTAACCAGAAGGAGTGAAGCTGGTCAGGTGGAGGTGGGTCCCAAGCCAGTAGAGTTCTGTACTTCCTCCTTAGATAATTCATGTAATTCCTATGTCTTAAATACCATCTATATGCTGTAGATTCCCATATTATTATCACCTCCCTAGATCCATCCTCTAAATTCCAAATGCTCAGGTACTACTAGTTTAGATCTCCATAGAAATATCTCACAACCATATCAAACTTTAACACGTCTTAGTGCTAGGCTCTACTACTTCTCCACTAATCCTATCTTTACTGTCTAATATTTTTCTTCTAAATAAAGCCAGAAACCAGAGTCATTGGGTCCTCCCTTATCTCCAGCTCTATATCTAAATTTACCTGAGCAACGGGATTAGACTAACCTAAAGAACTGACCTCAAGATGTGCCCCAGAGTATTAGACCAAATCAGCTCAACAGATCCCATAAACCACCAAAGTCAGCCTTTAGACAGCCAGGTGGCTTTATCTGTAAGTTTCTGTGTTGACCTTTCCACATGGTCTACAGATACCAATGTGTCCCATGAGAGGAACTCCAGGACAATTCTGTCAAGTATAACAACCATGGCTAATGAGTTGAGCCTGGGCTGAATGCATTCCAGGGCCAAAGTGCTGTCATTGATTACTTCAGCTAACATCAGAACAAATTTGGTATCACCTTTTCTAATTGGAGATAGAGATAATGACCCACAGGGCACACATAAATTATGAGTCAGTTACCCCTCCATGAAAATCCCCTGAGTGACCAAGGGTAGCTTTATTTTGGACAAAACACCACATTTGATGAGTGTATGATCTATAATCCTCAAACATGTGAAGTCTCTTATGACATACCTAACATAAAAGTTTTCTACACAGTAAGTACAGTTCCAAGATGCACATAGAGACTCCAGAGAGAAAGTGGTTTTTACCATTGTTGGGGGCCTACAAGTGGAATTGACATCAGTTGGGAAGGCACAGGTGGATGGTGTCTCCAATGTGGTTTCTAGATCAGTTGATGGGTGTTAAGACTCCCAGTGCAGCTCCAAAAACTTGTTTGGGGGACCAGTCAGTTCAATCACTGTTTGCCCACACCACTAACGAGTCACATTTATCCGACCCACAGAAGGAATGAATAATAACTCTGGGAATGATGGGGAAAGCATCTAAACGTGTTCATAGGCCCTTGCCTGAGAGGTGAAGGAGACAGGTCACTCTCTGCTATGGCTTATGGACTTGGTAAGGTTAAGGGAAACTGTTCAAATCATGTCAGAGCTGTTGGGGGTAGCAGAGCCCGAAGTCAGTTAAATTTAAGATGGTTTTAACAGTATGGGGGGACAATTTCCTTCGAAAGGAATGCTCTAAGATTTTTTGTCTTGCAGGGCCACTCTGCAAGACAAAAAATCATGAATGTTTTCCAACTGCTGCACCTCCCAGGTCTAAGGTTTTCCATCTACACACTCAGACCTGTTGCTCCGCCCCATTGCTATAAAACCCGGGCATCAGGTTTCAGTTGCTACAGCTTTGCATCTTTCCAGTCATTCCCTACTTGCACAGAGACCTTTCATCAGAGATGTCACATGCAAGAGGGCAAAGGCCATTTTTATTAACTTTACACAGGCCCATATGTTCCCCACTTTGCTTATAAGGTCTGCTTTAGGGAGACTCAGAGAGAAGTTTACTTCTGTCGAGAGATCCATATCATTCAATCTAGGCTGATTCAATCCAATAAGAAAATTCAAGTGGCTGAATTAGAATAAATTTGAATCCTTTGTTGCAACCCCTTTTGACGAGGCTGCCACCCAGAGGGTATACCAAATAGGCTGGTCTAGGGTAGCTATTAGGGGAAAGAAAGACTCATCATGTCTAGAAATGATGAGGATGATAACTCAAATTTTCAAACTATAAAATTTGATATAACCTCTCAGCCTTGTCACTGTGATCATAACCCAGGAAGTGGCTGAGAGATGATCTGTAACTGAGCCAGCTGGACTCCATAACCACCAAATTGTCTTACTAATGAACGTGGACCACAATGTGGCCAGGAAGGCAGCATTATAAATATTTGAGTTGATTTTAAGGAAACTGTTCCAAAACTCAATAATATGAAATGCTTGTGAATGACAGGAAGCAGGGAAGGGCCACTGAATATCTTGCCTCCTGACTTCTGTGATAGAAGGTGGACCAATGTCACACTTCTATTCGCAGATCAGTTTCAAGGGCCACAGTGGTATGGCTGGAGTTAGCTGGTTGAAATGGACAGGCAAAAGCATAACCCAACAAAGTGTTAGTCACAGTGAGGCACCAGTGCCAGTCCCTAGGGGGGGTTCCATGCTCTCAATCTCTCAGGGATGGCAGTGGCAAACACCTGTAGAATGTCTTCCCTCACTGAGACAAACAGATCTTCTGTTAGCAGGGGTTACTGATTTTCTATGCTTGTCACCCCTACATCTGAAATACAGAGTGCTTTACTCATGTCTATGATTAGGGGTATGCTGTGAGTCCCGTACAATAATGAATCTAGGCAGCAACAGTGGCGATGTGGTTGGTGCAGCTGAACCAGCAACTTGATTCCAGTTGGTTCTCATCAGAGAATAGGTACTCACCATAAGTGTCTTCCTGAATGACCCTGACAGCTTAACCATTTCCACAGCTTTCGGCCCCCAAGAGGGATGTTTTTAATCTGCCAGTTGGTAGTTTTTCAAGTGGCAGACCAAACAACTAGGTCACTGGCAACATTCCCAGAGACAGTAAATATATAACAAGATCCATTAAGGGCAGTATTGGCCACCACTATGAGAACTGCCTTGGAGTCTGCACACTGATCACAGACAATATCCATTCTGCATAGCTGATGGTGAGGCTGAACAGCCACAGTAGCCCAGTGGATACCATTAGGTTTCAATTTAGCCAATCCATCAGGGGACTAGGCCCAGGCACTTAACAGAACCTCCTGTGAAGAAGATACTGCTGGTGTCAGCCCAGCTGCATTCCTGACCATATCATCACCATTTGACAACTGAAGCTTGTTGGGCCCTTCCCACCTTGTTACTCATTGAGCATGAGCCGCACCACTCCCAAGTGAGAATATCAGGCTGAAGAGGTTAAAGCCGCTATGGGCCAGGTGTTCAGTTTGACTTGAAAAGAGTGTACCTGGCATCCATGCAAGGATGGGATGAGTACAGAACTCCATGTGTTACCTGCAGGTGGAGGCTGCCTCCTTTTACCAGAGGCTCCAGTCAGGAAAGTCACAGTGACTTGAAGCCCAAGAGAGGTCACTAGGGTTGTGGGGCCCCCAAAGGTATTAGCACTTTTCTATTTCAAGCCCTTTGGGATCAGGAGAATCCCTACTGGATTTTATAAACATTTATAGTGTAATTAATCATGTACAACTCAGTAGTGAAAGCTACAACAATGCTATACTGAACTGGCCCAATGGGCCTTGTCTGTAAGGCCTAGTAGTTTCCTTCCTCCCACTGCAAACCCTGCAAACCACCTTCACTGAATCACTGAATTCAGGCATCCCTCCCTCCATGGGATGGGCAGAATGGTGAAGCAGGAAGTTTGGAAATGTATGTCCTTCCCCTCTCCAGAGTTTCCCAGCAAATAACACTTCACACATAGCACCTGGATGAATATATAAAACTTTAAAAAATTAATCTTCACCTGAGGATATGTTTATTGATTTTAGAGAGACAAGAAAGGATGGAGGGGTAAGGGTGGGGAGAACAAGAGAGAGAGAAAGAGACAGACATCGATGTGAGAGAGAAATATTGATCAGTTGCCTTCTGTACATAACTCAGCAGGGGATTGAACATGCAACCTGGGTATGTGCTGACTGGGTATTGAACCCACAACCTGTTGGCACACAGAATGAGACTTTAACGAACTGAGCCACCCAGCCAGGGCAGTGCATACGAATTTTGGTCCTTCATCAGGACAGAGAGACCTCAGCCTTATTCTTAACCTATATCTTTCTCCTTCAAGAAGCTGAAGGTGGGGTAGAGAGGGAGAAATTTAGGGCCCCAGAGAAAGAGAACAGCTCCTGATTAGTAAACAAGGTGCATTTACTTTCAGTTTTGGTTGGCAGCTGGCTCAGGGCTCAATCATATGAACGTCTACGGTTTTCAGTCCACGCAATGAATGCTTTGTATTGGGCAGCAAGATCATCATCACTGACACTATCTATTTCAGCTTGGGCAACCCCTGACCCCAGCTGTGGCTATGGCATTCACCCCTTTCAGAAGACTTCAGCTTGATTTGCACAGCCATGATTATTTTAAGAAGTCTGTTTTAATTGAGGGGATCTACTACCCTGTTATTATGATAACATCTCTAAAGTTCTATCCTTGTTTCAACATAAGAATTATGGGACTTCTCCAAGGCAAATGGGGTAACTCTAGAATTTGTTGAGACTTCTTTGGGTCAATTTCTCATTTTCGAACAGATCATCTTTATTAGCATTACAGTGCAGTAAAAGCCCAAATACAAGTCAACACCTCATCTGTGGCTTCCAAAGGAATTTTTCGTCTCGGAGAAATCACCCCAGGAAGGCCGACACTCTTTTGTGGCAGCTCAGACCCAGCACAACAACTCTAACACCTTTTACTGTCTTCTAATGGGTCCAAGGTTGGTATGACAGCCTGAATTGTAAAATGGACTAGCTGTTGCCAACCTTCCCGAACAACTATTATACACCCCATACCTTTATCTTGCAAGTGAACGAGTCACAGTTCTAGCTATTTTATTGGCTCCCACCTGTAATGGTTTCGAATTCCCCTCCTTTCATGCTCAGCATGTAAAATTATAACTGTTGTCTGGAGAGGGTCAGAACCTTCCTCCAGACCAAGTGAGTGCCTGCATTCCTTGTCACAAGGGGGTGGGTCTAAAGATAACCCAGAGATTGGCGAGGAAGACCCCACACCTAGATCAGATTTAGCTACAAGAGTATCTTCCTGCAGCTGAATTTGAGCCTATTTCTGAGTGCTTAGGTTATGACCACCTCCCCAGTTCATCCTCATTAACTGGCAAAAAAATGGAGGACCATTTATTCCCTGATTGACCAAACAAGCTGGTCAACATGCTCACTAATGAGGCCCATACAGTTCCCTCATATCCCATTAATTACCCATGAGGTCTTCATCATTCCACAGGGGGACATGACATCTACCCTTGCAATAGGCTACATTACAGTGAACAACCCTGAGCTTAGGGTACCCAAACCTTTTATACTGGACAGTAAGCATGTTGCCCTTTCCTACAGAGAAATATGTTGTGACTACATGCAAACACTTCTAAAGTAAAATCAATTTTATAATTAGGAATAATTATACATCACTGCCTGGTCTATTGAGACAACAAACTAATGGTAGATGCACAGTTTCCCTCCCCAAACACCAGAAAGGCCTCAGCTGTCTCATACTAAACCCTCACAACTACATCTATCAGGAAAATACCTAAATAAGGACCAAAGAACTTTGCTTCTGCACAGTCAGAAAATATATCCAAGTCTACATACCCAAGTTCATTGACTGTATTATAGAACAGTCCAATGAACTCTTACTCAGGGCTATTTATTATTACTTTACACATATCTAAAAACCTAAATGTACTAATTACCATATTGCAGCTCCTCAAAAAAGGGGGCGGTCCTTTTTTAAGATCCTTTCTTCTAGTACTCTCTTGTTTTCCTTCTTAGCAATTATCACAATTTGTATGCATTTATTTGTTTGATTTTTTTTTCCTGTCTAATGTCTGTCTCCCTATTAGTTCTCACACACTTTGTGAACACTGGACCCATGCCTGTTTTTCCATGAGCTTATACACAGATTCTAGCAGAGTGCATGACACAGAACTGCTCTCAATGAATTTTGTTAATGATTGAATGAATAAATATGTAAATATAATGCACTACTATTCATGCAATTTGAGAAGCATATATGAAATAATTTTTAGAAAAATTCTCCATCAAAATGGTTCAACTAGAAACTATTTTGGTACTTTAAATGGTAAAACCTAGGATACCTAAAAAACCCAATAAAAATGCACAACTTGATTTATCTGTGAATTTTATATAGGAGAAGAATGACTCTACAGATGGATTTTCAGTCTAAAAATAGGGTTTTTTTTAGATTTTATTTATTAATTTCTAGACAGAGGGGAAGGGAAGGAGTAAGAGAGGGAGAGAAATATCAATGTGAGAGAGAAACATTTCTCAGTTGCCTCTCTTAAGCTTCCCAAAGGGGAACCAAACTCGCAACCCAGGCATGTGCCCTGACTGGAAATGAAACCATAGGCCTTTCACTTTGTGGAATGACGCACAACCTAGCCACACTATTCAGGGCCAAACATAGTTTTTTGAATCACCTATTCATTTTTTTCATTTGATCCTATGAGACAGTCATTATCTCAATTTCACAGAGGAAAATAACCAATATACTTCAGATATTCAGCAACTTTCTCATGGACACAAAAATAATAATTGATAGTCAAGATTCAAATTCACATCCTTTTATGGAAGCCCAGTGGCCTCCAGTACACTACACTGCCTCTGCTTTCAAGAGAAGGCTCTGATCAGAAGTTCGACTGATAGATTTTGGTTCTTATTTTCAGGTGAGCTTCAGACCAGTGAGTTTTGCTGTATTAAAGTAAGAACTTCAATAACATTAACAGTAAATCAACAAAAGCTATGAAGTTAAAAGTGGGACTCACTTCAAGGTTTGTTTTACCTTTAATATTTGCTTTATTTCAAACAATATTGAAAGGAAAATATGTAGTTACAAGACTTAGTAATACTTCAGGTAAATCATATATATCATTGTGTGAGTATGTATGTGTGTGTGTGTGTATGTATATATACATATATATATCACATGTAATTATTATTCCTAAATGTAATATATACACATATAAACAAATGTTTAAATATATTTATATAAATATTATATAATTATTGTCCCCACAATGACAATAAGCATCACCACAATATGAAATCTGTGCCCCAAGCAAAATTATCAAAAAGGCCTCTTTATCCTCTCCCATAATTATGAAACAGACACCCAGTAATGGAAAGCCTCATTTACCATGAATGTATTTTAAGAGAAATGTGTTAATAAGACAAGAGCTGCTTCTGGATAATGGGCTTCCGTGCCTTTGAAAACTACTGCAAAACCAACAGTTTATATTTTTTTGCCATGATCTGGAAATGGGAGTTTTTAGATTAATGTCAAATTCTGATATGTATGAATGGAACAAGAGTGGAAACATATTTTAGAAATTTTTCTAAGTGATTTCTTCAGTTCAAAAATCATCTTATAATTAGATCTAGTTCTATCATTTAGAGTGAAAAAAATCTTACCTCTCTCTATAGAATTCATTTTGCTACTTTAACCACATTCAGATATTTATGCATGATAGATTTTGTGAATACAAAGGTCTTCCCTTTTCTTTGTTAGAAAATGAACCTTAGTTCACAAAGGCTCAGTCTAACCAAAAGAGAAAAAAATTAGGAATAAAAGGCTGTTTAAGAGCTAGTAAACAAGGACCATTAAATATACTGTAATTGTAAATTTAGAGGAAAAAATGACCAATTTAACTTTACAGATATATAATTATTCTTAACCAAGTTTGTCATGAATGAAAATAAAAATATGAATCCAATTCATGGTTTAAATAAACACCTAAGTTTGACCGATAGAAGAGTTGCTTGAGTCTAATTAAAAGTTTAGAATTAATTTTTCCTAAATACTCCACCACATATTAGTTATATAGATATTTAAGGTCATTACTCTGTAGGTATTTACTGTAATCTTATTATATGTTTTCCTGTTAATTATTATAATGCCATAATATGAAGAAGCTCTTACATATAAAAAACTCACTGGATTAAGCAATGTTCTTCACTTCCTTTTTAAAACATACTATGCAATGATTTGACACTTTGAATGCTAACAGATAGTAGACTAATCTTTAGTAAGTTCATTCTCAAATCTCACATTCATTATACCACTGGTCCTGATGATATCAAAATAGCTGCCTTCCTAATAGTAGCTATCATTTCTAAATCTGAAGCTGAATAGACTTCACTGTCACCTCAGCAGCAGTCAACCTCTTCCATCTTCTGTATAACTTTCATATCAATAGTCATAAATAATAAATAATAACCTCAGAAATGAAAAAGTTTTAGGACAAGTACCAAGGAGAGTTCTGGTCAAGCACTGATTTCCCTAACACCATGATCAAAACAATTAAAATATGTATTAATACAACATGAGTAAAATATGCCAATTTAATGATTCACATGTTATTTCACTTGAGAGGAAAACTGTAAATAAGTGGTATGACTCTGGACTTTTATGTTGATAGGTTATGGGCTGAATTTTGTATCCTTCCAAAATTTATTTGCTGAAGACCTAACTTCCAATGTGATAGAATCTGGAGATGGGGACTTTGTAAGGTAATTAGGGTTAGATTTGGTCACGAGTCCCTCCTGATGAGATTAATACCCTTACAAAAAGAGACACCAATCCAATGCCTGAGTCATACCAGCCAAGGCTCAAACAATCTAATTAAAAAATGGGCAAAGGACCTGAATAGACACTTCCCCAAGGAGACATATAGAAGGTCCAGAGACACATGAAAAGATGTTCAGTATCAATAGCCATCAGAGAGATGCAAATTAAAAACCACAATGACATAACACTTCACACCAGTCAGAATGGCCATCATAAACAGATCAACAAAGAACAAGTGCTGGTGAGGTGGTGGAGAAAAGGGAACCCTAGTGCACTGTTGGTGGGACTGCAGACTGGTGTAGCTGCTGTGGGAAACAGTATGAAACTTCCTCAAAAAACTAAAAATGAAACTGACTTTTGACCCAGCAATTCCACTGGAGGGAGCATACCCTAAGAATCCTGAAACACCTGTGCACCCCAATGTCCATAGCAGCACGTTTACAACAGCCAAGTGCTGGCAGCAACCCAGGTGCCCATCAGTAAATGAGTGGATAAAAAAACTGTGGTACATCTACACAATGGAATACTATGCAGCAGGAAGAAAGAAGGAGCTCCTACCCTCCACGACAGCATGGATGGAACTGGAGAGCATTATGCTAAGTGAAATAAGCCAGGCAGTGAAACACAAATACCATGTAATCCCACCTATAAGTGGAACCTAATCAACTAAACAAACAAGCGAGCAAAAAAGAACCAGAGACATGGAAATAAAGAACAAACTGACAATAACCAGAGGGGAGGGGGAGGAAGATAATGGGGTAAGAAAGGGGGAAGGGTCATCAAGGAACATGTATAAAGGACCCATGGACAAAACAAAAGAGGGAGAATTGAATGTGGGACTTAGGGGTAGGTAGGGCAGGGGGAGAGTAATGGGGGGGGGAATGGAAACAACTGTACTTGAACAAAAATTTTTAAAAATACACTGAAATATATTTTTTAAAAAAAGGAAAAAAGAGACACCAGAAGGCTTGCTGTGTCTCAGCCTCTCCACCACGTGAGGACACAGGGAAAAGGTAGCTGTCTATGAACCAGGAAGGCTCTCACCAGCAACCAGCCATGTTGGCACCTTGATGTTGAACTTGCCATCCCCTCAAAACCGTGAAAAGTAAATTTATGTATTTTAAGCCACCCACTATGATATTTTGTCATAGCAGCTTGAGTTAAGACAATATGCAACTATATAATGCAATGCTATTGATATTTTTCTAACAAAAGCATGCTCTTTATTTTATTTTTTGGTTTTTACATTTAAAAAATCCAGAATTCTTAAAGTATATAATATTTAAAAATAGTTTCCAATGTAAGAAACTTAACCTCTGAACATAAATAACAACACAGAGTTATTTACAGATTTATCAAAGATTCTGATAGGAAAAAGTCACCATAAGTATGCTTAGGACTGAGGCTTATCCCCAGGAAACTGTATTCATTAAACAACTATTTTTCAAAACCATTTGTCTGAACCCTTATTATGCTGTCTATGAACCCAAAAGGTACATTTGTCATTCTATCGTCCAAAAACTTTGGCAGTAGTCTTAATGGGAAGGCCCTGTTTCTGTGATTTCCCATAAACCTTCACATGGAAAAAAAAAGAAACAACAAACTACATCTCCACCTACTTTTAACGGATCTGAGTCATATCTTTACACAGAAGCTGAATGTTTTCATAAATAAAAATGAAGTTTTTCACATTTCCCCCATTGGCACACTTTTTAATAAACTGAAGGGCCCTAGATTCTTTCTTTTCCTGTCAACTACTCATTCCCTATAAACTATTCTTGTTCCAGAAGTCCTCACAGAAATGTGTCCACAAAATTTTATAGGAATCCTTATAAAATATTAGACAGAAAAAGAAGCAATAGATGGCCATGGAAATGAGTGCATGTTTTAGAATCAGAAAGTAGAGGATTTGTGTTCCATATCTGTTGCTTACCAATTATGTGAAACTCTTCATAGGCAAATTAAGATAAAATAGCAGTAGTTGAGTGATTTTAGAGAATAAATAAGGTGATGAACCACTACTACTGCTATGACTTTTCAATCCATCACTACCACCACCCATAACAATAATAGTATCTATTATTATAATTAGTGGTATATTCAGTTCTGATAGACAAGATTATAATTCCTCTCTGGAATTCATAGTTATAAAGGTTCATTCAAGGATTCAGAAGACCTTTTGTCACAGAAGCTGTAAACAAGCATTTTTAAAGCATATTGTCCTTTGTATTACAAACACATATGCTATTATGATACCTGCAATCTTCCTTAAAATACTGTAGCATGCACAATGCATTATTATATGGGGGTTACTTTGATTAAGCTATAATTTAGGGGTTGCAAGTATTCTATTTTTTAAAAATGTAACAGTAGTTGAGGCATGAACTATAGAAGGCTCTGATGAGAGAATCCTGTATCTGGTATTTTGACATTTGTACCAACTAAAGATTTCTTTTTTAATCCTTACCTGAGGACGTGTGTACTGATTTTGAGAGAGAGAGAGTGAGGGAGAGAAATATATCAATGTAAGAGAGAAACATCAATCAGTTGCTTCCCATACATATCTTGACTGGGGATCGAACCAACCCCTGACTGGAAATTGAACCTGCAACCTTTTGGTGTGAGAAATGATGTGCCAGCCAACTGAGGCACCCAGCGAGGGCTCAACTAAAGCTTGTATGTAAAGTGGTGGTATCTAAAAGGACTCAGAGCTAGAACTTTCTTAAACCTACAAACCAAACCATAGGGACATTTTTTTCTGTGTGTTTGCTTGCTAATAAATGTTCAATAAATTTTTATATAAAAGGCATAATTTGGTTGAGTCTTCTTTCATTTTTACCTAGGTTCAAGGTTTAGAAGGGAAGGTGAGTAACCTTTTCTTATCTCAACATTAACTAACAGAATTAAAGAACCGTCATTTTATAATACACACACAGAAGCACAGGCACACACATCTGTGCTGTTCACTGACAAGGTGTTAGAAACAGAATATTGATGAACAGATCATTGAGTCCAATTTAAGTGAACTTGAAATAAAGGAATAACTCAACAATCATGATCCATTGTTCAGGAAAACTCTCTACATCATTAGAAAAATAAACATTCTTAGCACAGTGCACAATCAGGATTTTTTAATGCATGTGAAATTTATAGTAGGAAGACAGTACTCACAGTGAAATTTTCATTTCAATATAAGCTTGCTTTCAGTAGATAAAAGCTATGAACTTATACTAATCTGAACTTGTACATACATGTCCAAAATATCTTTGGTGTTGGGGCAGTAAGATTATCAACTTTTCATAATTGCCAACCATAATATTTTGAGCTAAGACATGTGGAGCTTCGTTAGTTGTATTAAATGTGTTGTTTTAGCTATGGGGGATTATTTCCAAACTTTCATTCTGTCTTGAGACTCTTCTGTGATTAAACTTGGCTTCGACTCTGTTTCTTTCTCCTTTCAGTGAAGCTACAATTCTGACTTCATTATCATTGTTGTTTTTGATTGCTTCCTGATGGGAGATCAATCATGTTTATTTACTGATTTATTTTATTGTTGTTCAATTACAGTTGTCCCCATTACCCCCCATTATTCTCCTCCTCCCTACCCACATCCCACATTCAATCCTACCCCCTCATAGTCTTTGTCCATGGGTCCTTGATACCTATTCCTTGAAGACCCTTCTCCTTCTCTTCCCTGTTATTCCCTCCCCCATCCCCTCTGGTCACTGTCAGTTTGTTCATTTCCATTTCTCTGGTTCTATTTCACTTACTCATTTAGTTTGTTGATTAGGTTCCATTTATAGGTGAGATCATGTGGTATCTGTCTTTTACCACCTGGCTTATTTCACTTAGAATAATATTCTCCAGTTTTTTAAAAAAATATTTATTGATTGATTTTAGAGGGATAGAGGAAGGGATAGAGAGAGTGAGAGAGAAACATCAATTTGTTGTTCTACTTATTTATGCATTCATTGATTGATTTTTGTATGTGCCCTGGCTAGAGAGCAAACCCATAACCTCAGCATCTGGGACAATGTTCTAACCAACTGAGCTACCCAGCCAGGGCCCGTCATTATTTGTAAATTAAGTGAATGGTTATGTTCATTAATTATACATACCCAATTATTTCTTTTTCATTCATTTCAATTTCTGTTTATTAATGAAACAGTACTAAAGGAAATTTTAAAAGAAAAAAAGTCCCACTAGCCCATCAGAAAAACTATTCACATTATTTATTTTTCTGGATTTCTTTTATATCAACCACACTATATATGTTACTTCTATATGACATTTTAAAACACTTATGTAAAAGATGTGGAATAAATACTACAAATTATAGTATATATGTACATATTGCATAGTTTCTTTCACATAAGTATTATATTAAAAAATTTCCATGTTGTTTCTTTGCTTATTTTTTAAAACTCCAGACTATTCACCACAATAAAAAAAACTTCAGCACATACCTCCTTTTGAACAAGAGATAAGCTATTCATGTGGCAGCCATTAAGTTGTGAGATTTTTATATTTTATCAATTTTAATCAAATTAGATTATATTGTATACACCAAATGCTTAAGAAGGCACAAATGATTGAAACTATCAGCATAACTGTTATGCTTTTAGCAACAAAAAATATAGACAAAAATCAAATGTATATATAAAAGTATCTGGCTTTGGGTGATAATGATATATCAATTCAGGCTCATCATAATTTAACAAAAGTATCACTGTGGTGTGGATAAGGTGGGAGGCTGTGTATGTGGGGGGGGCACAGAAAGGATAAGGATAGTTCTCTCTAGCTACTCAGTTTTGCTGTGAATCTGCTCTAAAGGAATAAGCTACCTTAAAAGATAAAAGTTTATTAATTAAAAATATATTTGGCAGCCTTCAAAAAGATTAAATTAAGCTGTAGGTTTCTGAGTTTAAGAAAAAACAATTTAGTTCTATATTTCAAGAATAAGTACTAAATAAAAATGTATGGATTAAATAAAGACTATTTCTTTTATATTAGTTTTGCCTTTAACATAGCACAAACCCTCCCATTTCTTGCTTTAAACTCTTCCTCAAAACTTGCTTTGAAATAATCTAAAATGGGTGATGGGCTGGGAAGCAGGTGTAGGCGAACAAGTTTCGTATTTTGTTGTGAATTGTTACAGGTGGACCATGAGTATAAGAACCAGGGTATAGGGTCCTTTCTCTACTTTTGTATGTTTGAAATTTTCCATAATAAAATATTACTGTAAAAATCTCTCTCATGAACTATGTTTAAGACCTTATATTAGACTCTTCCCACTCATAATAAAACAAGACATCCAGATAAAATATATGAAATGGTTGACTTCAAAGAGTAGGCAAAGTCCATGGAGTAATCCATGAAAGAAGGGAAATGAAGGCGTGCAGTACACACAGAACAGATTTGTGTCCGGGGTCACTTTCTGAATTATGATGTAGGGAAGACAGTGACATCTTAGGTTAGAAGTCAGATGTCTTCTTTGTGTATATATATCTTCTAACTCAAATGTATATACACACTTATTGAAAACACATCAAACATTATATTTAAAATGGGTGCATTTTATTGTAGATAACTTGTACTATAATACATCATTTTTTAAAAACCTTCCTCAGATTCAGCCCTGCTTCTCCATTATGCTTCTCTCTATTTGGATGAAGACAATCCTGATCCAAGACAAAATTATTTCTCTCCTTTGCTGTTACAGAAGCCTTCTTGGTGATTTTCCTGCTTCTATTTTTGACCTACCACAATTCCTCTAGGTACCAGTGAGCATGCTTTCAACACACTGTTCTTAAACTGCACAGTATGACTCTTAACTGGTTCATAAAATTGAAACCAGAATTTTTAACAAAATGTAATAAAAAGAAAATATCAGTGTCTTCTGCATTTTCATAAAATTTAAAGAGAAAGAATGTATGTGTGTGTATTGGACTGCTATGTAAAATATTTCTAAGGGTCTAAACCAAAAAAGCATGGAAGTCTCTGCTTCAAGTATAAAGAAGACTGTCCTTAAAACTATTCAATGCTTCCCCATTGATTGCACTTCATATAAAATCCACACTCCACAGCCTAGGCTCTAAGACCCTCTTTATAATTAAGTTACAAGATGGGCCCTGCCTACTTCCCCAACATCACCTAGCTTCATTCTTTCCTTCGCTCACTGGACTCCCACCCCTCTGTCTGTTCTGTTTGCTGTTCCCCAAAGACAGTAAGCTACTCTCTGCTTTCCTGGCTCTTCACTTAATATTCCCATTGTCTAGAAGCTCTGCCCCAGATCTTTGAATGGTTGCTTTTCTTGTGGGTTTGGTCTCTGCTCAAATGTCACCATCTCAAAGACACCTTCATTAACTACTCTGTAAATCAACCACCATCCCAACCCCAGCACTGTCTATTAGAACATGTTGTTTTATATCTTTGTAAAATTAGCTTTTTCATTAGTTAATCTGATGACTGTCACACTCTTCCCCACAAATGAGATAGAAGTTTTATTCAAAGATGTACCTTTATGTTTTCACCCCTGTAGCTTAGCACTTAAAGCAATCTGTGGCCCATAACAGGACCTTCTCAATAAATTTTGCTTGTTTGTTTCTCTGTTCAAATACCTTGTCAACAGCACACACCAGGCCTCACCATGGGTAGCAATCAACAGGGGAATTAGAAACACTTCAAAAAATTCTACGAATTAATTTTTATGAAATATTTTTGAATGGGTTAGTATTTAATACCTTACATATTTTCCATTGAAGTTATTTTATAAATATATTATAAAGATATGGTTTGCCTATAAGTGGAACCTAATCAACAAAACAAACAAGCAAGAAAATACAACCAGAGACATTGAAATAAAGAACAAACTGACAGTAACCACAGGGGAGGGGATAATGGGGGAAAGAAGGGAAAGGGTCATCAAGGAACATGTATAAAGGACCCACGGACAAAGTCAAAGCGGGGAAGGATTGAGGGTGGGAGGTGGAGATGGGTGGGTGGGAGGAAAGTGGTAGCAGGAACATGGAGACAACTGTACTTGAACAACAATATAATATATATATATGGTTTGCTAAAATAGGTAGATCTCTGACATTTATGCTTCTCTTACCAGAGCTCCTAAATTGGCAGCCTACAAGCTCAATCTGGCTAAAAGATATGTTTTGTTTGACCTGCATAAAATTTTGAATTTAAAGTCAACATTTATGAGTTGTTAAATCTCATATAAAAATCTGGATTTCCAGCTGCTTCTTCCAACTTGAATGGTGATGCACTATTTTCCCTTGACAGCCATGAAGTATGGCACCGGCAGGGGGGCTCCACCCTCTAGTTTGATGTAGCCCCCACACCTCTGTATTGATTTATTCCAAAATATTTCATGTGCCTACATTATGTGCCTAGACCTCAAGGCATTTCTTTTTGGCCTACCATATACTTGTAGGTCCTAGTTACCAAAGTAAGAGACCAGCACTAACTTGTAATTATTTTCAAATGAAGGTGCAAGTTTCTAATAAAACTTGGACACATTCAGTCACTCAAACTTGGACACATTCAGTCACTCATGCATTCACCTCATTCATTCATTGTTTAACTCATTCATATGCTAACCTACTAAATGTTTATTGACTGCCTAATATGTGTCAAGAACTCTTCTAGGTGATGAGTAGATAGTATTGAAATAAAAACATTTAAAATCTGTATTTTCACAAAGATTACATATCAATGATGAAGAGACAAAAAGGTAAAAATACAGAAAACTATAATTTACCATGCTAGATGATGTTCATTACCATCAATCAGCAAAATAAAGCAATTAAGGAATGGAGGTGGGGCAGTGGGAGCATTTGTAAAATAGGTCATCAGGGAAAGCCTCATTCCAATATATTTTAGTAAAGACTGAGAGGGGATGAGGAAGTAAGTCATGAAGACATTTACCCAATGAGTACATTAGGAAGGGAAGAGATGAAGTTCAAAGGACCTGAGGCAGATGTATGTCTGTTGTACTCAAAGACCACAACATGCTAATTTGGCTACACTAGACTATTGAGGAGGAGTGAAGTAAGAATGCCAAAAGGTGCAGCTGAGGAGGACCTGATCATGTACAGCATTGTCGGCCACTGCAAAGACTGTGACTCCCACTTGGAGCAAGACTGGCTGCCAGTGGGAGGTTTGAGCGACAGAATCTGGCTTCTGTTTTGAAAGGCTCACTTTGGGCTGTGCAGAGAACATCCCCTGGGGAAACAAATTAGGAGCCAATTGAAATCACCTAGACGGAGATGGAGCCTCCTGAGCTAGTCATGGTAGAAATACAGGTGCTGGAAAATTATCAAATTCTGGTTTTATTTTACGGGTAGAGACAGGACTGCTAATGGGTAAGATGTCTGCGGATCATGGGAAAGGCCTATGCTGGATTTTAAAATGTGTGAATCTTCACTATAAAAACAGTATTTAAGACTCAGAAGCTGGGTGAAACCAGGAAGGGAATATCCAATATGAAAACATAAAGGAAATGAGAAGAGTACCAATTACATGGATCTGATGGTTTCAACTTGCCTCAGGTTTAAGCAAGAAGGATGCTAGAACAACCTTGCATCGTGGATTGTTAAAGGTATAAGACACTTAAAATATCATCTGTCAAAAGGGAAAACTGAGGGCTGGAGTGAAGTTTTGCAGAAGTCACACAACTGATCACAGTGGAACCCAAACTTGAACAGGGCACACCTGACCATCTGAGCCCATCGCAGCCTACAGAACCTCTCTCCTGACCATGTTTAAACACCACTATGATCACACTGGAAAATAATTCTCTAATCTCTAGGAAATATTCCCTAAATATTTATTGAATGAATACAAAGTTACGATCAGTTCATAAATTATAGATTTTTCTTAAAACCGAGAAGCCCCAGTGGAGTGGAGGATGCAGGCTCCAAAACCAGATGTCCTCAGGCGGCTTTTCCTCTGCCACAGGTGAGGCATGTGACCCTGGATGAGTCATTGCACCACTCTGTCTCAGCTTCATCATCTCTGAACTGGGCATAACCATAGTCACCTATGCTCAGAGTTGTGGGAACTAAGTAATCTATGAAAAATGTTGACAACAATGCTTGGCATTGAGGAATTCACAATAAAGGTTAGCAGTTATTATTTCTCCACACTGTGCTACACCTGGGCAACCGCCTTGCCTTTTTCAGTATTTACCACTGGTAGTGGGGTGATTACATGCATAGTCACCATTTCACATGACACACTAAAGCAAAGAGGAGTTGAATATAATTATATTTTGAGGAAAACAATAAAAAACTAGGAAAATCACTCTTTCCTCAAGAACCTTCTTGAATAAAATAGACATTTTAAGTGCTCTTAAACAGAAACTGAAAACCATATACAAACCAATGGCAACAAAACCAGAGAAACACATATTGGGAATAAGTACCACGATAAGAAACTCCTGTAAGCTGAAATAGGAAAGGGACATCACGACATACTGAAAAAAGTTGTCAGGAGAAGGTCATATGAAGGAACGGAGCATTTTGCCCCACTTCATCTCGGGCATCCAGTCTTCTCAAAACCCTCCCCATGGAAAAGCTGCTACTTTCTTCTTCTTTTTTCCTATTATGCATGTATGTATGTATTTTTTTAGTTTGTTGTTTATTGTATCTGTCCATTACCATTTACTCCCCTTATACCTTCTTCCACCTCCACCCCTCCCCCACAATCACCACACCGTTGTCTGAGTCCATGGGTGTTTTTCTTTTTCGCTTGATCTCTCCACCCCCTTCCCAGCCAGTTTCCTCTTTGACCCTTGTAACAATACTACAGTAAGCTGTCTATCTCTCCAGTAAGCATGAGCTCCTTGGGAGGAATTGGATCGTCTTTACAATACCAAATTACCAAAGACTTTTAAAATGTAATTTGGTCACACCTCATCACTAAAACAATGCTTCTATTTCCATAAGATACACCATTGGTAGCCAGAGGGAAAGCCTTTCTGCATCACGTATGAAGTTCATGTCCTGAGCACAGTGTGGTGTGGGGTTAAAACCCAGGGCATGAGGTTGGCCTCCCAGGAGGAAAAGCCCCACTCGGCCACTCTGGGGACCCAGCACAAAAGATTGCTCTGTCGCTGTAAACCAGCCACCCCCTCCAGATAAAACTGCAGGAAGATAGAATGAAACAGGAAATTATGAAAACCATTTTGTTTCCATTGACACAGGGAATACCCAATAAATATTAGTCATTACTTTATAAAAAGGATAACTAAGGAACTGTACAAATCAACAGAAAAAGAATGATTCTAGAATATCCTAAAATGGTAAGTTTGAGTCACCAAGGTTTCTAACCATAAAATTTTTAAATACAACAAATTTTATATCCTGAGAAAAATCATTTTGCTTGTTATTAATTCTATCTAAAAATTGTAGAACACATGTAAGATGGATTACTGATGTGTTTAAGCCCTTCTCTAACTACTTTAATGCTATTTATTTGTCTACTTTTTCAAGCCCATGAAACTGTACATACTAAGTACATGTCAAGAAAGACTATGCAACTATCTCCTGGAGAAGAAACTTAATATGTATATCAAATTTTCACCCAAAGTTTAACCAAAATTAAAATTATTTAAACTTCCAATTTGAAAAAAAGAAAATTTTTCTGCTTCTGGAGCACACTGAAGATGTGAACAGCTCCAGAAAACTCAAAAGACTGACAGATAAACCAATCACTACAAGTATATGAAGCAATCATTGCCTCGGAGCAGTTTTCTCTCAGGACTGCTAAGCCTGACGCGGCCCCCACATGAGTGCACTTGCTGTGGGAGGTGGAGTGACTGCCACTCACACAATCTGCACCTCAGGCTCTCGGATGGCAGGTCTACATGCCATCATAGCAAGCTTCCATTCGAGGTAGCCAGTATTGGAGTAATTCTGAATTAAACATACACACTCTCTCTAAAGATTAACTTATCCTCTCTTACATTTTACATACTGTATAGAAGTAAATAGTAAAATATGTTTCAAATACCTAGAAAATTGAGGGAGAATCCAAAGAAAACACTTTTTATTATCTGTGTCCTTTCCACAGAATCAATTTCCTTATAATTAATTGAATTAACACATTTATAATTTAGTTATTATTAGTCTCAAATTCCATTTTAATGTACAGCTAAAATAGATTTTAAATGTGCACAGGCACTGCTACGTATCACTAAAACACGAAGAAGAGAAATGCTTGGCTGATAATCTCTTTTAAATATGTTGTTCTCACGCAATTTTCAGTTGTTTTATAACAATTAGAATTGTGTAAAATGTTTATGGTGGTTCTATAATATTTCTCTACATATCAATATCATCAGAACAGAGACACTTACTGGTTTGTCTCCTAGAAATGCTATTAATGGAGAATAAAACTAATAATTAACAAACATATTTACAATTTTACATATTTTAAAAATATCTTTGGAAGTTAAAGGTTGAATATGCAAGTTTTGAATTTACATTTTTAATTGTAAATACTTTAGCAAATCTTCAATAACACATGTGTATCTATGCAAAGATACATACATAATATTTAGTATCCATATTCCTCATAATATAATGAGAAAGTTTAGTTTGTTAGGAGAGATTGGCCGAATAATCCATGTCAGAAAGTGTCACCCTTCACAAGGCAGAAGCGGCAGAGCCCACACCCTTCATCTCTGCCGCTGCACTTCCATGTGAGAGCTGCAGAGTCTGTCAGAATGCTGTATGGCAAGAACCTGACTGTCTTTCTTCCAAGGAACAACATTGCACATTTTTTCATTTAAACTGTTTAATTCCATTATTTATTTTTAAAAACTAGATAAGATCATAGTTCCATATGTACACACAATTATAAAAACAGCATGTCAAGAGCTAACATTTTTACCTAATTAAAGAAACATGAAGGATTATCCATTCTCTTTTCAGAAATGAGACTGTCTCTTTCTAAACTGGAAGGCATCTATTTACAGATTAAGTAGAAAGGAAAAAAATCCTCATGGCATTAAAGGCATTTTTAGAAGATAAGCCAGTAAATTTCGTAGTTCTGATATTGATAGATGAAGTTATATTATATAAATACCACAAAAGTTTTATATAGTTCATGTTGCTATCAAACAACTGAAAATACGCTGGCTGGTGTGGTTCACTGGATTGAGCGCTGGCCTGAGAACCAAAGGGTCACCAGTTCAGTTCCCAATCAGGGCATATGTCTGGGTTGTGGGCCAGCTCCCCAACGAGAGGCAAGCACACATTGATGTTTCTCATCCCCTCTTTCTTCCTGCCTTCCTCTCTCTCTAAAAACAAATAAACAAAATTTTAAAAATAACTGAAAATGAAGTGAATAAGCAAAGAGATACAACATTGATATTATTAAAGAAATATCAGAATCACAATTTGGATTATGTATATATGCATATTTATATGCAATATTATATTAAATATGTTTCAATTATGTGACCTACAAATACATAATATGTAAAAATATATAATATTTGCGTCAAGGTGATCATTTCACATGCCATCTCATTTAAACATACTAACGTTGTCTAAAGGCACTTTTCTTACCTAATGGGTTTATTAACCTAAAATTGATAAGGTCAAAGTATAAACAAAACCTAATCAAACAGACTGTGAAACTGACCTAACATATTAACCAATCAGATGATACAGAAATAATTTAATAAAGTCTTATAATCAACTTCCAGTCAAGATGGAGGCGTAGGCTAACATGCCTTGCCTCCACGCACAACTATAGCAAAAAAGGCAACTAGGCTACAAAACAAATATCACCCAGAATTGTCAGAAAGTCAAGCTGTGTGGAAGTCTGACAACCAAAGATTTAAAGAAGTCACATTCATCTAGATGGGTAGGAGGGGAAGAAAGGCACAGAGAGGCATGGAGACAGGAACAGGCAGTACCACATCCGTGTATTTGGATAAAAATCAGGAGGGATACCTCAGCCCCAGACCAAACCACCCAGCCCAGGGTTCCAGTGCCAGAAAGATAAGTCCCCATAACTTCTGGCTGTAAAAAACCAATGGGATTAGGACAGTAGAAGAAACTGAGGGATTCTCAAGAGACTCCTCTTAAAGGTCCTATAATGGACTTAGGATTTAAGCAGACCCACCTCCTCTACACTTAGGCACTGGGGCAACAGCTGGAAGGACACCAGTGTCAGTCGGTGAGAAAGCGAAGTGAATGGTATCAGGGCAAGTGCTGGGAGACAGCTTCCTCATAGGCAAAACTCCAGAGGCCAGGCAGTGGCAAAGTCCCCTCTTCGAGCCCTCCCCCACACAGAGCAACAGAACGGTGACATGGCTGCCCCATCCTAGAAAATATATAAGGCTTTGCCCCACACAACTTAACATGTGTGCCTTTCTACAATAGGCCACACTACTAAGACAGGGAGTCAAAGCAGCTCTACCTAATACACAGAAAGAAATATAAGGAGGCTGCTAATTGAGGAGATAAAGAAATATGGCCTAAATGAAAGGACAGATCAAAACTCCAGAAAAAGAACTGAATAAAATGGAGATAAACAACCTATCAGATGCACAGTTCAAAACACTGGTTATTAGGATGCTCCGGGAACTCAATGGGTACTTCAACAGCATAAAAAAGACCCAGGCAAAAGTGAAGTTTGCATTAAGTAAAATAAAGGAAAATCTACAGGAAACAAACAGCGGAGTGGATGAAGCCAAGAATCAAATCAATGATTTGGAACACAAGAAAGGAAAAAGCATTCAATCAGAACAGCAGGAAGAAAAAAGAATTAAAAAAAAAAAAAGTGAGGATAGGCTTAGGAACCTCTAGGACATCTTTAAATGTAAAAACATCTGAATTATAGGGGTGCCAGGAGGAGAAGAAGAAGAGCAAGAAATTGAAAACTTATTTGAAAAAATAATGAAAGAAAACTTTCCTAATTTGGTGAAGGAAATAGACATAAAAGTCCAGGAAGCACAGGAAGTCCCAAACAAGATGGACACAAAGAGGACCACATCAACACATCATAATTAAAATGCCAAAGGTTAAAGATAAGAGAGAATTTTAAAAGCAGCATGAGAAAAGCAGATAGTTACCTACAAAGAAGCTCTCATAAGTCCGTCAGCTGATTTTTCAAAAGAAACTTTGTAGGCTAGAAGAGACTAACAAGAAGTATTCAAAGTAATGAAAAGGACCTACAATCCAGATTACTTTACCAAAGAGGTTACCATTTAGAACCAAAGGGTAAAGTGCCTCCCAGATAAGATAAAACTAAAGAAGTTCATCATCACCAAGCCATTATTATATGAAATGCTAGAGAGGATTATATAAGAAAAAGAAGATTAAAATGATGAACATTAAAATGGCAATAAGTTTGCAATTGTCAATAATTTAATCCAAATAACAAACTAAACAAACAAGCAGAACAGGAACAGATTCATAGATATGGAGATAATTTGGAGTGTTACCAGTTGGGAAGGGGAAGGAGGATGATGGGGGAAAGGTTCAGGGATTAAGAAGCACAAATTGGGAGGTGCAAAATAGAGAGAGGGATATTAAGAACAGTATAGGTAATGGAGTAGCTGAAGAATTTATACATATGATCCATGGACATGTACTAAGCGGGGGATTGCTGGAGGTAATGGAGGTACTGGGTGGAGGGGGGCAAAGGGAAAAAATTGAGACAACTGTAATAGCATAGTCAATAAAATATATTTAAAAAATTTAAGTCTTATAATCATATGGAAAAGCAAAATTCTCAAAAAACTGAAACACAGTTTTGAACTATTAAGTTTGCAAAATTGTATTTTTTATTGTTTATGTAATTGTAATTGTCCCCTAGGAAGACAAACAACCCTATTTAGAAATGGGAAAAGAACCTGAATAGATACTTCTCCAAAGCAAGATGATATTTTTGAAAAATCATAAAACAGCAGAAATCATTTGAAAAGGAAAAGGGGCATGGACATATCTTTTGTCATATACTTGAAACCACAGAGTCCCAAATTTACACCAATAGATTTCATATGAGGAAATGGGAAACCCGAGGTAAGGCAGATACGTCATGTTATCAAGGGCCTGGGTCTCCGTTCAGCTAAGTGCCCTCAGCATGTAACTGTGCCTGACATTTAGTGAGTATGGATGCCTGCTCATCTCCGGCTCTGCTACATAGTGCTCGGTTTCGCTGCCTTCATCTGCACACACACTAAATAAAGAGCCTCTTGCTCTCTCTTCTCTCTTTAGGTACTAGATGTATTTTATATCAGGGTATAATAAAGCCAAAGTAATGATTTCTTTAATCACTAACAAAATTTATTGGTACATAATGGTTATCAAATTATAAGACTTTTATGGCAATAGTTCCTGATGAGCAAATAAAACCTTGTACATATGAGCCCATAATCTTTTATTTCAGATCCTATAACAAGAATCTATAAATAAGATGTGTGAAAAATCGTGAATATATAAATATTATGAAAAAGACAGGTCTCTTTTAAGTCATAATCTTCCTCTGCTATTTTGAAACAACAACCACAATTTCAAATAAGAAAAATGAATGTGTAAACACTTTTAGATGGTACTGTGTTATTTGTTATCATTAGTCTTTGTCAACTCTATTAAAGTAAAGGCATCCTAACACAATTTACTGCTGTGTGTCTGTGAAGGGGGCGGTGGTGCAGATGGCGGTGGAGGAGGTGGAGAGATTCTTGGGCTAATCGCTGGGAAACAAGACCATTACTGTTGCAGGACACTGGCTGAACTGGTCTGAATGTACGATCAAGGTCTATGCCAAGAAGGACAAAATGGAAGAACAGGGCTGACACCTAAGGATGGCACAGTAGAGACAGAGTAAAAGAGCACATAAGTGGGAAATGAAAGCCAATAATAGATCTAAAGTAAAAGACAGGTCAAGACCCATCCTGGAAAATTCAGTTGAAGAGTCACATGCAGGAACTACATCTGCTAATGTGTACAGTTTTGTTCTGATGGATGTCATCACAGTTGAGCTTCTTTGAGGACAGCCTAAGGTCAAGCTCTTCTTGAAGAAGTCTACTTCTTAATTTCTTAGGATGTCTGCACATATTTTAGAATAGTCCATAAAAACTTTTAAGGAAGATCAATTTACTCTCCACCTCCTAAGCAGAAACCTATAAAACAATTATATCAATAACACAAAATAGTCATTAATCTAAATTTTCATGTTTATGGCTTTTCCATAATTGTATCTAATTTATAAAATACATTAAACAAATTCATTTAATCAAAATCACAAAGATCGCTAAGTTCAATATAAATAATAGTGTTCAGAATACAAACCTACAGATAAAATGTACAACTAGGAATCCTATCTGTACCATATTTTAAAAATATTAGTGTCACAATATAAGGAAAAATTCACCATTAAAATAAATCAGTGCTTTTTAGTTTATATCAAGTCCATTTGATATAGGCATACTGAATAAATATTTCAGCAATCCCAAAACCTCTTGTCAATAGCAGTTTACCCCAGCCCGTCCCAGATGTAAAAATGCTAAAGACTTACAGTATGCAGGGTAAATTCAACGTATGCCTTAAGCCAAGTTCAGTTTAGTTCATAAAAATATTACAAACCATGTTTTACAGTGGGTCCCTTAAATTGGACAGGAGCATTATACCTTATTATCAACCAGCCTGGGTAATATAGGATCTAAATTTAAACACTTACTATAAATCATCTGCCTCATACCCTCAATTTGCCTGCTGACCCGTGTCTGTCTCACTTCCCCCCATAGAACCCATACAATAGTCTTGGAACTCAGCCCACTTGGCTGGACCCTAAAAATGTGTCCAGGCTCTGTGAAGTCCTGGGGATTTGACCTGCCTATGTATCCTGTTTACCTATTGGCTGGAATTCGTTCTTAGATTTATATCAGCCCAGATCCAAAATGGCTTCATGATACCACCCACCTGACTCTACCCTGCCACAGAAGAACCCCACAGGTGTTGGTTCCAATCTAGACGAGTCTCAATTTCAACTCTTTTCTGAGATTTTATTATCTGGATTGGGGCTCAGTCTGACATTAAATGGCCCCTAAGCACTGGTCATTGTGGGGTAATGATCCTCTGTCAGGGAGCCCATTTACAGTCCTGCATGTTTCAAATGAACCCTCGAGATATTATGAAGAAAATTCAGTAGCATTAGATCACATACTGTCATATAATTAATCTGAAATTTAACTATGAGAAGACATGTTATAAAAGTAAATAGGTTAAAAAATTTTATTCAGTCACTTGGGAAGACTGCTGAAAATCAAATTTCACTAGACGCTATCCATTCCACACTAACTATTTCACTTGTTGAATGATATGCTTTTTTTTCCCCTTAAGTGGTAGTTGGCGTAAAGCCACCATCCCCATTAGCTACATACTTGGTGAGAAACAGTGGAAATTTTTTGTCCTGCTTATCTAGAAATCCTGCTCTCTCTTAGCTAGTCATTTGTGAGTCAATGTTTTTTTTTTTTTTAATTCAACTATCGCAAAAGTTCTTTGTTTCAAAGCTAGAAAAGAATTTTCTAAATTCTATTCAAGGCTACACCTATAAACTAGAATTTATTAAGACTATTTTTATTTGTAAGTCCATAAAGCTAAATCCAGCTTAAATATAAATTTAAATGTTATGGTGAACTCTACAAAGAATCCCACTATCAATGTTTCATCCACATATCTCAGGAAAGAATGTAGATTTGTTCACATGGTAAAGGAGAAGGAACAGTGGCTTTGACCAAAAGGTCACCTGAGTGTCAGTCTTGGCTTTACCACTTACCTTTATAATATAAATTACCATATATTTACACTCATCCATGTGTCTATCCAATCACCTATTTGTTCAACTAACATTCAATGAATACCTACCAGGTTCCAGGTACTTTGTAACACTCAGGGAAAAAGCATGAACAAAAGAGACAAAAATCTCTGCTTGTGAACAAGTAAATATATGGCATGTCCGATGGTGATAAGCACTATGAGAAAACGTAGCTAGAAAGGAGATTGGAGAGGACTGGGGTGGGGGAAGCAAGCCCCATTGACAAGGTGAGATTTGTACAGAGACCTAATAGACTTGAGAGAAGGAATTCTTAGGTGTAAATGAAAGACAAACATTCCAGGGGATGGATGTATATGAGTCCCAAGGCAGAACTGTGCTCTGAGTGGCTAAAAACAGCAGAGAGGCCAAGTGGCTACGGAGGAGCAAGAAAGAGGAAGGGGGCTCAAAGCTGAGGTTGGAGGGAATGGTGCAACTGATGATTATGGAGCTCTGGAGGCCAATAAAGACGTGGGCTTTTACTGTAAGTCATATGGGACGTCACTGGAGGGTGAGACCAGAAGGGTGACCCGATGATCTAAGTTTTCAAAAGAATCGCTCAGGCTGCCGTGTGAAGAAAGAAATGCAGAGGGCTAAGGGAACACATGGGAAGTTACCTTCAAATCTGTGCCACAAGTCAGCATGAAATTTGAGGAGGTGGTGAGGAGTGGTTAAAGTATGGATGCATGCTGAAGATTTGGTCAACATGATTTGCCAGTGGACTGGATTTTAAATAGAAGTTACTTATCATGGAGCCCAAAATTTAGGAAATAATAATGTATAACTCCTTCTACATTTATTCTTGCTGTGATACAGACCCTGAGCATGAACTCTGGACTTGAGCACCCTGAATATACATTTTAAGATAAGATCATCCTATCTCCCAAGGAAGATTTTGCAAAGTAAAGCACTTGATAAGCATAGCAAACAGATGCCTAGGCAACCTGAAGGACCCACATCATGGAAATGTGAAGAAAGGTATTAAGGTGACCTTGAAATTACTCCAAGCCAAACATGGACAGGGCTTTTTGAATGGCATGAGTCCTGAGAGAAAGGTTCACATGTTCAAAGGAGTAAAGGCAGAAGAAGAACCATTCTTATGTGCAGAGGAGTGGTCCAAAACCAATTTGGCAAAGGCTGAGATGTGAAATTATAAAAGCTGCTATGTTACTTTTTTTCTGCTTTTGTCTATAACCACAATCCCTCTAGTAAACAGAAATGGTGTAGAATGAACTTCTGACCATGCATTAACACATTAAGCCTATGAACACTACTACCATTGATGACAATTTTCTTTTTAACCCACTTCGATGGGCATGGCAAATTCTGATATTATGACTTCACATCCCATTCTCTTTTAAGTCTTTTCCACCACCTTATATTAACCTCTAACTGGTTGCTAAATTTGACCAGTCCCATGATCAGTCTTTCAAACTTGCTTGTTGGTTTCAGCAACTGTTTTACACACCTCTATAATCCTTCTTGGCCATCATCCCTGATGATTCAACATCATGTTACTAACTTTTCTGGCTCTGGATGCACAGTCCTTCACTGCCTCAAAGTTGGTCACTTCCCAGTTCTTTTCCACTTTAGCTGCATAGAGACACCTACTGAGACCTTGTCATAACTTATGTAAACTTATCAAAGCTTGAGCTCTTGGTAGGCCCTCTCTAGATATCAGATCTTACCACTTCAGAAACCACCCTTCCACTGAACATTCTGCCCTAACTATAGTCTACACAGCCCTTCCCATTGTCATGTTTCATTAGGCAGCCAATTATCCACGACTGTCCTTTCAAAAGACACGCATCTTACAACGAGCAAGAATGACTTTTCCCCCTCATTTTCCTTGCATATTTTCATTTCCTCTACAGGGATGACTTCTTCTTTGTACACACACACAATCATATCCCCCTAATTCCAAAAAAAAAAGTCCAATATTCTCCTGCTGATGGCTCTCTGCCACCTGTGGGCACTTAAACTCATCTGACCTAATGGAAATCATCATACACCTGCAGGCAGCAAACACACTGGCATTTGGAGAAACAGCTCAAATACTCTGAAGGCACAGGCCCACTCCTTCAGAGACCTAAGAAGGTTGCACTGGCCTCATCCTGATGGACCTCACTACCTTGTGCTGCTTCAGCAGAAGTCCAAATGCACGGTGGCCACTTAGCTAGTTCCTTAAACAGTCTACCCAAACTCACCAAATGATGATTTCATCAACAATGACTTGTGCAAAAACATTTGACAAGTCTATGGTCCAGTTTGCACAGAGCCCAGGCCTCCTGATACCCAGCACAATGCTTTCCTTACTGCTCCCTGCACTCCCCGCACTGAATTCAGCACCTAGTAAGGTCTTCTGATGGCAATAAAAATGACTATGATGATCAATTTACAAAAGAGACAAATGGTGCCCAGAAGGCATCATCTTCATCACAGAAAAAGCACAATTCTCAAGAATGTGTATTTTTAGTACATAATACATCTGCCTATTTCTGAAATAACAATAAAAGAAGTAATCGGTGATCATTCCCCAAACTTTAGTGTGTGTGTGGCTACACATACAATATTGCACAGGTTCAGCAAGAACTAAAATCGGTACCTCTCCTATGATAATCACGCCATAGCTAAATGCAGCACTACTGAGTGTGTCACTGCTGTAACCTTCCCTGAGAAACTGTTTGTAGGCACCAAGGTGGCAGTGAGTTAAAGTACAACAGAAAGTATTGTATCAGGGGCCACAGCCTTATGTTACACAACCTATCATTTGTTTATAAATATAGTTTTAATGGAGGCTACAGTTATGATATCTAACTGACTTTTAGAGGTAAAATAAAAGGCCTGCTTTTTATAAAATTCTGTCAATGTTAATTAAGTAGGGACCTTTTGGAAAGAACCATACTGTAATATAAATATTCAGGTAAAATTAAACAAAATATCTAGTTACCTCTGTTGAATAAATATGGCAAAATATACATGCTTAGTATAAAAGTAATAAATTCATTGACTACACAAAGGGCACAAATATAATTTAAGTCTGAAATGAGCATAAATTATCAACATCAAATACTAATGAAATCATAAATGACATTTTCTTCTAATTCATTAGAATTTCTATTATGAGTTTCTAAAATGAGTATTATTGTGGTAGTAATATTTCTTTGCTAATGATTGTAAGTTTAGCCAATAAAGTCAGTTCTAAAGTAAGCACTTGTTTTTTTCTAATCCCTACAGAGATTTAATATTAACTTTTATATTTGGTGAAATTCTGAGCAAAATAATAGCTTATATAATATTTTTACATAATATAGCTTCATAGAGAATAAATACTGCAGGAAAATGCCTTTTAAATTTTTACTATTAGAAAAAATGTACCATGTAATTATCTGGAAACCATTTTAAATGAGAGCAATTAAGGAAGTGTGTCAAATTAGTGCTATTTTGTGCAAAAGAAATATACTACAGGCTATTTTCTAAAGATCCATTTTCCTAGCCAAACTGTATTTCATAACCAAATAATACATTTCCACTTTAATTTCTCAAAATATCTGAAACCCATTATGTCTAAAACGAACCTTGGACCTCTCTCCCCAAACCTGTCCCCTTTCAGAGTTCGACCCTCACTGTCAGACACCAACACTGTCCCAGATGTACGGGTCAGACACGTGGGAGCTGTCCGTGATGCCCCGCTGTCTTCCTCCCCGTTAACAATGTAACATTAAGTGTAGGCATGGTTTAGCTCCTAAAATTTATTTATTTTTCATATTTGTGCTTCTCTCTCTCGTCACTGCCATTCTGGCACGAAGCCATCACATCACCTTCTCTCCGGCATATACTGCAACAGCCTCCTCGCTGGCATTCCATGGTCATCCTTTCTGTGCCAGGTCAAGCACAGACATGCTAGTTGTTGCAGGCATTAATAAGCAACCCTAAGTCCCTGACTCTCAGCGGAGGCATGTAGGGTTTGAGACTCATGCTATGAGACACATATTTACATTGGTGATGTGATCACACTGCAGGTGCTCAGGACCTGGAGGACTCAGCCGCCCTGGGATTGTGCACAGCACTCCTCTGACTCGGAACTGGGAAAGGATCAGCCCCCCAGCTGGAGCTGCTCACGTAACAGAGACCCTGTGACAAGGCAGGTGCATAAGCCGAGTCAGTAACTTACCCAGCTTGCCATCCACTGTCTCCTCCAAATTTTTATTATAAAACTTTTTCATACAGACAAAAATATTGAAAGAACAGTGCAATGAACACTTAGATATTCACTTCCTGAATTCCATAATTCTTAACATTTCCCTTATTTACTTACCTTTATTTCTATCTCTGTCATAATTTTTATTAAATCATTTGAAAGTAGGATGACATTTCAACCTCACACGTCATTTCCTAAAAATAAGTTCACTATCACAGCTATACAATTCTCTCATATCCCCAATTGTCTCAAGAAAGTCTTTTTTAATCACTTTTAAAACCAAAATAAAATTAAATATTTACAAGTTGTTTGCTGTACACCTCTTTAATCTTTTTTAATACTAAACAGCCTCGCCATCTTTTTTACACCGTGTTGCCAAGTTTCTAAAACATCTAGGCCAGGAGTATGGTTGAATATCCCACCATATGGTGTCAACTGATCCTTCATTCTTACATTTTCCACAAACTCAGAGTTAGATGTAGAGGCTTGATTATAGTCAGGTTAAACCTTTTTTCCTTTTTGCATAAATACTTCATATGTGAGGCTGGGAACTTCCTATCACATCACATCGCAAAGCCTATAATATCAGGCTGTCCCCACCATTGGTGAAGCTAAGTTTAACCCTCAGTTAAAGTAGTGACCCTCCACTGGAAAATTACAACTTTTCTTCTGTAAGTAACACTCATTCTCTAGGGTGGCATTTTGGCGCCATATGGATATGCCATTCCCCCACAGGCCTTCATCTGGTGGGTTTTGGCTTCAGTTAATGATGCTCCAATCAGTTATTCTATTGGGAACTGCCAAAATGATGACTTTGCATCACTCCTTCTACTTACAAGAGCTAGTATTTTTCTGTAAAGAAGAGCTTTTCTTCCCCACTTCACTCCTACTGCCAAACATCACTATGGATTCATAGTTTTTAATTTCTTTCATTCATGTTTCATAAATCATAATCATTACTTTGTATCCTTTCTTAATGCTTCTAACCCATGCTCTACAGTGCAGCCAAAATAATCTTTTGTAGAAACAAATATTTTCCTCATTCTCTCTCTCTCTCACACACACACACACACACTCTCTCTCTCTCTCTCTCTCTCTCTCTCTCTCTCTCTCTCTCTGTCTCTCTCTAAGGGCTTCCATTTCTCTTAGCATAGATACAAAAAAGAAAAACAAGGCAAAACAAAACAACAACCTTAACTTGGACTCCAAGTGCCTGTGTTCTGCCCCTTACTCACCCGACAGCTTTACTGCACGTAAAGCTACCTGGCTCTCAGGGTTCCACATACAAAGCATCATGCTCCATCCATCCTCCTAAACAGGGTACTTGCTAGTCCTCCACCTAGAATGTCCTCCCCAAGCATCTCTCCCTACTTAACTCCTAGGCGTCAGTTGTGTCTCTAATAAATCCCTCCTCAAAGAAACCTTTACACTATTTACCTAACTTTGCAGTACTTAAGCCAGTTGGATTTTATATTTATTTGCTTTATTCCTCTTGTATCAACTTGATAGCATACAATATAAGGAAAAAAGTAGAACCTATTATTTTTTTAAATAGGCACAGTGCTTGAAACATAGAAGCTCAATAAATGCCTGCTGAATAAATCAATAAATAAATCCGATACACGGTGTTATTATTTTTCATTTACATTTAGAACTATTTAGAGACAGAATGGACATACCTGTAAAAATTTACAAACTAGCAACCAAAGTCTCCAGAACTTATTATTGAGTCTGTCTATAATTATATTATAAAAACAAAGTTCTAGGCATATACAAAGGCACACTGCTGCACCACTGCTGTATGCTACCTTTTTAAACTCATTTTTATTTTTGTAGTAATCTGTATCAGTGGACTGCCTTGTAAAAACTGGAAATACAGAAAGGCTTCTACCAGGTCATCAGTTATGTCTAAAACTAACTTCCCTTTGTGGAATAAAGAATTTTCTCTTACAAAAACATTGTGTCATAGCAAAAGTGATCTTAAATGGTCAATTAGAGCTCTGATGATATTTTTATTCCTTAAAGTAGCTGAAGAGTATTATTTATTGTCAAGATCTACATGCAGCTCAGTTACTGAATGGATTTTGAAATTTCAGCAATAAAAGAGATTCTCAACAAAAGATAACACAGTGCTAAAATATTTTTATATAGGCATTCTTTCTAATATTAATGTTAATGCCCATAATCTTCAAAGTACATAATAGAGGCTTAATAAAATGTACCTTAATAAAATAGACTACTTATTTTATGAGAAACTTGGTGGAGGTCACTGGGGTGTTTTTTTTCCTTGCTAAGAGTGGTAAAATAGATAGACTGGAGAATGCACACTCACATAGGAAAAGTACTGAAACACAATACATCTTCTAGTTGGCGCTAAAATGTCCAGCCCTGGCGACACATGCCAACTAAACACGTGGTAGCAGAGTAATGCATTTAGGCAGGGTCTGCTCATCAAAGTTACTAACACAATTTCCAGATACTACTTAAGAAAAATAAAAATCCTGCTCCAAAAGTCTCACTGTTACTACCAACCTATGAACAAACAGATAATGTTGACAGAAATGCCCCATTTTAGACTGGGCTATTTTAAAGCCCGGGTTGCAAAACACTGAAGACTTGAATCTCTTCTCTTACACACAAGTCATGTGAGGAACTAGTTACACAGATTCTGTCCTATGTGCCTTTAAGGCATCTCATGGACAATTTAGGCTTGCATAACTGGAATTTTTTTTAAAAAGAGAGATGCTTTGTTTTTAGCATATACACCTGCTAATTCAAATTTCTGTCATGTTGTAAGTTGAAAGCTGCTATGTGGGTAGGAAATATCCTTCCCCAAAACTGACTGATTCAGTATCATCAAGTGAGACAGCAAACTGTGCTCAAGACCGGCACTGAGGCAGGACACTTCTGCTCTGTCTCTTTAATTAACGCTAAGTGGTCAAGATTGAGAGATAGCTGAGAGCAGTGGAATTTTACCAACTAAAAAGAAAGAGTTCTTTAATGTGTGCCTATAGCTCACTAGTAAATGCCTAACCTTGAAGGAATTCTTTTTCAGAAGGCAAGATAATTTTATTACCCTCAAAACTTTTGTCATTACATAGTAATAGCACTTAAAATGTGTAGCACAACTTAAGCAGATTATATACTGTGACACTTCTCCCTCTAATTATCATGTTATTTTCCTTTTTTATACATTCATTACTATTCTAATATATAAGACAGAATATTAAGGTCTTTCTAGCATAACTGTTAGAAAGTAAAGGGAAAGTAGAATCACAGGGGATTATTTGGTGTTAGAAACTAATAAGGGTGAAATATTGAACCAATAGCCTCGGTTTTCACAGAATATTCTTAACAAATGCTTAGAGAATTTATTTTAAAATGTTCAATTTATTCTATGGAGCAAATATTGATACTATCACCAACAAGTAATAACATCTTAGTCATTTAGTAAGAACTATTTGATTAATTCCTAGATACTATAACCATACCCACATAGAAATAGAGTAAACTTTTAATGCCATTTATTTTAATTTCCTTTCTAATGCTTGAATCTCCATTCTGGAGGCAAACTCTGAGTTGTCTTACCTTTTTAAAAACATTTCTATTAATGGAAAATGAAATTGCCTTTAAGGAAGCTCATTCTAGTGTCTGGTAGATTAAATAGGTAAAGTCTCATCTTCTTTGTTTTCATTTAGCAAGCATTTATTAAAGAACCTTCTATATTAGGTGCTGGGTCAGTGTTTCAGCATGTCCCTTGCCTTCTTGAGGCTTACAGACTAGTAGGAGAGATAGATAAATAATCATACAAAATGACAACGTAATTACACATTGTGATATGTTATCTGAAGGAAGTCAAAAGCGGGCTGGCACACAGTAATTCCAAATAACTTAACACAATATGAATGAATCAATGGAGATGCGATGAGAGGCTACAACAGAGAGACAGTGACGATTTAGACTGAGAAATGCGAAAAGGCTTCTCAGAAGAATTGACATTTAAGCTAAGACCTGAAGGATGACTGGGAGAACATCTAGAAAAGGTCCACAAGAAGGCACAGGAACTGAATTACGACAGCTGTGAGATAGAGAAAGTCATGGTCCCTTCCAGTGCCAAAAATAATACTACTGAGACTGTGGCAAAATGAGCTTGGGGGGCAGGTGTAGGAGACTGGAAGAAAGCTGAAGAAGTTGCAGAAGCCATGTCGGCCTTATTAAGAAAATTAGATTTCAGTCTAAAAGAAATTAGAAATCTACTGAAGAGCTTTGATCAAGGGGGATAAGATGATCACATGTGTTTTGAAGACTTTTCAGTTTGCTTTCCTGTCAATTTGTCCTCACCTTGATTTCTGTGGCTACCAAGAATAGGTCTCATTTTTTTTGTCTGTGCTTTATTCAGACAGCTGAGGGAAAGGAGAGCCATAAGACCTGAGCACACAGGGCCAGGGTCTCGGGGAGGGCTTCTGCTTGGTGATCATGGGGATGCCCAGTACCCTTAGGCTCTGTGAAGTCCTCAGTGCTTTGCGGCACTGTCTCCTGATCCACCCACTGTCCTGTTAGGATGGGTATAAGCCTGGTTGGAGGCCGCTGACCCCTCATGGACAGATTTGCCAAGAACAGACACGCAGACCATTCACAAGGGAGAACAGTTGCACACCTACAGTTGATACCAAAGTGTGACTGCAATACCTATTTTTAGCCATTAAAGCTGCCACTTTCCAAAGGGTACAACGTTTCAGTTATGGAATGAGCAAGTTCTGGAATCTAGCACACAGCATGGTCCCTACAGTCAACAATATGGTATTATATACTTGAAAGTTGCTAAGAGTGTGACTCTTAAATGTTCTCGCCACCACAACAAAAAGAATATAATTATGTAAGGTGATGGACCTATTAACTAACTTTATTATGGTAATTACATATATGTGTATGTGTGTATTTATATATTTATATATTAAATTATAGCAGTGTACACCTTAACCTTACACAAAATATGTCAATCATATCTCAATAAAGTTCTGAAAAAAGTGACATTTTCATACTTGTATTAGAAATAATAGAAAACAGAAAACTGCTTCAACTAAAAGTACACAGTTCACAAAAAGCACCTAGATTTGGAATTCAAATCTGAAAGTATTGATCAGTTATCCTCCCTCTAGGTTCTGAAATAAAAATCAAGCCAGCGTCTTGGATGATCACATTGCAAGAACTCAGCAGTGCTCTATGAAAAAGCACTGTTGCAGTAAAGTAGGTCCTTTCTTAGAAATGGAGCAGACAAAGCCTTTCATTTATTATTCATGGTGCCTTGTGCCCATGTCAACTCCTGATTAATAATTAAAATTAATCTCATTACCGAAGATTTCATTACAGGATAATTTAATTAAATGAGGAATTGGCTCCCAGATGTTACCTTCTGTGCCATCTTTTAAGTAATGCTGATGATGACACAGGGATTCACTAGGTATCAGTGGGGCCTTAAGAACATGAATAATTTATAGGGTTCTGCCATTCTGCCAACAATAAATGATACTGATCACACGTATGCATTATCCTTCTCCAAAGTCACATTTTCCTAAGATTTCTGATAATTTTTTCACAAAGTTGTTCAAGGTCCATTGGAAATTCAGGGCCATGATTTTGTCAGTCATAAAAAATGTATCAATTTGCTGAACAATTTAATTCGCAGAATCTACTAATTTTGTAGGGTAAGTACACAAAGAGTCTCAGAACTGAAAATCTGAAATTTCAACTTTCACAATGGATATGAATATATTAATCATTAATTTATACACTTCTGTTGGAAAAAAAGAGTTCAGGTATAACTAATAAAATAATAGAATAGTATTAAGAATGAAACCTAAGAATTTTGTTTGATTTCTTTATATAAAGTAACCAGTAAAATAATCTTCCAAAGTCAATATATTTTATTTTATTTTACTTGCCATGAACCAACATAAATCACAATTTATAAGTGTTCCAATTACCACATACTTCACTGTTATAAACATACTGCTCTCACTGCACTTTGCACAAGATAGGTGGACTGATAAATTAACATCGGAAAAAACGAAACTGGCTAAACCAGACTTGTAGTGTGACAACATTTAAGGGGTATTTCTTTGTTTACTTGGGAGAATCTGGAGTTTTTTTGAAACCCACAGTATATGACAAAATCTAGGCATTCCAAAAATTATTAGCCAAATATACAGGTTTTAATTATTCTACTTAGTTTATTGTAAGGATTCTGGTCCAAAAATCAGAATATTTATATATTACAATCTCAATCTAAGACTGCAGTTTTGACTTTTGTGATTTCTACTAGCAGAGGGTAGAATTCCCTCAAATGGAATTTAGTATATCAAGTTAGAAAATGTAATGTACTCTTCCTATAAAGAAATGTATTGCTGCAGTAGTGTTTTTTTTAACTCATTGTAGTTAATTAATGGGGTAATTTAGGTAGTTTATTATTACAGAACAAACAACTGTATTGTCATATCTTTCACACACTATATTCACTGGCTAATCAGCAATATAAATCATAGGATCACAGCAATTCGAGATGGAATGTTATCTTGGAAGGCATCTGGCCTATCTTCTAGCTGATGTATGAATTCCTGAAATATCTAACAAGGAGACACGACCTCAGTATCTCTACCAGTTGGACACAACTTTCCTAGACAACTTGTTTCCTTTTCTGTCAGCTGATAGGATTAGAAAGTCCTTATACGGGTGCTTTCTGAATTACTTGAGACTTTCTACTTTCTTTTTTTCCCTTTATTCTACCATGCCCACTGTACTTCCAAAAAAATTAAGTAAGCAAGTTCCCAACTCTGGCCAAGTTGATCTACCTTCTTTGGATAGCTCTTATTTGTCCCTGTGCATTTATGGCTCCTTTCTCCTTTAAAGTTGATCTCAAAACACCACTTCAGAATTCTAGAATTCTTTTATATCATGTCAAGGTCACTTTCACAAAGAATTCTTATTAGCACTTATGTGGATTATACAGTATGTATTTATGTGCAGCCATAGACTGTACTACAAAGGCAGGTCTCAAGCAAATAAAACACAATTTTGGGGAAAACAACAAACCTTTTGAGAAATCCCAATTATTTAGCTCTATCAATACTAACTAGAAACACGTGTTACACAAAGACATTATGGTTGTATATGTGATATAAAACCAGCCATGAACATGCACACTCTCACAAAAATAATTAACAGCTTAACCATGACTGGATAGTTCTTAAATATTTCTATTAATTGAAGTTTGTGACTTGTCCTCTCATAGTAAACAGGCTAAGTTTTCCCAAAACTACTGTCAAAATTTTTTCTGTGAAAAACATATTATCTGATTTCAAATTGCCCAGCTAGAACTTCAGATCTCTAATGAGGGATTAAATCGCCATTTAAAAAAAAAATTTCACTTTAGCATTTATAAATATTTTGTAGTAGTTACCCAATAGGTGTGAGCTCTAGACTAGGAATGGACTTTCTAGCATGTCAGACACTTAGGGTGGATATTATATTGGGAAAATAGACAGGGAAAAAATAAATTCAAAGAAGTTTTGAACTTGAAAAGTTTAGGTGGTATAAACACAGACTTAATCATCAAGTCACAATATGCTAAAATTAGCTGGCACCACTCCAAGAACTAAAATAGTTTTTAAGGATTTAGACAAATAAATAAAAGATACTTCAAAAGCAGTCTCAGTGGAGAAATTTTCATGTGTTTGAGCAGCCCTCTATTTGTTGAACTGAGTTAAATCCCCAAGTTTTTGAAGTTGATATGAGACTTTTGTGTAGACATCCAGCACTATTTGTATAGAACAAATGTTCACCTGGAACGGTCCAGTGTCTCCTGCGCATCTTGGAATTTATCAAAACAATTCATCTTCAAGATCTTAAAATTCATCAATATTGGGTTTTGAAGGACAACTCTCTATATACACTCATCCACTATTTCTTAGCTGTTTCTCTACACATACAAAATAGTAATGTGGATTTAATTTGTGACTATACTTTGAAAATGTTTGTCAGTGGAAGAAAACTATAAACTAACTTTAAATAAATGACAAAGAGGAGATAGATTTTATTTACTTATATATTTCATTTTCTTCCCTAAAACAGTCACATTATGTAAACCTTGTATCTCTATGAGAAACTATGTATCTCTTTAGAGAATTAATTCTCAGGAGAGCTGATCATTGATTAAGCACTTATTGTGTATTTAAAAATTACCTATATTTATTTGTACACATTTCTACAATAATTTTATGAAAGAGGTAATATTATTCCCACTTTAATAAAGGATACTTAAACCAAGATAATTTAATTAATTTGCCCACAGTCTTACAGTAAATTGGATCCAGGATTAAAACCCACGTCTATTGATTCCATATAATAGTGATAACACATTTTTTCACGTCTGAAGTGTCTAACACTATTATCCCATTAAGTCCTTACACAACCAACCCTATGACATTGGTTATTCTTAACATCACTATTTTAAGGATAAGAAAACCAGGCATAGAAAAGTGAAATAATCTTCCCACTCCTATGGTGTAGAACTGGGCTACAATGATGGGCAGTGCAAGTCCTTGGTACTGCTCTTAGCCTCTGCGGTAATATCACCTTCCCAAAGCCGCTGACTCTCCCTCCGTCCCAAAGATTCTGTTGGTTCCGTAACGATTCTCACCTGTCTTAAGTTCCGTCTTGACCTATATGGACTGTGACACTAACCAGTTTGCAGCCTCTAGGAAACCTTCCCATTTCACATTTCCCACTGCACCCAATCTGTCATCTGGACAATTGCAATGCCCTCCTAACTGGACTTGAAGGATCTTGCTTTTCCTCGCTCCAGTCCATGTACATAAGAAATAGTCTGTATAGATTGATTTTATAATAAAAGAATTACTATTACTCAATTTCATTTCTAGAAATAGTTTGCTATAAAAGGTAAAGAGTCACCAATCTTTTGTATATGTCTATACGAGATATGTGAAGAATTCTGACTCTAGAATTGCAAAAAGCAGTGTAGAGGCAGAAAATATTCTAGTAGGTTCTTATCACTGAGGAAAAGGAATACTAGCAGTCTGGTTTTTATCTCCTGTGAATATCAAATTGCTGTCCAGGCTCTTCCCTATGCACCACAACCAACATAAAATCTCATTAATCTTTGCTCTGTCTTTAGTTCACGCTAAACATCTTTGAGCACTGATTTTAAGGTTCCTTGAAAAATATCTCTTTAACTCAATATTAGTGTAAGTTTTATTTGTATTTAACTAACAATAACCATAAAATGTTCTGATTTGAACCAAAGATCAAATTACATATCACTACTTTGAAAAGAAGATAATCTCTACTTTGACATCCATCTTGCTGGGACAATGGTGAGGACTGAGTCTTCAGCAACAGGTGCCATTCAGAGGTCAAGAGGAAAGTACAGGGAGGACGACAGCCAACAAGCAAGCCCAACGAGGCTTGCTTAGGCAGGCACTGACAGCTAAGAAAGGTCAAGTGATGGAACCAGGCAGAACTGCAGGAGACCAAGATGCCACCAGAACTTAAAGAAGAGAGGACATCATCTGAGGGCTAGTTGCCCATTAGGGGGCAGCACTTCAACCACAACAAAGGTATGAGGAAGGTAATTCAGAGTTCAAGAGAAGAGTTAATCGTCCTCTCCTCAAATCAGGCTAGGTCCCCTTCCCAGCAGGGCAACAGAGTCATGTGAACAAGGAGGAAGGGGTTCCCATTTCACACCCACACAGCCCTGCCCAGGGTCTACCCAGGCACCAGTCAGATAAGTCTTCCCACACCTGCTCGCGTATGGAGCTGAGGACTCCAGCATCCCTAGCACATGTGAAGCTCTAGTTAAGACTGTCTCTGGAACTGGGTGGTTCCATGCATCACTGCTTCCACATGTGAGGGAACAGGAAAGAGGGGTGCAGGCTGCACCCCCTTCCCCGGTATGAACCTACAAAGAGGTATGGATGTCCTCTCGGGTCTATGGAACATAAGAGATGAAGAGGCAGACCATCAAACAGGAGCTTGTAGGTACAGCATTACAGCAGAGGCAACCATAAGACAGGTGGGTAATGACAGGAAAAGTTCAATTTATCATTTATGACAAGCTAATAGCTGGGAGGGGGCAGCAGCCAGGGTTGAGGACAGCAAACTAAAGCCTGTGTCCCTGCAGCTGAGCTAACAAAAGTGAGCAGACCATACATTCCTTTACCCATTGTCTGTGGCTGCTTTCTTGCCACAATAGCAGAGCTGTGTAATTGCAACCAGGGCCATATGGCCACAAAACCTAAAACATTTACTATCTGCCCTTTGCACAAAAAGTCTATTGACCTCTACCTTGAAGAGGTATCAGACTTTCTAGATGCAAATTGATACATGGAAATAAGTTCAAAGAATGAAAATTTAGAATTTTAAGATCTGAAAGGACAGACCATAGAACTATCACAAAGTCAGCATCTGCAGGTGACCCACACTAAACAGATGTATAACACAGATGTGGGTGGGTATAAGCAATAATAATTCTGATACTAACAAAATGGTCCACAACAATATTTCAGCCCTCTCTCCTCTCTCCTTCTCTCTGTTTTCCCCTCACTCTAACCAACAGGTTTACCTTCTACAAGATCATATGATTCCTTTCTTCTCAGAATCACTACCATGTTCTTGTACAACTCCCACTCTCACCTGCCTAAATGCACATGCTGCATTGGTCATTTTACGAAAGGGTTCTTTGTTGCCACAATGGCTACTTTACTTGATGAGCTAAGCTGGCATCCTTGAAATGTGCCAGCTGGCTTTCAGAGATAAGCCTCTGTCAAAACAATTATTGAAGTAAGCTCTCCAAGTCCCCAGGAAAAACTAATGACACTTGAAAGAAGGCACTAGATCTATTAATTTGCTTATTTTCAAATAGTGGCTTATTTTCTAATGAAAAACTTTCTTTTAATTTATTATTATTATTATTAAGATCCACATTGAAGAAAGTTGGTGCCATCTTTCACTCAATAGGTTTTTTACTGGGAACAGACTATGTGCCTTGAGGTGAGAACCAGTTCGGATGAGAGAAATAACCTGGATATTAGTTTTCGATTTTTTAAAGTTCACAGGGATCTTCTATTTTCCCAGCACCTCAGACACACTCTGGTATGATTTTAGACATTTATTTTGTATAAAAATGAAAAATTCATAAAACCAAGCTACCATTATATATTCCACAAGACAGAAACACTTTTAAAATGGAATACTTAAAACAAAAATTGGTAAATCAAGTATCATATGACTCTCTCTCTCTCACACACACACACACACACACAAAACATTTTAAATTTTTTGTTTCTTTCAAAATCACATTTTTCATGGGGGCAGAATACATTATAAATTCTCTGTCATATAAAGGGATGCACTGTATAATAATTAATGTACTTTTCAAAATTTGTGATCTTTATGTCTCTAATATGAAGCTACAGAAAGATTGTTTTGACAGCAATGGAGAGGTTATGAGCATTATATATGAACCAATATCCAATATTCAAGTTGTCTTTGAAAAGTTGAAGGGTTGATTTTTCAAAAGAAGAAGTCAATAATATTTGAACTTGTTGAAATAGAGGTAGATATTTAAAAAAAATAATGGAAGATGAGTTTTGGAAGATAACCCCAAACTGTTATTTTATTATCTGAGAAATAAAAGTGGCCACACCAATATCCAGATATCACTTGATGAAGCTTCTTATGGATCTGTATTAAGAGCTTTGTATTTGTACCACGTCTTCCTGATGTGTGCCTTATAACCTCAGGGAGACGATAAAGCATGTGTAAGATTACAGAAATAACTGTGGCAACTCCTTTATTATTTTTGTCTACATGAGCCCATAAAACATAGTCACTGGAAAACAAATCTTTGAAAGCACTAACCTTTGATGTGTATTCACTCCTATTCCCGTCTCTCTCCCCACGACACATCCCCCCACACACACACGCTCTGCCCATAATAATCTTTGCTTCCACTACAACCACACTATCAACTATTATTACATACAGGCAAAAGATACACATGTGTACTTAGCCATTTGGCGATACAACCATTCCAACTCAGTAATAGATGAAAGCATTGTATGTGGATTTTTTAACTGTTCTTATTAACCAAAGTTAACATAATTTTATAGTCTCTAGATTAAATTAAAATACCAATACATTGTGACTTATAAAAATTTTGAAAGAACCTACAGCTGGACTTTTTTACTTGGGCTGAAATTCAAACTGAGAAACCTAGGCAACGCTCTGCAGTTCACAGTCTCAGAGCTCTTCTTGGAGTCACTTTAATTCTTAATGTCTTAATTACTTGCACTTATTAAATAATTGAAACTCTCTAATAAACAAAAGATGAGATGGTTCTCCTATCTGACCAACATGATGGAACAAGTTTATTCAAAAAAGAGGAAAACAAGAATTATATTGGCTTGGGGAGATACGGTTATGAGTAGAAAAATGCAAAGCCTGTATTCATCATGGGTTTCTGATCCTTACACACACAAGAGAGATTTTGTATTGATATGTGTACATACAAATATACAGAGCAATGATGAGTTTGGTCCTGAGAAACTAACAATACTTACCTGTAGAAACAATGACTACAGTCACAAGCCCTCAAAGACAGGGTGATTAGACATCATTTTGTTGTATCTCACTAGTAGCAGGTATGTGCACTACGCGCATTTAAATTCTGTGATGCATACAAAGTCTAAGTACATTTGTAAAATATCCTTTATGCTGCTAGCTTCAATTAAAGTTCTGTGTATCGCAAAGCATACTGCTTCTGAATTCATCTTCTATATGTCTAGTTACAAGATCCATTGCTATTATAGTATGAGTTACAATATAGTCTTATGCTATACATGTACAGTTGTGAGTATGCAAAACAGTTTATTTCTTGCATTATTGCTTATATTGTATTGTATTATTGCTAACTTATGATAATTGTATTATTCTATTATTTTCCATATGAACCACTGTAAACCTACTTTTTCCTTATCTTGTATTTAAGGATCTATTTCAATACATAGAAAAATGAATCCAAATGGATACAATGAGATAAAAGAAAAAAAGGATAAATTATTGAAAATTTAATTAACTGTTTACTATAAGAAACTAGTTATATTGCAGTAAAGAAAAGATAAAACCAAAACATTAGCCATTACTAATAATGAGAATTATTCATGGAGTATTCATAACATTCTAAGATGTGTTCAGAAAGAGGACATAAACATAGATTAACCTTAGACTTTAAAATGGCTAATAATTTAATACCTATGCTTAAAAAGTAAAAGAGATCCATAAAGAAACAGAATTATAATGTGTAGCTTTCAAATAAGCAGAAAAAATAAAACAAAATAAAGAAAGCTTTAATAACCCAATCAAGAGCAGGAAGGGGAGAAAAATAGTGTGAGGTGGGGGTGGGTGGGGTGGAGGAGAGTAATCGGGGGAGATGGGAACAACTGTAATTAAACAACAATAATAAAAATTAATAAATATGAATGTACCTGCAAGCATGAAAATGTGAACAATAAACTCCCTATTCAGAGTTATCAGATATTTAGAAATAGAGAAGTCAAACTTATTCCGCTTTGAAAGAGATGGCCCTAAAACAAAACCATGCTCAACAATTGCTTTTAAAATGAGATTATTGGAATGGAGAAAGGAATATTTAACAAATACTAACCAAGAGAAAGCTAATACAGCAATGTTGATAAAAAATTAAAATAAAAAAGTGTTAATGGGTATAAAAAGGGACACTGCCCAGTACCAAAAGGAAAATCCACCAAGAAGATATAAATATCACAAATTTCTATACACATAAAGCATAACATGCAAAATATACAAAGTAGAAATAAGTAACAAATTGTTTAAATATAATGAATGATTATATCTAAATTCTGACTGGTGAATCCAAGCACAGGAGTTTGTGTCTAGTCCTGAAATTCTCCACTTCTTAAAATACATTATCACACAGATAGCCACAAGATTTAAGCAAATCTAGGATGAAGAATCCCTGTCTTTCCCCACAGATCTGTAAAGAGAGGCTTTCTGGGGTCTAAAATCTTGTAGGAGAGGAGGGAGGGGGCAAGAAGAGATGAGGTTTTATTACTCACTGCACCCCATCAGAAGGAGGGCTGACTAGAAGGCATAGCCTTTGAGCTACCTGCTGCAATTGTGATTAAGTGAAAATGCTGTGAATATGGCCTCCTGTTAGTAGATTCACTGCTTGGACACAATTACACAGATTCGTATGGGCTTTCGATAATCTGGTATTTTATACTCAGATGATTACATTAGTACAATGTTGACTACATTTTAAAAAGTGAGGAGGGAATGGTACCAAAGAAAGTGAAAAATCTGGGACTTAGAGGGAAACCCCAAATCAGAAACACTTAGGTACACAATACAGTATTAGATTAAAATAAGCACAAAGCTACTCATAGTGGTACAGAAGACGTTCAGGTATGCCAGGTGTTTAAAAGAGCAGTTAAAGCTGCTGAAGTAACCAAATTAGTTCAAGAGACTCTGGAAGGTAAAAAAAAATAATGCTTACTTTTTGAACCAGAAGCATATGGATAGCAGAACAAAAAGAGCATCTGGAAACAGAATAAGCCAAGTGCCCATCTTGTAGGATGTGAAAAGACATGAAGGTGAACGCATAAGCTTCACAGTAACTAGGATGTGAAAATAACTAGGACAAGGCTGTCACAGCCTTTAATTTTTGCTTATCTGCACATATAAACCAGTTTTCCCTAGTTTATTCACTGTCAGAGAAGTCTTTAAATTCTAAACAGTCACCAATATCCATTCAGCTCTAAAATGCTGATTCTAAATTCGTGATAAATCCACTTACATTTAACCCCCTCTAGTTCTATCCTCAGTGGAGCCATCAGAGAATTACCAGTCACACCCAAAAAAGGGTCCAAAACCTACCACAAATCAGAGACTGAAATTGCTCACAAACTGTCATGCTTCAGAAAAAATAGTTCTAATTCAGGAACCACGTGCAAAGAAATAAAGCACTGGTATGCTAACCTTCTGAACTGTAAATCAACAAATGAAAACAACTTCATTCTACAAAAGTATATACTCATCTTCAAAACTTCATGAAAAAAGCAAGTTTCATTGCGAAGTCAATGGTATGGTTGCACTGGTATGAAAGAGAGATGGATGGATGGGTGTGTGTGTGAATGACAGTAAAACTGAGAATAGTTACATGAAAATCAGATGGATACACAGAAAAGTTTTATGGGGTTATCACCTTGGGAATAGGAGTGACATGCTGAGATGATACTATTCTTTCATTTCATGCACTTAAGAACAGTGTTGCTCCAGAACATTGGACATGTATAATTTTATAATTTCAAAATTTTTATTAATATAAGCACATACACTCTGAATAGAGATATAACAATAATAAATATAAATGTAGGATAAAATAATTCTAACATGAAGTTAGAGGCAAATCAGATATATATTCTTTTTAGTACATGGTTATTATTAATAATAAAATCATAATTACTTGGGGTCCTAATGTTTTCCCAGGAGAACTGATGACTAGATTTGTCACAGCAAACTCATTTCGGACACTGTCTACTAGGCATCTGAATTAATCTTTAGCCCTCTACCCATGTGGGTGATTATAACAGCATTTCTTAAATGAAGCTAAGATTTTTGACTCACCACGAAGACCTGCAGACATTCGATACTTGGTAGTTAGAGGTGGGTATGCAATAAGCTTCCTACAAGTATCCACTTTTTAATGTCCCAGCATTTTTGACCTTTTGATATGTGCAGGGAGTGAATGAAACTGTACAGACTGAGCAGATGCTTGATGGCAGTAACATGACCTAGTGTAGACTCTGTCCCTCAAACCCCTCATTCTGTCTCTCTGTCATTCTTCTCCTTGTTCCAAAATGAACAAAGAATGCAGACAAGACTCCGATGTTCCAGCATGACCAAGGTAAGCCTAGGCATCTAGGCAGGCCAAAAGAACAAAATGCTGTGAGCCCCTCAGATGCAGGAAAGGCACCAGAGGGCCAGAATGTTTCATGGACAGAAACGTCATCAACAGGCGACAAGGAAGTCAAGCTGCTGCTGGCAGGTACCTTGAACTAATATGTATAAGGCAAAGAAAGGTTGTGCTAGCAAGTTTAAAATAGTGATTTGATGGGAAAATATTGAGACGGACACTGTATTTACCTGTCAGTGTGGATGAGTAAGAGACAAAACACAGTGACAAAGAATAGCCATATATAAGTAAGGAAGGACCAGAAAGGGGTAGAGTATAAAATCTATGGAAAAGAAGTAAAAAAATGAAAGTGGATGCCAAAGTAATATCTCAATTAATAATCACTTGAAAATTGATTTTCTAAATTATCAAATTATCAAAAAAATATCATCCACCAAAATCAACGAAAAATTTTCAATACCTAGAAAAATCTCTTTTAGCATGATTTTACCCTAATACCCTAGCTAAAGCCTATTGAAGTGGCTTATTATAGAATTCTATTGGTTATTGTTGTATACTTAAAGTAATAAGATGTTTACCTTGAAACCTACAGTAATCACACATGATAAAAGGACTTTTACCTAAAATTTAAGGAAACAAATAAGCACAGATTACTTATTCTTATATGTTCATTTACCCATTTTATCATTTTGAAGAAATCTCTATGTAAGCCTTCACCAATGTTAACTATTCGCTGAGAAAAAAAGTAAAGCTGCCAGGCTTTTGAGAGAATTAGGGAGTTCTCAGTTTCTTCAAGTGAGAGTTAGCGAGAGCCTGTTCAACAGAACTGCCCATCATCAGGTAGGCACCTGCACAGTGACAGGCCAAAAGGCCTTCCCGGAGCCTGCCTGGCTTGCAGGACGCCCTATGGGAGCGCAGCAGTGCCTTCTGGAGTGCACGCTGCGTACTCTGCACAGTCTCAGAGCTCACTCCGGTTAGCCAGATCTTTCTGCTGACACTTCACATAACACTCTGTTTCTACTGAATTTGCATCTCCCTCTTTTCAGAAATTATCGCGCTGTGGCTGCCACTGTATTCCCATATGAATTTTTATAAGGAGATGCAAAACATTTTTTCTATAATACAAACCTTAGCAGTGGAAAAAGTGATTTTAAAATGAATTAATATAAGAATCAATATAATTATAGTTGCTGATCATTGGTATAGACTAAATATATTGCTGACCATAATTCAATTCCACAAGCTTTCTGTTTGCATTGACATAGTTCAAATTTCATTTCTATGTAAAGGTCTTATGAATTTGCTTTAGTCCCCCAAATCACTTCTGCCCCTAAAATTTGTCTAGTACCTTTTCTTTCTCTTTTCTATCAGTGCCACTAGTCTTTTATCAATCATCTTGTACCTTTTTTTTTTGAACTTTCAGCAAATTTTCTGAGTTTAAGAGTGTTTGATAACCAAATCTCAAATAAAAATAGATATTTCCTTCTTCTTCAATCATGTCCCACAAAATGTTAATTGTAATTTTCTCTATTTAAAAAAGTGTATGTTTCCATGACTAAAGAATTATTTCACCTTAAGGCTGAAATCACCAGAAAAGGAGAGAAAAATTTTCAACTTTCTCTCCCCAAAGTTTTAACACTTGATGGTTTTCCAAAAGCACTTGGAAAATTTCTACCAAAAACAGATGCTGTGGTTGCTGCCCCGAATAATATCCACAGTGTCCCCTGACCCAAACACTGCACAGGCCTGAACTTCTGCCGAATTTCTGTGCCTCTTCCTGAGTCACAGACCTCTCCTGTCCAGGGCTCCACTCACTGTGTCCCAGGAGCCTGGCTCCTGTCCACGTGGAGGGACTCCCCTCAGCTTAGACGTGCCTTTTCCACTGAGAGGAGCTGAGGACAGGCAACATTTTAACAGAATGTCTTTTCAAAGTTCTATTAGAAAATCAGCTACCACCCAAGATTACAGACCCCACCATCAGATGCATGGGGAAAACACCTGACATCGTTTATAACAGAGTCAATACCAGCCAGAAATTTCAATTGGAGTTCCCATAACCAACTACTAAAGGAGACTGTTCTAGATTACTTTATTTTACCACATGAAATGTTTTAAGGGGCTAAAAAATGTTTCCACAGTTAAGGATGATGAAGAAAGTAGTATCAAAATAAAAATTAATAATGTATAATATTAGCTTTTGATTAATATGATAGCAATATTGCTTTGTTAGCTAAATATTAGTTATAAATTTGGTTTTAGAAGCAGAATCATTTTCATGCAAAAGGTAGGTCTTATCAGTGTACTTAGAGGAAAAACAGTACTCTATTACCACATGAGAGGATTAATCCATTCGATAAAGTAGAATAATGAAAACGAAAATGGCATGTTATTTTTCCGAAATTTAAAATTTATCATTAGGCTTCATTTAAGTATATATTTAAATAGTCTTTCTAAATCAAGAAATTCAAATTAATGGTAGAAACTGAAAATAATTAATGTTAGGTTCTACAGAAGTTAACAAGTTTTGTGTACAATATACAAGTTTTGATAAACAGTCACACACAGGTGCATGCTATGCTATTTATTGCATTCTCATCTATATTTTCTTCCTAGAATAACACTTAATCAGTAATGCTCATCTTTTAACTTTTTGAAGTACAACTCAGAAGTCACAACTCACTTGTATCAGGTGAATGATTGGGCCATGTTTACAATTTCATTTTTCTCATAACTGCAAACACCTCCATCAATAGCTTTAGTCAGATATTAATGCAAAACCTACAAACTTTCCATAACTTAAAATGGATTTTTATAATACAAAAGTAGTTTTTAAATACAGCTTCATATTAGGATTTAGCCATTTTCAATTCTATCAAAGGAATTTTGAAATGTTGAAAATTAGCATTCTACCAAAGTCAACACAGAACCTTCCTCAGAAAAACAAGGCTTTAGAAAGACTGTCATAGGAAGGGAGAAATAATTCATGTGTTCCCTAATATGAGCCCTCTGTTGTTGGCTTAAATACAACTAAAAAATGAATTAAGGTAGCAGAAAACAAGATTCCAATCTAACAATTATACAAGGAAAAGAAGCCTGAGAATTATTGAAGATGTTTCTGTAAAAAAGAATGAAAAAGAGAGTTTACAAAAGTAAAATTTAAAAAAATTATATAAATGCAAATTGATCTAAATAGTTGGACCTTGGTTAGCATATTTTGGCACTAAATAAGTCTGCTACGATTTTTTTTTATTGGAATAGCAACAATTAACCTCATGCAGATTTTATATTCTATTAAATTATCCTAATCAGCATGCACATCTGTTTTCTCCCAGAACTTTTAACAGACCAACTGAGGTAGGAAGGCAATAAATGCTAAGTATAAATTGGGGTAAGAAACACATGATGTGCAGAGATCCTCAATCTCTACATGGCCAATAACATTTTCTGGGCAATCTGGAGAGCAGACACAGGCAGAGGGCCCTTTCTTGTTCATCAGGAAAGATACAGACTTGGCGTGGGGCAAAACTCCTTCTCCACAGGGAGAGGGACAGTGTCCTCCTATTTTAAAATAAAGACAGCATGTCCTCCTCCCTAAATTAAAATGTATCAAATAGAGTTCTCCCACACCCATACACGCTCATACATTCTACACATACTTATACACACTGCACATATTTATATATACTATAAATTCAAAGTGTAACTTCTATCTTTAAAAATGTAGTACAATAAATGTTATAGACATGAGTTTTAAGAGACATTTTATAGCAAGAAAGTCTAGCTTATAAAAGAAAATGGAAATAAGTGTAAAAGAATATGAGTGCTCTCAAAAGACTGGGGATCCATATACTTAATCCCAATTCCCACTTTCCAGTAAGGAACCATGGAGCAAATGTGAGAGGGCACAGTCTTCGGCTCAGTGCTTAGGGGAATGGAAGAAACTCGTGACCTGAAAGTGAAATAGAGCCCAAGGTGGAAGGAATAGGAAAAGAAAAAGAATGAGAGGATGATATGAAAGAAACAGGAAAGGATGATAAATTTAAGAGAGGCAGAAAAAGAAGACCGAAGTGAAGAAGCTACTAAAGAGAAGGGTTGTAGTGAAAAATGTGCTTTGGGTCAGGATGAAAGTTTAAGCAAACGCTAGCCGTCATGGTGAGGGAGAGCCCGTGACAGTCTAGCTGGCTCACGGCCAGGAACTACTGTTGACAAATGCAGGGAAATATCTGGGAAAGAGTAATAATAATAATCTATGTAGGGTATACCAGTTTATAGTTTGCAAAGTACCTCCACTTTTTCACTTGACTTTCACCATGAGTTAAGTATTTTTATTATGTCTATTTTACAAGTAAGATGAGGACTATAATTCAGAAGATTAAGTGATTTGCCTAGGGTACAGGTTGGTGGTGTGCCCTCTCTCTCTCTTGCTCTCTCTCTCTCTCACACACACACACATACACACACACACAGCAAGAGTAAGTACCCCCAACACTTGAAACTACGTCTCCAAGTGTTATATTTGCCAACACCCACTCAAGTACTTAACCAAAAACTTATCAATTCCTCCCTTTGTTCACCCCTCCCCACATGCAATCCATTAGAAAATCCTTAAATGAGACCCACAACATTCTACAGAAATGGTCCCTTCTTATGCTCTCTGGCCATAGTCTGTCTCTGCCACCGTAGGTTCCTTCTTTTGGAAAACTCCCTCCTCCCCCCTCGCCTCGCAGCCTTCCATGTAACATACTTCATTCCTATTTATGACCTCAATTGTGACTATCTAAGACCTCACTGTTGCATACTTTCATAAAACCACAAACCTATTCTCCATAGTATCTGTCAGTGTTATATTTTCATAGAGTTTTTTGGGGGGAGATGTGATTATTTGATTAATAATTACCCTCCCACTAGACTGTAAGTTCCATGCATATAGGATCTACTTGGCTTATCATGTCAGTAAACTTTCAGACTGACAAGTTTCAAACCAGAAGAAGATCTGCTTTCAAAGCAAATAGACACATTAGTACAGTATCATATTGTGGTAAATGATTTTATCAATCTTCTAATAAGGAAAAAATGGCAGAATGATAAGAGCAATAGCAAATGAATGTAAACCACTTTTAAGTATTTTGGAGTAGCACTACATTAATCAAAATAGAGAACAAAGATTTGTTTGAAAATGTCTACAAGGCTTTAAAACAGAAAAATTTTTATGAAAAAAATGATGCTTTTCTATCACATGTGAATAAATATAAAGACACGATTATTTCACATGTTAAAATCTGAATATTTTAAAAGTATTTATTATTGCAATGTCACAACCTAATAGGTAAAATAATGGTGATTTTAAATGTGTCTATCACAAAAGATTGTTGTTATGAATAAATGAGGTATTTTGCAAAAAGTGCTTTAGAATCATGCTTGGTACATAGTAAAGGCTCAGTAACTGTCACTATTTGTATTGTTGCCATTATATAGAGAAAATGCAATACACAGAGTGTCCTAGAAGGAAAACAGACAGGATTTCGAGCCAGTCAGAGCTGGATTGGGATGCAAGGTTATTACTAAGGTCTGAAATGCCTCCATGCATAACACTTAATGGGTACTTGATTAAACACTTACCTGTTATTGTGTCAGCAGGTCCTCAGTTCAGGTGAGTTAACTGAACTGAAGACTGCTCCTATCACACTGTCAAATGCCAGTATGGATTTTTTTCATCAGATGGGACTTTGTGTTGAGGATTTTAAAAGACACGATCCTGAACTTTATCTCTTAAGACTAAAATGGTATCTAAACAAATAACATTTAACTTCATTGATTTAGTTCTTTATGGAACCAGAAAAAAAATGTCATGATCTATCAAAAACACTCAAAATTTCTGGGAGCTGAGACGGTTGTTGGAATTCTTTCAACCATGGAACAAATGATCCAGGACGCGGAGACGTGCTAGGAAGGCTCGTAATGAAACTCAGCTCCCATTCATCACAGGCTGGATGCTGGAACTGCTTTTGCTTTGTCCCAGATGGTAGTTTAAATACATTTCAAACTATTGTTGGTTTATATAGTACATGACAGAAGGTAATTTAAACACAATGTCCCAATTGTATATCTGTTTTGGTTACAACACTTACTGTGGGTGCAATAAATGCCTCACTACAAAAACAATAAAAACTGTTTTTCTTGTACCTAAATCATTCCCTGCTTTGTTGCAAGGACTGGAGAGTGTGGATTAAATACATGATATCATTTTGAAAGTTCCTACCAAGGATTTCTGACAAGTTAGTTATTTTATGATTTAAATTTATATGGTTTCCTTTTACCCTTATTTTTTATTTTTATATTTTATATCCTTATATACCCTTAGAATCATGCTTGGTACCTAACAAGGGCTCAGCAACTACCAGTATTTATATGTTGTAATGTATTGATTCTAAGGGTACATTTTATCCTTATACTTGATTTATAGAAACAACTACTTAAGCCTATAGTATCTGTTTTTTAAAAATGTCAAGTATTAAAAACTAATATTCAACAGATAAGAAAGATTCTGGACATGATAATTTTTCAATATAATTTAACATATGATATAACTGAAAGATACACGTCTGGTTTTCAAATTAAATATTCCATTTTAAATACAGCTCCTCAATAAAACTAAGTTGTTGAGAAACACTGAGAGAATAAAAGAAGTATTTGTTTTTCCTCTTGGGAAATGTGCTTTTCACCTGGAGAAGCCGCTGATCAAATTAAAGCTGTGCTGGGGAATGGCAGTCAGAGGCACGGATTACAGTGCCGGCTCTACCAGTCAGTGGCTGCAGCGAGTTATTCCTCCACCAGGACCCCACTGTCTTCATGTGCAGAACAAGGACCTCTGCTTGTAAGGTCCCTTCTCACACCATGTGACTCCAACTATACCTTCTTGGGCCCTATTCCATAACAATATAGGGTCTGGAGCCAATCTGCTCAGATCTAATCTAAATTCTTCCACTTTCCTGGGCAAGTGTCTTCACCACAACATTTAAACTCTCTTTGCCTTAGTCTCCTTGCTTTTGTAATTTGTGATAATAATCATGCAGTATGTTGTAAATGCACTGTCTGCCTGGCAGAGAAAAAGACCTAAGAGCATTACAGAACTTTGTAAAACTATTAAAACTTCTAGGGAAAAGACAATATTTGATCCAATGTTTTACTGTAATTATATCAGATGTACCATCTGAATAAATATACACACACAAAATAACATTTATGAAGCACATATGTTATCACTATTACATAAGTGTTATGAATAATGGCAGAAATGTAACATCTTCCATGTTTATTTACTTACTATCCAAAATTTCAAGTAGATTCTACAAAAAGGATATTTTATTCTTTTCACTTTTCTGGGCAAGTGTCTTTACCACAAAGAATGTTTTATTCTTTTTGTATAATATACTTGAAATTTTGGACAGATATAAGGCAATCTAATCTAGTTGAAAGAGACAGATGTGGTTTTTAAACACAAGTCTGCCATTTACCAAGTCTATGGTTGTATCCAGGATCCCCAACTTCCTCAGTGAACTCATCTGAAGCACAGATACTGTATAACAAAAGCTACCACACTGGATTACCCAGTGGGGCATGGAGGAAATAGTGCTACAGAGCCTGCTCAACACTGGCTCACTGTGAGTGCTCACTAAATGGTTGCAATTATCTTGGTCATCTAGGTCCCTATGTTTAACACCCATGGCAGCTGTTTGCAGGTTATGTTGTCATGTCTTAGCTGGCAATGGAATATACATGTTCTCACTCAACTTCAAAGAAAACACATATTCATGACATTCATCAACTCATGGAGGGCACTGTGCTCAGAGGTCAAAAGTCAAATGAGAGTATGTGTTGAACCCTCTTTCCTGAATGTCCTTAAAAGTTTTAACAACCAACTAGTAACTAACAAACAACTAATAACAAGTGGAGGTGATTTACAAGTTGTTTAATCCTTACAAAGACCATTTCTCATCACTTTTGTATCATCCTGGCCTCTTAACAGGTCTTCTTTCTGACTTCACCTTGTCTAGTCTATTCTCAAAATAGCAGCCAAAGTGTTCACGTTAAGAGTCCGATCATATTAGTGCTTGTCCCAAACCCTCCAATGCTTCATTACACTTCACATTATAACAATGACCAACAAGGGCCTAGAAACCCAGCCCCTTTACCCCTTTGACTGCATCGCTTCCTGCTCACTCGCCCTGCTCCAGCCACAGTGACTCCTTCTGTTCCTAGAACATGTCAAGCACATTTCATCTAGGGGCCTAACAGTTGCTGTTCCCTCTGCCAGGGATGCTCTTCCCCCAGATTCCCTTGTGGATTGGACCCCTACCTTCTTCAGGGTGTTCCTCAACTGTCATCTTCTCAAACACACAACTTTACGTAAAACTGTAACTTCCCCATATCCCCATTCCCATCCAGGATTCCCTATCCTGCTTTTACCATTTAACACATTATACATTTTATTTATATGACTCACTGTACATCTCCCCATTTCATTCTATCCAGAATATGAGCTACCTGGGATAGGGTTTTTTTATTTGTTTGTTTATTACTGTATTCCCAGTGCCCAGAAAGTCCTGGAACATGGTATCCATCAATCAATTCATGAATTAATGAATAAACCCTAGAAGATGTATCATCTGTAACCCCACTTTACAGGTGAGAAAAAGGAAGAGGGTCTCTGAGCTTGTAGTAAGATGCAGAGGCAGGATTAAAACTCATGCTCTAAAATGCACATTTGATCACTGTGCTAATCTACCTCCCAAGACATAGTTCATGGTCCCTAACCATGATGCACATAGCCCTCCATAATCTGGCCCAGCTTACTTCTCCAGATCCATCTCCCAACACTCGCACAACACAGAGCACACCACAGTGTCTTACCCACCTCTGCCTTCCTGGTCAGTGTTCCTCCTTTTTCCTCCTGCTATTCCCCTACTTTACCTGCACTCACTTTTCAGGATCTGGCTGGGAATGTAAGAGAAGAAAAGAATGTCCAGCTTCCTGAAGGAAATCTGAGTGGGATGCCCTCCTCTGGACCACCAGAGAACCCAGCACCCTGAGATGCTCCCTGAGATGCCCATCCCGCATTTTATTAAAACATTATATCAATGTTTGTTTTCCCCACTAGATAATTTACAAATAATAAACTAATACATTCTGTCTGTACCAAAGATCTAAAATAAAAGGTAGTACAGAAGTGACGCTCAAATGAAGTTTGAACTGGATGATGACCACAGAAGCTTCAGTGTTTAGGGTGTGGGTGGGGATGACTGCTACAAACTGCATCATGTGTACAATTCCTGTTCCTTCAAAGACCATACCCATTTATTCACTCATCAGGCCAACATGCTTATTTGAGCCTTCTGTAAAACATGCTATAGTATTGTTGACATGCACTACGTGGTTAGGCCTGCAATGGCTACAGGGCGGCATCCATGCGGAACATGCACAGGCTTTTTCCCCTAAGCAATGTAACAACTGTAGCATTTACACTGTATTAGGTATCATTAATAATCCTATGTGATCACTTATATTAGATGATTTAAGGCATATAGGAGGATATGTATGAGTTACATGCAAATACTATGCTAGTTTATACAAAGGACTAAAGTACTTATGAATTTTGGCATCCAGGTAGATCCTGGAGCCAAACCCCCATGCATACCAAGGAATGACCCTGCTGTTCAGGTTCCAGGGACACCATGAAGGTGAAGGAGATAAGTCTTCCCCTGCCTGAGCCCTGTACCTACTCCACCCTCACCTATGCCTGAGAGAAAACAATCTCATATTAAACTTAGTGCCACATAAAGTTTACATGAGTGACATGAACAAAGTACTTGTAGAACTGTGACATATGACATATCACTCCCAGGATAGAGTGATAGGAAAAGATAATATAAATGAAGTGACATTTGGTTTAAGCTAAAAGAACTGATTGCACTGTAACATTCATATTTTGTATTAAAGGAAAAGAATAATCTTCTTACAACAAATCTTAAAAGATGGAATAAAGGAAAATATCTTCTTTTCCATTTAATTATAGGAACTTAAATTAATGTTTCAAAGCAAAAAAATGTTACTGTGTTCTGGGAAAGTACTAAACATCTCTACCACTGAACCCAGGAACAGGGAAGGGCAGGGAAGGACTGGAAGGGGCGGTCCCAGCCACAGTCGTCACCCAGCAGGCAACAGCAAAGCAGCCTGCGAACACTGGCTGCTCCACTTTTACATCACTGGCTAGAAAGCAAAGGTCTGGCTCTGGCACCTGCTTCCAACTGGACTTTTGAAGGGAATGTCTCTCTGTCTCAGTAAATATTTGAAATAATTAAAATGAGCAAACCATAGTGAAAACATCATGAACACTGCTTCATCGGCTTCAAACAGAAGAGCATATACAAACCAAACAAAAAGTAATATATATATATATTGAATATCAATATGCTTACACTATGCATGCACTAGAACAAACTCCAATATTGTTCAGTGTGAGCCTGTATCTTACAATAAAATTAAGTGTCAAAAGCAAGCAAGCAAACAAACAAAACAACAAAACAAGAGTCACAAAACTATGGCTTGTGGACCAAATCTGTCCCATAACTTGTTTCTGTAAAATTAAGTTTTATCAGAATGTAGCTACATTCGTTAATTCACATACTGGCTACAGCTGCTTCCACCAAGTAACAGCAGAGTGAAGTCACTGCAACACGGGCTGTATGACCCACCGTGTCAGAAACGCTTACTAACAGGACCTTTGCAGAAAAACTCTACAAATCCCTGAATGACCTAATAATATAAATCTTTTCTTTGGTGTAGCTGATACAATAGTTTTAAATATAGAAAACTTTTAATTTTACCAACTTTTCAAAAAGCATTTTATTTAATAAGTATAAATGTATTATCTTCCTATGGTGAGGATGCTGTCATCTGTTCATAAAGATTTAAAAACCTTAATTTGTAAAACCTATAGTTATTAGGATTCACTATAAACAAGTATATAGTAAGTTGCTGTGTTAATGTGTATGTATTTGCATGTAATGTGTCTATATTTTCTTTAGTTTCAACAAATTTGTTCATTCCAGAACTAATTTGTTTCTAGAACGTTAAAGTTTCTTGTTGAGTAAATTCCAAAGTGGTTCAGTTTTGAAATGATTGTTTAATGAATAAGCTATAAAAACTGTTACTAATTTTGGTACAAGAGAATATATAGTCTAAACTCCAAAAACCAACTCGGTGTGCTACGACACTACTGAACTGAAACCTCAGGCTCTCAGACATTCTCACCTCTGCCCTGTGCCCAGAAAGACTTGGGCAGTGGGGTCCTGACAGCCTTCAGTCTGGTCTCCCTCACTGGAACAAAACTGCCACATGGCTGCTAGAGAAGTCTTTGTGGAAAAAAAAAGCAAATCTACTCTACTACTAATTAAACTCTCATAATGGTTCCCCACAGTTCAAAAGTTCCTTCAAGAGGCACTCAAAGTCTTTCAGAATCTGGCTCCTGAGTCATCTGCAAAACCACCATTTTGTTGTCCTCACTTTCTGGAATCCACTGCTCCCCTCCTATTCTGGCTAAGCCTCACCCTAACTCCTCCAAGAAGTTAACATGGCACTGCCCTGTCTTCATCTCAGGTGTACGTAGTCATGCTCTTTTGTCTTTCCACAGCTCCTTGTACACATGGCTCAATGACTATGTGACTGGGTAGATGTGAGCTCCTTCAGTGCAATGGGCATGTCCTGACCTAATCATCTCTCTGCCTCTGCAGTCCAGAACATTCCCTCATCCGAAGTGCAGGGTGACCATGCAGGAATGAATGTATCAATGATAACCAACCCAATAAACCAAGTATAACTCAGTAGATAAGAACTTCAATTCTCGAAGGCAGGTCCAAACCCCACATCCATCACTCCCTGTCTTTTACATTACACAAGTGAGTAAACATCTCCAAGTTCCAGTTTTTCTCATATGTAAAACAGAGATAAACAAAGCATCCACTTTTTATGGTTGCACACCATAAAATAAGATTAAAGATTAAAATAATGCACACATAGTTGAGCACGGTTCCTAATATGTACAGCAATTTTCATTCACTTTGTATTAGGATATTGCTTTTTTCATAAAATAAAAAAGGCATCCAAGAGTACATTAAAATCTTGATAATCATAAAAGTCATTTTGGTTTACCAAGGGAAAACCTGGAAACTCAGAATGCACACAAAGGAAAAACTCACCAGCCAAAAACAACGGCGGTGAGTTAGCATTTTTGTCATGTGTTATTAATCCAATCCTGTAATGTTTAAAAGATAAACATCCATTCATCGTGTTTTCTTTAAGGAATTTCTCTCTAAGGGTTTTTTTAATGAATAGTTTACATACTCAAAGTTTCTTATCAAGATGTCTTAATAGATTTGTATGACTGTAATAATTACACGTATTCCAGAACTCTCCTACAGAGCACAAACACAAACACACACGCCCCGTTCACGTGCATGACTCACAGGGATATGCCAGTCGCATTACAGCCAGAAGTGTATGAAATATAAAACACATGGTATGAAAATTCAAGTCCCAGCTGGATCTGGCCTTCAGCAAAATGAAGTATCTTAGAATTTTATAAAAAACTTTGCTTTTAATTTTATAAGCACTACAAAATTAAGTGGACATACAAAACAGAAGGCAAGCACAGCAATGTGGTAACGATCTGTGGCGACTGTGATTATGAGAAGTTTGAAAGGCTGCTTTGTGGGAAGCTGCTCTTCATGCATCTCCGTTCTGACACTTCCAGCACCTCAAGCTCGTCTCAAAAAGAAAAAAGCCAGTATAAGAAGACATCACTTTTAAAAGGAACCAAGTTACAACACACTTTGCACAAATATTTGTGATTAATATTGAGATTAAACATTGGCCAATAACAGATACTGGTTTTTAAAGAAAGATCAGCTGTCTTCAGCCACATACTTGTGCTAATGCCGTGTTATTTTCATTCAATGACATTTCATAAGAGATCATGAGAGAACCAGAGAATAAATTATTAACATGCATCACATAAATATCTATTTGCAGTTCAATTAAGAAAAATAAGCATGTGTAAGCTTGATATTAAGTGCTTAACAGCACTGTTCCAATGGCAAAAATATAACTACAGGATTTAGTTTGTGACACCTGAAAGATGGAAAGAAAATAATTTTAAAAGAGTCAATAAAAGAATAATTAGGGTTCTAATACATATGTTAATTTTGTCATATTACAGAAAGAGGCTTATGATCATTCGATCTGTGTATGCAGTCATGCATAGCCCCATACACATGGGGTCTGTTTCTCTAATTCACACCCTGGGGAGGACCCATAGGAGTTTCCCCCTTATGTCTGGGCTCTCTAACCTGTAACCCCACCTTTCTCATTCTCTAGACCTCCAGTCTTTGTTTCCACCACCCGCCCCTGACTCAGAATAGTCTCAGAAGAGTTCTACCATGCTCTCCCACTACATAAAAAACACAATTGGGAAACCTTACTAATAGATCTATCATTTATATCTTTGCTCCTTCAGGCCATGGACTTCTGTACTTATCTCGAAGAGTCTACTGCACAGCATGGTATGCAGCCCCTGACAGGCACCCAACGAAGGACAGGATTCATACATTTAGGTTGAAGTCACATGAAATTATCATTTTTGTAAGTCAAATTGGATAAACAGTGGTAGTTATATAAGTTCTAACCTAATTTTTTTTTTTATCAAATGATTATAAAGTTGCATACCCTAAGCCAGGGACAGTTCTAACCAACTTATAGATACCAGCACCTTTACTTCTCACAACCTCCTCCTAAGGTAGGTACTTTTATTATTCTGATTTTGTAGATGTGGAAAGTGGAGACTAAGAAAGGCACAGTGCAGTAAGTTGCCCAAGGGCAGCCATTACATTGTTGTTTTCATTTTTTTAGAACAATTAAACTTTATAAATTGAGAATATCAGTGTAAATGTACAAATTTCAAATTAGATTTTCCAGCTGTCTCCACTGAAAGGGCCTCAACGCAGGGACACTCCAACAGCAGTGAGCATACCTAGAGCTCCAGTCTTGTGTGCCAGGGCCTTTTCCCACCAAAAGAAGCAGGGCTCCTTGGGAAAACTGGCTAACTCCAAATCCAGTGAAGGGGCAGTACGAAGCAAGCCTATAATGCCTTCTCACTCCACAAAGCAAAGATGGACTCAAAAGTTTCAGTGGGTAAGTCAAAAGAACATAGGAGTTGTTTTGACAGCCTCCCACTTAAATTCAGGACAGTTTCCATATCAAAAGTACTGATGGTAAAAGGATTAGAACGTATTTAATTAAAATAATCCATCAGATAATAAGAGAAAAAATGTAAATAGGTCAGAAGAGAAAACTCTTCTTTATGAGAAAATAGCAAATAATATACCATTTGCATTATTTGTATGAGTAGAAGAAATGATAGATCTTGAAAATCATGATTTTGTAGCTCTTGGTGTTCTAGTTAATTCAGTAAAAAATTGTTAGTGGATGCTAAATCCACTCAGCCAAAGGTTGTTGAGGATCTTCATGCAGCTTAAAGTTCTTTACCCACAAAGCTGGTGAACAAAAGCACAGTGCTAGGCTGGAACTCAAACCTTCATGTGTTTATAACCATGCCTGTCACCAAGAACCACTATGGACTAGATGTTCAGAGAAATCCTACCTGGTCAGGCAGAAGTAACAAGCTGCATAAAAATTAAATATCTTTTAAAGCATATCCGAGGTGGCAGGAAAGTGAAGAAATTCCTCAGAGGACAAAAAGGAAAAGACTGGGAAATTCTTCAGGGTGACTGAGTACGGGCTATGTTTTGCCTGGTGTCAGTCCCCAGGGACTCAAAGTTGGGTTTCGATGAGGCAAAGCCAGGAGTCCAAACTCCTGTAGGCAAATGGGTAATAGATCTGGGATGTTCGTGTCAGGGTGGGATCAGTGATGAAAACAAAAACCGCACCTTGCAGGGGACAATGATGGGGCCACACACCGGTCCTGACCTTGGCTTGAATGGGAAAACAAGAGAACACTTTCCTGAAAATTTCTAACCACAAGCCCACAATCACTCAATTTGGTATTCTACATTAAAGTTACATGGGTTGCCAAAAAAGCCTAAACCAAACTGTAGTTCTCTTTTAAAGGAACCACAGATGACAGGGCTTCCAGGCATCTGTCAGGAGCAAATACAAGTTCTCTGTGGAGGGACATATTTTAAATCCAGACCCCAAAGGATTCCCACAGCTAAAGTTCAAAACAACATGAGCTCAAAAACAAGGACACAAAAACTAACCTGAAGAACAATGGCTGTCACCACAGAGACCTCAGAGAAGAGGGCATTTGATAAAGACATTAACACATCACAATAAAAGTTAATTCACCAGAAGAATGAGTATTTCTAAATGTGCATGAAGCCGGTAACATAACTTTAATATATACAAAGCCAACATAGCATTGTAAGATAAAATGATAAATGCACCATCACAATGAGAGATTTTAACACCTATCTTGGTAATTAATAGATTCGGTGACTCCATCCCTCCAAAAAATTGATAGATCAAGTAATAAAAAATGGTAAAATTAAAGTTTTGAACAACACAATTATATATTCCTTAATGAGCACAAATGGATATCTGATAAATGATAGGTGAAAAATAGAAGGCAAATGAAAAAGAAGTAAAAACAATAAATGTGCTGGGAATAATAAGCCATTTAGGGGAGGGAAAAACCTACCTGACATTGCACAAACACCGAATTATTGATTTCCTTCCCAATCCTCTGTCCTGAAGATCTTTTTTTTCTGTTTATCCTCAATTTTTTAACTTTTTAAAATTGATGTTCTAATACAGTTGTCTCCATTTTCCCACCACCACTTTCCCCCACCCTACCCACACCCACCTCCCACCCTCAATTCCACGCCCCCCCCTTGGCTATGTCCATAGGTAAATGAGTGGATCAATAAACTATGGTACATTTACACAATGGAATACTATGCAACAGAAAGAAAGAAGGAGTTCCTAACCTTCAAGACAACATGGATGGAACTGGAGAGTATTAGGCTAAGTGAAGTGAGTCAGGCAGTGAAAGACAAATACCATATGATCTCACCTCTAAGTGGAATCAAATTAACAAAGAAAACTGGCAAGCAAAATATAGCCAGAGACATTGAAATCAACAACAAACTGACAGTAACCAGAGGGGAGGGGAGAGGGAAATAATGTGGGAAAGAAAGGAAAGGGATGGAAATGAAGATTTTCTCATTGCAGTACTTAGGGCCATTATCAACCCTCTCTTTTTGTCCCACTTCACTTTGAATCAACTAGCTTATCTTGTTGGCTCTACCTTGGAAATAGATCTCAAATCTCATCACTTCTATGGTTATTTTCCAAGCCCTAGCCTGAACTACTTTCAATAGCCTTTTACCTGGTCCCCCATACCCTTTCCTGTTGTACTATGGTCTGATCTCCATTTAAAATATGAGTTATACCATGTCAGAAACACACATCGAGTCCTTACAATGACTTTCCATCTCCCTCAGAGCAAAGGCCAATCTTGACCAAGGCCTACAGGTTTTGACCCCATACCACCCGTCTGATCTTGTATTCTAAGTTCTCCCCTACACCCAGTGTGCTTCAGGTACACGGGCCTCATTTATGTTCCATAATCGTGCCAACCAACTTCCTATCTTTAGAGCACTGCATGTTCTGTTCCCTCATCCTCGGGGCCGTTCCTGCATACAGTCCCATGGTCCATCCTTCCCCCTACACACTTCACCCATCTCTTTCTATCCTATTACACACCTTTGCTCTTTTCCATAGCACTTACCACCACAGGACAAATGTGTGTATTTTGCTTCTTTATTTCTTCTACTAGAATATAAAATATTTGAAAGCAAGAACTTCATGTCTTTCTTCCACTGCAGCATTTTCAGAACCAGTGTCTGGGATATAATAAGTACTCAATTATTCTTTATTTAATAAATTCATCAAGAAATGATAAATAAAATATAGCAGAGTAAACAAGGATGCTTGTGTTATAAAGGCCTGGATTTGGATCCCATATTTGTCATTGGATATGTGAATTTGGGAAAAATCTTAACTGCACTAAGACTGCACTGTCTTGCCTTTAAAAAGGAAATGTAGTGGGGGCTGGGTGGAAAGAACACAGAGTGGGAAATGAAGGACATCCGCAACAATGTCAACAATAAAAAAGGAAAAGTAAATACCCAAATTGCGACTGCAACTTTAGCAATAATAAAAATAGCATGTATATAAATACATTTAATATGTAGGAAAAACTATATACCATACATAAATCACTGTGATTTATAATTACTATGTGCTTGATAAGTAATAGCTGTAATTATTTTTTTATTTTTTGAGACACCTTCCTACTCTGTCTCTCTCTAACATGATCAACCCCAATATGGATGCAAGGCCCTACAATATTGCATAAGAAAGGGAGCTGCCCTGGTGCAGCTGGATGAAATTCTTTGAGTACAGCTCATAGTGCTTTCTCTAGGTGAGTTCAGAGTCCTAGCTTGAATCAATGATTCTGCTTATCACCAGTGTAAGGGAACACCTTCATACATTATCAGATAAAGAACATATTTATAGAGTCGATCATTTAAAGAGTCGACCTTTTGACACTCAGATGTTATGTCATTTGAAATATTAATTTTGCATAACTTAGGAAAAAAACTATCATAAACAAGATTTCCCTGAATAGTATTTCACAACTCAAAATACTAACTCTGACTTAACAATAAGAAAAACAAACAATCAGATTAAAAAGTGAGCCACACAAAGATTTTAACAGACACCTCACCAAAGAAGATAAACAGGTGGCAAGTAAGTGTACATTATCAGGAAAACTGAAGCTCAAACAACAGTGAGATATCCTTACACACCCATAAGAATGGCCAAAATCAGAAACACTGACAACGCCAAATGGTGACAAGGATGTGGAGCAACAGGAACTTTTTCATTCATTGTTGGTGAGAATGCAAAATGGTATAGCCTCTATGGAAAATAGTTTGGCAGTTTCTAACAAAACTAAACATACTCTTACCAGACATTCCAGCAATCATGCCCCTTCATATTTACCCAAAGCAGTTGAAAAATACAAGGTCTGTCCAGAAGGTATCCAGCCATGTAATATGAAAAATAGAGACATTTATTGAATATACAAGGTACAGGAAACATTGTACATAGGACAATGACACCTCAGGCCCCTTCAAAATAGGCACTTTGGGACTTCACATAGTTCTCCTAATCGCTATCAGCTACCCCGCTGCATTTTCCTTAATCTCATTTACAGTCCCAAATCTCTTTCCTTTCAAAGATGATTTTACTTTTGGGAAAAGGCAGAGGTCTTAGGGAGCCAAATATGGGTGTAAGGGGCTGGGTCACCTGGGTGATTTGATGCATCATAAGATGTGATGCACAGGTGGGCACGTTGTCATGATGAAGCTGCCAATCACCAGTTTCCCATAGCTGCGGCCTTCTGAATCACAGTTTCCACAGAGGAATGTTTAAGCTAAATGCAAAATTTGATGCAGGTTCACTGCTCCATCCACTTAGTCATCTTGAATGTGATGGCCACACAGTACACATGCTCACTCAACAGCATCTACCCCATTGACTAGTACAGTGAAGTTGACATTGTTCACACATGCACATTCCAGTTCACTCTCCTTGGCTGCCAGGTTACACCAATGTCATGCAAACCATTCTCATATTAAAAATGGCTGGACTTTTTCCAGACAGACCTCATATGTCCACACAAAAACCTGCACATGGATGTTTACAGCAGCTTTATTCATAATTGCCAAATCATGGAAGCAACTACAATGTCCACCAGCAGATGAATGGATAAATACACTGCGGTACCTCCAAATAATGGAATACTATTCAGTGCTAAAAAGAAATGAGTTACCAAGCCATGAAAAGATACAGAGGAATCTTCATTGCTATTATTTAGTGGAAGAAGCCAATTTGAAAGGCTATACACTTTATGATTCCAACTACACAATATTCTGGAAAATGCAAAACTATAGCAACAGTAAAAAGATTAGTGGTTGCCAGGGGGTGTGGATGGGGGGAGGAAATGGACAAATATGTGGAGCACAGAGAATTTCCAGAGCAGTGAAGATACTCTGTATGATATTATAATAATGGATGCCTACCATTTATACATTTGTCCAAACGTATATTATGTCCAACAGCAAGGGTGAAATATAATGACTCAAAACTATGGACTTTGGGTAATTCTGATGTGTCAGCATGGATTCAACAAGTATAGCAAATATACCACTTTCACGGGGGAAGTCCATAATGTAGGAGGTTATGCATGTGCCAAGGTAGGGGGTAGAGAAAATCTCTATAACTTCCCCTCAATTTTGTTGTAAGCCTAAATCATTGCTCTAAAAAATAAAGTCTTAAAATAAATAAGAAAAATATTAACTTTTAAAACCATGGAATATATTTAGAATTATACTTACTATCTTGTGGGGTGGGGGATAAATGTTTACCGATATTGGTTCATAGTCTGCCTTATTATACTACAGCACAAGAAATTTACTCTGGATATTCAAATAAAGGAGAAAGTTGTAAAATGTCTAATGAATGCAATGTGGATTAGTCCTTTAGAAATGCCAGGACTGACCTCTATTTTTTAATAATTGGCAGTTTTTTAAATGTTGAATGACAACATAAAGGCAAAAGACCAAGAATATGCTATTTATTGTTCTTCATTCAGTGGACTAAAGTATAGTCTAGACCCTATATCATCCATTCAAGTACATATAAATCCTTTACAAGGATAATCCTGTGGATAGCGTACCTATGAATACATACCACACAAAAAAGAACTTTTTAGTTCAGAGGAAGAAGATGATCATCCTCACAATGTTCTAACAGTTACATTTTTAAAGAAGTATGTGTATTAGAAAGCATAGTCTCAGTCTGGCCCCACGAGGGGAGGCAGAGATGAAAATTACAGGTATGGACAAGGCTCAGAGGAGGCAAGTCACTGCAGGCAAAGTGTCAGAATAATTGAATGACTGAGATGGGGCTGGAAACCATGTTTTTCTGGTCCTAAGTATAGAGTCCCTTGCAAAATGCTATGTTGCCTTTTCTTCTTCTTTCATAAATTATAACTATAGTATTCCATCATCAAGCATTTCTGAGAGATTCTTGGTAACAAAAAATTCATTTATTTCCCATGTATTTTTACATATAAAAATGAAAAATAAAGTTCGTGAAATGCATGAGCATATATATATTAAATGTATACTCTGTTAAGTCAATATATATACTTATGTGTCAGTTGTAATAGAAAGAAAGATTAGTGCTATAGGTGACATGGCCTCATAGGAAATGTCATGACCCCCTTCCAGGGCATAGATATTTTTAAAAAATTAAAACTTTGGCCGTGGCTTGTATGTCTCAGTGTATTGAGTACTAGCTTGAGAACCAGAAGGTTGTTAGTTCGATTCCCAGTCAGGGCACATGCTTGGGTTGCACGCCAGATCCCCATTTGTGAGCAGGTGAGAAGCAACCAATTGATATTTCTTTCCCTTTCTTTCTTCATCCCTCCCACTCTCTTTCTCTAAAAAATAAATAAAATCTTAAAAAAATAAAACTTTGGTATTTTTCAGTGGATGTTTGATAGACTGGATAGTTAGTCCATGAAAAAGACAGAACTAAATTTCTGCTCAATAAAGTGAGAGAAACTGAGGATGTTGAGGACAAAAGAGAAAGTCAGAATGCCAGCGAAGATGGGGAGATGCAAAAGGGATAAAAGACAGAGAGACCATGGGAGACTAGTGCAAGAGTGAAGAGACCTCTGGGGATGGATGATCAGTGGGCAATGAATGCCTAATGAATTTCTATAAACTGTGGTTTATGACAGTGAGTTTCAAGTTATTTCTTATATTTCACTGTGCTCACTCTACAGCCTCCCCTAGACGTTCAGGTCTGTGACAGCAACTGCCTTGTGTTCACAGAACGTGGCAGCCGTAACTCAAGAGGGATGTGGGCAGTGTGAGGCAAAGCAGTGTCAAGAGAAGACAGCACCCTCCTGGTCTAGGAGCCATGGGAAAGGTCCAGGGGAGAGCAAAGAAATGGGCAGCGTGGACTGGTCACTCAGGAAAACAGGAGCTCCTACCCGCTGATCTCAGAAAGCTGGGCACTGAAGTTATGGAGACTAGGAACATCTGGGGTACCACAGTACTGTCTCGTCCAGCCTCTCCTAGCTCACTGTCCTAGATCTGTGTCTCCCAGATTTTAAGGCCTTAAAGAAGATGATCTGCAGAGTCTAATTTGAGAAATATTAAGAAATTAGGTTAATTGATCAGTTTGAGTTAATAAAATATAATTAAACATGCAAACTACAATACTAAAATTTCATAGAAGTACTTGTGTATAAGTTCATGGTTATTCACGTAACCCAAAAATGTATGTAGTAGTTTTGTTCCCTCAAACAAACATTTTAGAAGCATTTATAAACAGCTTGAAATCAGCTCCCTCAAGAAATATATCTATAGACCTCTGGATATATATATCCTGATATGAGAAACATTGTTCTGTATCATTTCTCAATCATAACAGACATGTAATCTACTTCTATTTCATAGGCATCTTATCGTTTTTACCAATCCAGCCCCAAACTTACACACACTGGCTTTCTAATCACCCAAGTGCAACAAACATAATGATGCTCTTACTTATTTCCATTGATCTCTACATGTATAAGTTGAGTAAATTCTTATAAAAGTCATTCCACAAAATTTATATAAGGCTTTCCTACAGGCTATTATAGATAAAATAAAGAATAAGATGCAGCACACCTTGAAAATACTTAAATCTGGTTGTAGAGACCTGAGATAAATTAATAATACAGCCTATGATATAACTGAGTATAGTGTTCTACAACTTGCACTTGTTTTTACATTGCTTTGTATTTTTTTATATATTTGACATTACCCATATTTTATTATCTACCTTGTTTCTCAAATCAGGTTTTAAGAAACATGCTATGAAAAACACATGATTAAATATAGCACCTTTTCCTGAACTATAACTTTCTTCAATGTTTGAAGTTGGGGGACAGACTGTTCCTCTGTAAGAAAATTTAATTATTAAGTTTTTAAATTTTATTTTTTATATTTTAAATTGTAAAGATATAGAGAAGAATGTAAAATATATTTTCCCCAAAATCAATCAGAAGCCTTCTAAGGAGTTTCATTTATAGATTCTATCCTCAAACCCATGTGAAGAGGTCTAAAGGATGGTCTCTCAACTGCTATTCAACACTGACCTGGAATTTCTAGCCACTGAGATAGAGCAATAAAGAGAAATAAAAGGCATTTAGACTAAGGAATGAAACACTACAACTGTCTTTATATACAGACAATATGATTGTTTATATAGAAAATCAAATATAATAGAACTAATACTTATTTGGCAAGATTGTATAATAAAAGGTCAACATACTAATATCAACTTATTTCCATGTGTTCAATACCAGGAATGAACAACTGAAATAAAAAACTTGTGCAATAGCATCAAAAATATGAAAGACTAAGATATGAGTCTGACAAGCTGTGCAAGATTTATACACTGAAAACTGCAACACATTTCTGAGTGCCATTAAAGAAGGCATGGCTAAGTGGGTCAGAAGACTCAATGTTCACTGTTAAGAAGTCAATTCTCCCCTTTATCTACAGAATCAATGCAATGCCAATCAAAATTACAGTGGGTTTGTTTTTCTTTAATTTCCTTCAGTTTTTGTAATGAACAAGCTACTAAGACCATGAAAAAGCAAGACAGAATGTGAGAGAACATTTGTGAAGTATATATATTCGATAAAGGAGTTGTATTCGGAATATACACACATGCAAGCATGCACACAGGCATGACTGCAGTTTGTTGTATATAAATCAAATCTCAATAAAAATGAAAACTTACAACAAATTAAATGTGATGATCTCTGGTTTCAGAAGGATTCTTATCTCATTTTAAAAGTCAGTTTTGTGCCCTGACCAGTGTGGCTCAGCTGGTTGGGCGTCATCCCACAAAACAAAAGGTCACTGGTTTGATTCCCAGTCATGGAACATGCTGGGGTTGTGGGTTTGGTCCCTGCTGGGGGTGCATATGAGAGACCACTGATCAATGTTTCTCTCCCTCTCTTTCTCCCACACTTCGCCACTCTCTAAAATTAAATAAATAAAATCTTTCTTTTTAAAAAAAAATAGTCAGTTTTGTGATTCTAAGAACAGGGAAAATAACTTCTACTTTTTTCCCTCTCCACCAAGGAGTGAAAACACCCACACAAATCTTAACAAATATAACAGAGTATCTCAATTAAAAACATAATTATCTCACAAGCAAGAAGTCTTGAAGGAGGATGTGCCAGGCTTGGCAGCTCAATAATGTCATCAGCAATGCAAGTTCCCTCTGTCCGTCTGTTTGGCCATCCTTAGCATGTTGGTTTTTCATTCTTAGGCTTATCACCTCATTGTTAAAGAATGCTACCACATCACATTCTCCTGTAACAGCCTCCTAAGCAGTAAGAAATGAAGGGATGAAAGAAAGGAAACCTCCGTCTTGCAGCACTGTATTTAGATGAAATAAGATCTTTCCCAGAAGTCCCTTGGGTCACTTGTCTAACACTAGACCAATCACTTTCAAAAAGGACTGAGAATACCATAAATCTGGCTTCGACAAATTCAACATCTAGGACAGTTTGGCCCTCAACAAAATCAGGATTCTGTTAACAAAGGAGAAAAAAGGTAAATGACTACTAGGCAAGTGGAAATGTTGAGAATTGTTGGCTAGAAATGTAATTAGAAACTCTGAACAGTGTTTTATATGTGCTCAACTGCCTATCCTCCATACCCTAAAAAAGATGCATGTTTATGAATGTGTAATTTCCATAGAGTCTCTCTAGTTTCTAAAAAAAAAAAAAAGCATTTCTGGTGGGGACTTACAATAAATCTGCTCCAAAATAAGGGTTACATAGTCAAAGTCAAGCTAAAAGAAAGAGAGAAAGAGAGGAACTGTGAAGTGTACAGAGCACCATGTTTGAAGCCCACTGCTGCCACTGAGACATAATGACTTCTGAATCTCAAAGAAACAGAAACAGAAAGATAAGCGTGACTAATAAAACAGCTTCTGATGTGGGCAATACAGGATACGAAACTGTAACTTTCTCTGCAATGCTTATGTAATTTCTGAACATCATTTCATTTTTACTAATGACATTTTCATCACAAACAATTAAAATTAGTTGACATTCTCTGTGCCACAGGGCACTGTGGTTGGGTTCAGTGTGAGATGCCTCAGATTATCCTCTCAAGGATGAGACATCCTGGCTAAGGGTTTTCAGTGTGCTGTGGAATGCTGGGAACTGGATATGGTACCATCATGTGGATTCCAATCAGTCTGAAATTTTCAGTAAAGGCTTATACCTTGTGTGACTGCAAAAAATCATAGAATGACAGTTTCCCCAGACTCTAAACTTCAACAGAAGTCCTAGCCGAAAGCTCTGGGACATGAACAAAACCAAGCATGCTGAGACTGTAAAGAACACAGCCTGGCATTGGAAAACACAAGCTTGATGCCTAACTCCACCGCCCACTGGCCCTGTGATCCTGATCAGCCTCTTTAATCACCCTGGTCTTTGGTTTACTCTTAATTGCATCTGTGGAATGATAAAAGGTGGACTGCTTGGTCTCTGCTATTTCCAAGGTTAAACATGCAAAGGCTCTGACAAAGGAATATTTAGGAAAAGAACAAAACTAGTTAAATAGACAGACATAAATTTCTGGGGGCTTTTGAATATACATCCAAATGTCAAAGGATATTATTTAATAAAGTCTGAAAAAATTATAGTAAAACAAAAATTTCCCTTTTCTATCAATTCCTAAATTTGTTACTTGTCCCAAACATAGAGAAAGGCAGGCGCTGGGAGCACACCCCACCCCCTGCCAAATCCTGTGTATATTCGGTCTAATAGAATCAAACAGCAAAGCAACTTGGAGCTTAAGACCTCAACATCAACATTCAGTCCATGTAACAAGCACCAATATCCTGAAGGCCTTCAATTAGTTCCGTTAAATCTCAAGCTTGCCATTAAGGGCTCAAGAATTAAAATACTGTACATACAATTCTAATTACAGTGCAAGAAACAATAACAAACTAAGAGGGAAAGTTAATCTAGCATTAAAATATTAAAACTATTAAATCAGAAACAGTCAATGTAAAATTTACTCACTTGTAGATTAGCACATTCATTCAACATTCTGAAATATAAGGATCTATAACCTACAATTATCACTCATGATTCCTGACCTACTTCTGTGGGGTAACATGCACGGTGGAATCCGCCTGCATCACCCAGAAAGTAAGCAGATGCCGTCACAGTAAGTGCCCTGTAAATGTTCAGCAGAAGAGTATGCAGACCGGCCTCTTATCCATCCATCCATAACAAGTCACTTAAACATTTAAACACCTCTTGTGATTTTTCACAAAGCGCTCCAGTCACAAATTATCTTCTTAGGATAATATGCAGGTCCTTTAATTCTGAATGACTTTCAAAATCTAAGATATTAAATAAACAAAATGAGAAAAAAGCATCAGTCTAGCTGGGACCCCAGCCAATGCAAACTTCACTTCCTGGAAACAAAGTCAGAATTCCAGCATCTCACAGTGAGGATGGCAACACTCACCCCAAACATGAATCAGTGTGGATATTACCATGCAGATCACAGAGGACTGCAGGAAAGGGGCGCTGCAGGCCTGAGGGAGGGAGCAGAGACTGCCGCCTTCAGGAGAGTCTCTGGAAGGAAAGGCACACTGCTGGACGGCTGGAGCTGGCGGCACCCTTACGCTCATTCCCTGACACTCATTGTCTGCTTCACCTTATGAAAATGCTCTCCAAACCCAGTCATAAAGGCTTTTTACTTTGAATTTACAGGCTTTCAAGCTTATTTCCCTTAATACTTAATATGTGAAGCACTGTTACACCCTGCAACATCTACTCTTTCTCATTAAAGAATCCCAAAACTAAACTATGGTCGTATGTAGTCGAGCAGTATACCAAAACATTAATGTGTATCAGTTTGTCAAAGTTATGCATTTAAAAACCACTGATTATACACAGTAGTTATCATATACCTACATTTTATAAAACTTATAAGATAAACAGAAACTTTGAGGCAGAGGCTATTCAGACAAGAGTATAAAATACTTTAAATGCTAAAATAAAAAGAGTATAAAGTTATAAAGACAGCCTGAGCAGTTTGAGAAACAACCATAATATCCTTTTCAATTTTTGTTGAATAAAAACTTGAACTTCCTGCACACAACTTTAATCTATTGTTTAATTCCGGGTCAAAGTAAAGTAACCCAAATATGCACTCTGTTATATAAAAGGCCCAGAGGATGAAATTACATCTCTCTCTAATAAGGTACTTTGAAATCCTATAGTCGAGTAACTTAGCAGCCAAATTATTTTTCTTCCGTTAATGCAGATTGAGCATTAATAATAACTGGGAGAAAAACAAACATGTAAAATAAAGTGTTTCACACCTTTGCTTGAACTTTCTTAAATGACCCTGATCTATCAACAACTTTAGTACAAAGTAAAATAAAATTATTTCATTAATTCCCAAATAAAGCAATAATTTAATATAGTATTCCAGGGGCTGATTTTAATTTCCAGATGTTAAAAACATGTATATAAAAGTATTCAAATTTTAGCGTTGAAGTTAAAAATGAATCAAAAGCCTTATTTCAAAACACCCTGCTATTGCACTGATCTTAGCCTGATAAGGTACCGAAATCCTCTCCGCCTCTATTTTTTGTCTGGAAAATAAAGAACTTTCTTGATGTAATCTCGATGAAACAAGTCCTGCAGGCCTTCGGATCAAGTATGTCAATGTGAAAAAGAGATAAATTGGACAAGACATTTAAAGTAAAGAAATGTAAGTGTACCTTTGTCTTCTTCTAAAAATCCTGATGTGGAAAAAGCCAGTATAGACTCCCATTTTTATCTAAGTCCCGCTTTTTATCCGTAGTTTGAAAAACAAATACCACCTATTTTATAGTCCTCAGTCTACCCCTTTTTTCACACCATGTCTGATGTGATAGATCTGCACATTAAAGAAAATAATATAAAACATGAACACAAATCAAATCTGTTTTGTTCTTGTGTATAAAAATTCAAAACATCTCGAAGTTTTGGTTGAAGGAGTGAGTCAGGAATGAAAAATTAGGGCTCCTTCCCAGCAGGGACCCCTAGTACATAGCATCATCAGCTCAGGGGCCAGAGGGCCTGGATTAAAACCCTGCTCACCTGCCCACTAGCTGAGTGACCCCTCACTACAAAGTGAGGGATAATAATAGTGTCCACCTCATCAAAGTGTTGTGAGCATTCAACGAGCCTGTATACATAAAGCACTTAGAAAGCCCAAGTGAGGACTACGTGTCAGCAGGAAGCAGCTGGCACTCACAGTCCAGCTCTAATCCACTGTTCACGTGTGTTGTCCACAGCATTTTGGGCAAAATAATGGAAGCTAAGCAAAGAAGCAGGCGATGTTTGCCTTTCTTTTTTACCTCTCCTTTGCCTTTTTTTTTTTTTTTTTTTTTGCAAACCTTCCACCCTTTCATCAGGGCTCCTGCCAAGAGAGTTAGTTACCATGAACTTCGTAACATAGTAACCCTTACAAGAGTATTTGTGTCCTAAAAAAAGTCTGAACACAGAAATCAATCCTTAATCCAAGAAGATATGAAATGATGGAATTTCACGTACTTTGAGAGAAGTACTTTTTCCAGTCTGACTCTGTTGTTAAATTAGACCCAATCACATCTAAATAAATAGGTTCTTCTTTTCGTTGGATATATGGATATCCAAAGAAAACAGAGCAAGCAGTTTCTTCCAAAGACGAGAGGCATTTTCATTAACCACAAGTGTTTATTTTTCTCTTGTCTCTTCTTAATGGTTTCAATGCAAAAAAATAAACTTTCAATGCTAACACAGTCTTAAGTCCTAGTAAGTGGGACCTACTCTGCTAAAGGAAAACTTAAAATGTCACTTCATAATTTATGTATTGAGTTCTAGGAGTTCACCTACCATTTTTAAAAATAATGGCCATTGTTAATCTTCTTTAAACTCCTTAAATCCATAGTCCTACCATGCTTCAATCCACCTCATGACCTTGCACGTACGAATGTACTTCCCTACCTTACCAAAATCAAAACAAAACAACAACAACAAAAGAATGCCATCAAGGGACATCATCATCCCAATGTTGTTTTATTTATTCCAACCTCCACTGAGCCCCAGTATCCCTTCTGCAATAATTGGTACCATTCTCCACTGGATCTTCTCTCGTCCTCAATCACACTCAAGCCCCCTCTTGTTTGGAAAAGCTGCTCCCTTAAATTACTGTTGTTTTTCTTCTTTAAAACGCAACGTCTACCTCTTACTTCCTCTTCATTTTCTCTGTGTTGAGCTCTGAGATATCTCTTCTTGCCACAACTCTAATGGAGCTGTACAGCAAAGGGCCACCAATGACCTTCCAACCAACAAATGAAGCAGCCTTTTTCTCAGGCCCCATTCTTCTTGTTTTCTTGAAATGTCAGACAGTGATGGACAATCCCTCCTGAAAGTTGTCTTGGCCACTGGCTCTGAAAACATTATTACCCTGATCTTCCTTTTGTTTCCCTTCCTCTCTCTACTCCGTCTCTCCTGATCCATCTAACTCCATCCACTTCAAAGCTCTTTCCAGTCTGGTCTCAGAACTTCTCAGTGAGATTTTCCACGGCTCTACATTTTCATCCTCACAGAGCTTCCGATCCAGCAATTCTAATCCATCCAAAGTTCCTGGGCAGGCCTTGCTACCTTATATCTGGCAGTTCCGAGCCTTATTCTTGCTCTTCACCAGGCCAGGTTAGGTCCTGTCATACAATCTCATTCCCTCTTTCTAGACCTAGTTAAGAAATGGCCTAGTTTATCTGTAATTCTTTCATTGCCCTTTCTTGAACAGACTTTCCTCACTGATAGCATAGCGCTTACTATTCTATACAACTTGACAATGCTGTTGTTTTCTTGCTTAAATTCTGTATTACTATGAGTTTGTCTTCTCACTCTAGTTTCCTCGATGGTTTAATATAGCATACTATAGTATATGTTCAGGTAAACCTCCTCAGGTAATTTGCAGAGAATGAATGTATGAACAAATAACTCATTGAAAGCAGACATAATATACTTCAGTGATTCTTACCTCCCTCAGAAGACATTTTTGATGGTCAGTAATGACAGAGTAGAGGAAGTAAGGAGGAGCTACTGACATCTAGTGGGAAGATACCAGAAACACTTCTAAACATCATATAATGCCCAGGCCAGCCCCCTACTCTAAAGAATTATAGCCCAAATGTCAATAATGCTGAAACTGAGCAAACCTGATGTAGGACAATTCTTTGTTAAGTTGGAATGCTAGAAACGTCATATCTACAAACACAACAATGAGAAAATAATAAACACATGGTGACTGTTTTCTTCTAAATATGTATGGCTTCTTGTTACTTTGACCAAATAGGCAAAGCTAATGATGCCCTGATACCTAATCAGCTGCATGCTGGCTCCTGCTCCCCTGAGACAGGTGAACTCAGTAACCAGTAACCCACACATAATGTGATTGTGGGAAAATGTGGAAGAAAGCACATCAAAGGGGAATTCACTGACTATGGCCAGGCCTTTAATTGATTTTTATCTAGGCTTTCTCTCTTAGTGATCTCAACCAATAGCATTTCTTTAAATACCAGTGATACCCTGATTCAGTCTCTCAGATTAATGTTTAAAGCCCAATCTTCTCTCCTGAGTTCCAAATGGTTATATCTAACTGCCCAGCATTTCCACACTTACGTCTTATATCAGGCAAAACTCAGTGTGTCTCTATTAACTCAGCTGCTAAATACTCTCCTGGGAATCTGTCCTCCGTGCAGTGCTTCAGGAATCCAGCCTCTTCAGTCTTGGCACACTGCAAGTTTAACCTGGGGCTTCCTCTTCACTCTTCATGCTGGGGAACATGGAGACCAACGAATAGTGAGGAGGCTTCTCACTACCTCAGCCTGGAAATAATATGCATGTCACTCCCCCTTGTGTTTCATTACCTAAACTGGTTATATGGTCCTGCATAAGTGAAGGGGGCTAGGAAGTGCAGTCCTTGTTGCAGCAAAAAAGGGTGTTTGAAACAGAATTGGTGAAGACAGGAATGTCTCTGCCATCACGTCTAAAATTCCTCATCTCCACCCTCAATCTTTTCCTTCTAAGTCATCCCATGTCAGTGACAGCCATCCCATTGCTCAGGAAGATCTCAAAGCCATCTTTGACTCCACTGTTTCTCATAATCCACATTAAAAATGTATCCTCACCCCCTCCCCTGCTGTCTTGTCCTTAGCACATCTGGATCTGTACAACAGCCTTGTTTCTGCCCGAGTCATCATACCGAATTTTGTCCACATTGCAGACGCAGTGATCTTTCGAAAACTCAAGTCGCATCATGCCACCCTAAGCTCCTCCAATTGCTTCACACACTGCTTGGAGAAAAGTTCAAGATCTTACAATGCCTAAAAGACCCTACACCATCCATACTCCTCCACATCCACATCCTGATTCCTTCCGTATCTCCGTGTTGTTTTCTCCACCACCGCTGCCAACACTGGCCTTCTTTTCACTTCTCAGACATACCACGCAAGCTCCCACCTCAGTGTTTGTGGTTGCTGTTCCTTCTAAACCAAAATCCACTCCCCACCCCAATATTCACACGACTCACTCTGCCGTCTCCTTCAAATCTTTGCATAAATGTCACCTTCGCAGTAAGCTCCTCCTGACTACTCTCCAAAAACTGTGGCTTCCCCCACCCTGGGGAAGCTTTCTGAGGAAGCTTGTCCCCAGAGCTTCTTATTCTCCTGCCTGTTTTATTTGACTTCTCTCCTGCATTTATTACTCTCTAGCACACTGTATTTATTTGTTTGTCTTTCCCCACTATAATATAAGCTCCGTGAAAATAACAATGTGTCCATTTTGTCCATCAAGTATTTCCAGCACCTAAAACCACACTTCCAATACATCTGTCCTCCACAAATATTCACTGAATAAATTAGTAGCCACTGTCCAAATCTCATTTCAAAATAACTTTAGAACTTGACATAACATCTTGCAATCTTATATTAAACTAAATTTTGGGGAAGGCAGGAATTGTATTACATTTATCTTTCAATCCTTAGTTTAGCAGAGCTCCTGACAGAGAGTGAGGAATCTTTAAATATTTGTTTAATTGAATTGTCACTCAACTTTCATACATTCTGCTGTCTTATGACTGCCTGTTCAAAATATTTACTGATAAAGGCTGTGCAGTTGATTCGTATTCGTGAGAGGATATCTTACATTTCTCACCAAGACTCATCATATTTAAACCCTTTGCTCTTTGTTTAAATAAGCTGAAATCAAGTTGAGTGTTAATGGATACTTTCAAAGCACCAAATGTATTGAAGGGTCTGAAAACCATTTACGTTGATCCAAGCAGGTAAGTTGTCTCCTGTGTAGCAGTGTGGACTCCGGAATATTTCTCCATGAGCTCACCTTCCATCAGCATAGCTCTCCAGCTACCACGGCCTTGAATGAGAGCAGCTTCCACGTGTTCTTCTTTGGGCTGGGGCTGTGACAGAGCCCGCCACACAGCATTGCTTTGCCATTACCACAGGTGAATCACGTAAGCCCTGAGTATGTGGCCTATCAGTGGACGGAATTGTAAGTGTTATGTGTAATGTAATAACACATTGGCGGCTACTAAGTACTGAAGTAAAGTGAATGTTACTGTTTTTTATCAGTGAAATTTTCCATTTGCTGTATACCTCATAGGAAAAGTTATATTACTTTCATTTTTCTCATTTTTTAAGATTATAAGGTGTGTTGGGGGACTGGGTGAAAACTATGAAGGGACTGAGAAGTACAAATTGGTAGTCACAAAACAGTCATGGGGATGTAAAGTACAGCATAGGGAATATAGGCAATAATATTGTGATAACTATGCATGGTGCCAAGTGGGTACTGAAAATATCAGGGGGAATACTTTGTAAAGCATCTGATTACCTACCTACTATGCTGTACACCTGACACTAACACAAAAGGATACTGAATGCAAACTGAAAAAAATAAAATAAAAAACAGATTATAATACAAATATATATATAAAAGCATGAAGTAAACAGGTTATGTTTCTATCATAAACAGCTGTTTCCACTACATATATCATAGCTTTTATTTGTGACTATACTACTCAAACGAAGTGCTCAAAGCTGCTGACAAAGCCCAGGACCAGCAGGCACGAGACTCCGGTGCCATCCTCCCTCCTGCCCACATCCATGGAAGACTGCTCTAACTAGATAACGTTACTTTTCCAATGAGCCAGAAGGTGGCTTAGGTTCCTTCTCAGCACAGGCAGCTGCTACCAATTGATTACAGCTGACAGAAGAAAAGGCTAATATTTATATTCTCAATATTAGAAAATGGAATGCAATCACAATCCATATTCTGTATAATATGGGCTTCTCCCTCTCTAAATACATGTTCCAAAATTTATTTAAAAGTTTTAATAATTAGCCCTGACTGGCATGGCTCAGTGGATTGAGCGCGGGCTGCGAACCAGGCATCGCAGGTTCGATTCCCAGTCAGGGCACATGCCTAGGTTGTAGGCCATGGCCCCCAGCAACCGCACATTGATGTTTCTCTCTCTCTCTCTCTTTCTCCCTCCCTTCCCTCTATAAAAATAAATTTAAAAAATTTTTAAAAAAATTCTAAAAAAGTTTTAATAACTAAATTGGAATTTGAGAAAATTATAGAGGATAATAATTCATGGAATCTTCTTATGAATCATTAAAAACTCATAAAAGATATAAAAATTCAGTTAAAACTTATTTAAAAGAATATATTTCAATAACTAATAAAAATTAACATAAAATATATCTACTTTGTAATTTCACAGTGTAGGTACTCTATTATATGGCTGCAAATTAAAACTGTAATAGGCCATTGGGAGTTACAGTTCTAAAAGTAATTTAGCTCTAAGCAGAATTCCATTGAACTATGAAGTATGTTGTCCACTTGGATGGTATAAAAAATACATGTTGTAAACATAATTCTTTTGACCAGTGTAAAGGACATGTTGTTCCAAGCAGACTTGTAGCCTCAATTAAAAAATATCTGATTTTGTTTAGATTTTAATGAAATACATTTAAGAATAAAAGTATGCATGCTGCTCAAACTGATTTAGAGTACATAACAAAAAAACAATAGAATAATAATACTTCATGATTGCGATAATGCCACATTATCAAAAATGAAAAAGATCATTTAAACTGAAACTAATCAAAATAATTATTTCTTAGCATAGTGTTTAAACACTGATAGAAATGATGATTTTGAAGCTCTACACCTAGGTTATAAGTTGGATGGTATATTCAATTCCATACAACAGCTAGAAACCTGTCTACATGGCTCAGACAGCAGCACAGGTTTTAAAGATGCGCCAGTGGCTACAGTCAGAGATGATACTATAGAATCTCTCTGCATATACTACATAGAGTATTATATATAATATAGAGTATTAATCTAAAGTCATTTGGCAGTCTAAGGGAGAAAAACAGGGGCAACAAGATTAATTTATTAAAATAACTAGAATTTTAATACATGTTAATGTTACTAGGGCTTATGTAACAAAATGAATACTATTTATATCAACAAATAGATATGAATTTCTAAATGTGTTGTTGCAACACATCAAACAACATGAATCCAACAGATGTGAATTAATTTAGACCTAACTAAAATATGTCATCAATGATATAAATTAACTGATTCAGTAACAATATTGACATACATGGGGATATTCAGGCTCTTAATATTTAATATTGGGAAAAGCAATCCTACTGGAAACTGCAACTTATTCATTTTACCTCATTTTACTTAGTCACCACAAATGTTTTATTAGATAACTTATAGTACTTAAAATTAACAAAAGATTTGTTTTCAAACCTTCTGGCTTGATGATAAATTTAGACTAATCTCCCTCTCTCATGTATATATGAATGAATCAGACCTGAAAAAACCTTTTTGGAAATATTCAACATCACCAAAATAGAACTTTAAAATTTCTTGATGTATATGAATTCTTAAAAATAACAAATATTACTCAGTATTTATTTGAACACAGGGAATATAACATTTTATAGTATCAAAGGAACTTTGGATTATTTTATAGATACTGATATGTATAATCTAGATTCATACTTATTTCTATTAATGAGAGCAACATTTAGTTAAAAACTGTATAAGCTATTATTGGATATAATTTAAACTGCTTCTTAATACATAATTAAGTCCTAATACAGAATTTCAGGCAAACGTAAAAGTTAAATCTTACTTTAATTGCTTACCTCTTAAAATTCCCCAGGTCCTCTAATCCAGACTGTAAAATAGATACAAATATACTACAAAAAAACAATGTTTAAGGGCCAAACTTTGTTTTGATCACATGCTGTTAAATTGATATTACACATTTTATGCAATTTTTAAAAATGTAACTCAAACATGAATTCATAACTCAGTAATCCATTCTGACAATACCATTTTGGCTTTCTAAAATCTGTCATGCTATTCATTAACATACCTCACCAACAGCATGTAAAAGCTTTTGAAGGAAACGTTTATTGATTGTCTGCAAGAATTGTGCTAAGGAGGATACAAAACGAACGAGACCTGCTATTACTCTCAAGTAGCTTATAATTCAGTGTAGAGGCAAATACACAGTTAAGACTGTAGTTCCATGGGGTAAGTCCTGGGGCAGAGGTAAATGCCCAAAGGTAGGAAGCACACTGCAGAGGCCCCAACCCAGCGTGGCTAACAGCGTGGGGAAGGAGGCAGTCTGACAGGCTTGTTCAAAGTGAAACCTATATTAAGTCTTCAAGATTTACAACTTATCCTGGTGGGAAAGAGGCCCGTCTGGGGAGAGGCTATAGAATTAGCAAAGGCATAAAGACCTCAGAGAACCTGTAAGACTAAGGGATCCAAAAGAAGCCAGAAATAAGACTGGTGAGTCACAGGTAAGCAATTAAGTCTGTGTGCTTCACAGCACACTTGGGACCTTCTCTTCAGGGCAAGACAGGGTCTGGGAAGGGTATTAAGTAGAACGCTGAAGCGATCAGGTATGTATTTTAGAAAGACGACTCTAGAAGTAACTTAAAGCAGAAAGGGATAGTCAAGAGGTGATATAAAGATCAAAAATAAGGAATTGAAGCAAAGACAACAGCCCTGAGAGATATTAAAAGTCAAGAGTGGGCAGGACTTTGAGAGGGGGATGAAGGAGAAAAGGATGACTGCCTCTTTTCTGACTTAACCCACTCAGTAGTTGATGATGCTGTCCCCTGAGATGGGAAGTAAGGCAACAGGGGAGAAAGGGAGAAAACTGGAAGAGAGGAGAGCTGGTGAGTTCATTTTTCATCTACTGAGCTTGCAGACCTACGTACTTCCAGGCAGGGATGCCACCTGAAGGTTGTTGTTGCAAGAATAAATGCATACTTATTAAAGACCAGCTGAATTTGTCAGGTAATTGTAATAGCAGCTAACACAACGTTATCAATCTAAGCGAAGCAGATGCTAAGTTTTTCATGTAAGTTCTTTTTATTATCCTCCCCACAATACAGATGACAAGAGTTTAAGTGATTTCCCAAATACTACCAAGTGTTTAAGTGTCTGGGATGTCTGACTTTAGAGTTCAATTCCTTACCCATTACATTATGTTGTGTAATGCAAGATCCATTACAGATTTTTGGACCAGATAAAAGTGGGTTCCATTCTAATCTCTGCTACTTAACTGCTGTTTGACCTGGTCCATCTCTAAGCCACAGCTTCTTTTTCTGCAAAATGGTGAATATAACTACGACATTGCGAGGGCATAATAAGGATCAGAGAGAAGGCACAGTGAACGCTGGATGGAGTGTGCAGGTGCAATGAATGGCACCAGTTGTTGGGCCTGTGCCTAGAGAAAGAATTCTCTAAGTAACACAGCTATAATGAAGTGAATTCCTTTTCATCTCATTATGCACTTTCTTTTAATCCCACCCTAATTGTTCTACATCTTAATAAATGCTATGTATCTTTTTTTAAAAAAGTTTGGAGACAGGAAATATATTCTGCAAAATTTAAAGTAATTTAAAGATTTCCTTCAAATGGAAATCATTTTAATGTAAGGGGGGAAGGTAATTCTGACCTTTTTTGACATATCTGTGGTGATGAATGCCAAAATAAGAAAACTCAAAAGTGGTGAGTCATGTTGATGTCATGAAGAGAGCTTTGGACTTGGAGTCAGAAGACCTGTGTGAAGTCCCAACTCTGGTGCTTACCAGCCACGCCAATGTGGGCAGCTCATTTAACAGTCCTAAGCATCCCTTTGCACATGAACAAGATCAAGAGATTGGCCTATATGGTCTTCTATGTCTGTGGATGTTGAAGAAGGAGGAAGAATCTTTAATGTTCATATTGACAAAATTAGAGCCCTTAACCCAGTAACGCTTGACATAAACTTCATGCTTCCTGTGACCTAATTCAGGAGCACTCATTCTTGATGTCCTGACCAACCACACTCCACGGATCAGCAGCTTCCAGTCTGGCTGACCAGACAATAGCCCCCCTCAGGTGAAGAGTTCAATGTGAGTAAAGGGAAAGAGGAGACAGGGAAGAGCACGCTTTTCTTCTCTAGTCTCTTCCATTCTCACACAAATTCAGCAGCTGAGTTCAAGCTGAAAGGCCAGAAGGTCACCCTAGATTTCTGGTTCTAAACCTGGCTGTCCATTAGAAACACCGAATACTTTCTAAAAATTTAAATATTGAGCTCCACAACTCTAAAATAGCATTGAGAGGAAATTATATTCGATCTATAAGTGCTGAGTTTCATTTTGCAAAAGGTGGTATGAAGTACCTTGAGTAATAATAACCTCACTCTAATATTGAACATGAAAACATATTAATTTAACTTCCACTATATTAAAAATGATTCATTCTTGAGCACATACATGTCCTAGAGAGATCCACTGGATCAACCATCCTAGACTCTGCCTGCTTTAGCTCTGAAAGTTCCATGTCTTGGGAAACCCCTGGGTCAATCTAACAACACACACGCATGGGCACACATGTGTGCACACACATGCATGCAAACATTTAAGTAACCCCTAGTGTGTTAGAACAAAGCACAAATCAACAGTAGCCCTCTCATGGAGCATCACCATTAAGAAAAGAGCATCATTCACTCAGGTACATTCATGGTCACACCTATAGACCTCTGACACCACTGGGATCCATAACTGTGCAAGAGCACTGGTGACCTATCATCAGGCTACCATCCATTTTTCCAGAGTCTATACTATGAATATTTAAGTTCAATAACCGACATTTAAAAAATAAACTACTTTGAAACCCTAGCCTCCCAAATGCCACTTGTCTTCTTTTCCAAAAGGCTCAGGAAATTTTTAAAGAGTAACATCTCTACCATTTGACAGATTTTTTACAGTTTTATCTTTTCTTACATTTTGATTCTATGTGAGAACAAAAAATTATATGATATATAATGAAATTAAACAATGGTCAAGTATATATTTAAAGACCCTTATTTCTTTTAAATGGGATTATAGTAAAATTAAATCAACTTGGAATGACGTGTATAGATCAGGACACATATACCTCTGTATTTTAAAATTGAACTCATCCAAGAAATCTTTTCTAGAACCACATTACTATACACAATCACACTGCCCTCTATTACCTGATAGAAACATTAGACTTTAAGATCAACTCATGATCACACAAGCCAATAAAAATGATCATCAGTCAGCATAACACACACTTGGTGGGTACACATGTCTCCTTACTCGTGACATCACTAGTTGTCTGTGAACAGAGTAGCTTGGGCCAAAGTGGGCAGTGGTGTGGGAGTCTGAAGGAAGACCTCCCACTGACCCCAGCTCTGCACAGTGAGGAATTAGTCTCATGGAGACACTACTGATGAGTTAGAAGGAAAGGCCATGTAAATCCTTTCCCTTTGAGAAATCAGATTCTTAGAGTGACTGTCACCAATCCTGTGCATTCTTCACTCTGCAAAGAGCTTAGCAAAATAAGGAAAGCCCCTGAGGACTGTGTTTGCCATCTTTAAAGTGAACAATAAGCATGCTAGTAAAATATTTTCTCTTTTTATGCTTCTGACATTCAACAATAGATGCACTATCTAAGCACATTTGGAATAACATTAACAAAGGAGGTATGTGAAATTGTTTGTACTGTATAAAATACTTAGCATGATTTCAATTCCCTACTCTTTCTACCAGTGGTTTTACAGATACACAATCAAGGAAGACCACAATCGTAAGACAAACACCATCAATTTCCAAAGGTTTGTTTTATCACCTTAAAGAAAAGTTCCAAATCAACTAAAAAAACATATTTTTTTAAAAACTTGCTTTTTAAAATATATTCATTTTAGTATAATTCTGAGTGGTTATACCATAACTTTGTTCAGCAAACTGAGATTGAATGAAGACTTACTGATTGTTCATTTAAATCCTGGGAGTCTTCCATGTGGTTTTCTCACTTCTCCTGCCACTCCCAAGTAGAAGCAGCTTCCTTCAATTCAGAATGGACTATCTATAACAAAGGATGGAAATGAAAGGAAAAGAAAATGTTATCTTTTCCATTTATTTGTAAAATTATCAAAACACACTATGATTCATGTGATAGTTGGTAATCTACAGAATTATTTTTAAAGAACAAAATTCATTACTATTGTCCCCATATATGATAGAAATAATGATCCTGAAAGTCACATCATGGTTAAATTGAGATATGCAAACAGCTGCTCAGCAGCCCTACAGATAAACAGAAACATCTAAGGGCAATTTTGGAGACACAGTCTGAACAAACAGGACACTATTTTCCTGAGACAGAGTCTGTCACTGAATAATTAATGGATTAGAAATTCAGAGTCTGCATTAACCATTCATTTTATAAAGCACATAAAATCAGGAAAGTGCAGTGTGTGTTTTAATATGACAGCTTGCTATTCCAGGAAACTTTGTCTGAATTAACAGATGATCACTATTCGTGTCTGACGAATACAGTGTTATAAAATGCATTTCCAATTTAAAAAAAAATAAAAGTAAGACTTATGATAAAAAAGTATTACAAAATACTTTTACTTGGTTGGGCAAAAGTAGGTTTACAGTTGTTCATATGGAAAGTAACACAATAATTAGTAAATAATAATATGAGAATAAACTCTATATTTTGCATACTCACAACTGTAAACCTACCCTTTCCCTACCCTGTGTATGGAAAGGAGAACTGGTCCATCAGCTATGGTAAGACAATCAATTTACTATTCAAAAAAGTTAATCTTTACTCCATACCATATATTAAAAATTGCCCCAGCAAACTTAAAATTTTAAAAGACTTTTAAAAAAGGCATATATTTTTAAATTCCCAAGTAGAGAAGGATTTTATAATAGAAGCATGGAATATAACACAAGAGAGCCGAACCACTCCCTTGAAAACACACACACAATAATTAATAATAATAATGAATAATAATATGCATGAAAATATCCCCTGGTGACCAGGACCACTCCAGCTCAGGCTCGCTTTGGATGTGGTGGCACCAGTGTGGGCCACTAGTCCAACCGATGCTGACCTGCCAAGACTCTGCACCTGCCTGACTCTCAGTCCCTCCCTCCATGCTCCCAGAGGAACTGTGGCTGATAATCTTTAAAAACATTTTCTTCTCACTATCTGGATGACAAACTAGCTAAGTGCTCCCTTGAAACAGAGAATCGGATGCTCCTTTTCCTTCTAACAGATAAATGGTTAAGGTGGATGGTCAAAACACTGTACTGGATTACAAAGGGAAGGGACAATAGACTCAGCTACAGAAAAACAACATGAAAACTTTGCATTTCTGAATAGAGAAAAATATTAATGGTCAAAAAAAGTGAAAGGACACAATAGGTTACAGAAAATATCTTCAGTAAATATTATAAATATGACACTGAGAAGAAATAGGTCAGAAAAAGTTTAACGGCATATTAAATACTTAAACAAGGGTATGGAAACATAAATCATTATAAGAAATTGTTTACATTTACTTACATGGGAAATGTAACATATGGAAACAAACAAATATATGGAAAAGTGGTTACTCTTGCAGTTGCCAAAGTATGTAAACTTAAGCAACAAATATACATTTTGGACTGCGTATATATATTCAATAAATGTAATACCTATTATGATAACAGATACAGTAAAAAGAAATGGTATCATCATTCAATTACTAATGATAATGTCAAGTTCTCTAAAGCTTTTAGAAAGCAATCTGTCACTGCACTTTATTTTTTTAATCTTCACCTGAGGATATGTTTATTGATTTTAGAGAGAGAGGAAGGGAGAGAGAGAGAGATAAAGAGAAACACTGATCACTTGCCTCCCGTACACATTCAGACCAGGAATCAAACACACAACTGAGACATGTGTCCTGACCAGGAATCGAACCCATGACTTTTTGGTACATGGTATGACACTCCAACTGAGTCACCCATCCAGGGTTGTCACTGCATTTTTAAATGCTATAATTATGTTTAAACTTTTTTATCCAATATTACCTAACCCCCCCAAAAAAGTCACAAGGTATTTACTACAGTTTTATTCACGATAATAAAAACTAGAGACATCCTTATCTTTGCAGTGGATTAAATTATGGTCAACCAATTTAATATAATGTCATTTTATGTCCAAAAATAATTATTAAAAATGAAAAGTGAAAATTATTGTGTTAAATGAAAAAATAGGAACAAAAAATTTTAGCTATGTTAACACTAATGTACCTGAATTTTGATATGGCTTAAAAGGCAAAATAAAAATAAAAATGTTATTATTAAGCATGATACCTTTGTTTTCACATACCTTGATTATTGTTGATTTTGTGTTGTCTGTGCAATAAATAATTTTAAGTTTTTCCACTATAATACATGAGGCATATGGTAAGTAAAATCAAATGATGCTAAGATGGTTTTAAAAGATCACTTGAAGCTATAAATATTATAGTGGAGATGAACTTTCCAGGTAGATGCATCTCCAAGTGGGCCCTGTGGCTTCTTCTACGTGGATTAAATCTCAAAGCCAGAGTAACCTATTTAAGGGTGGGCACTCTCGATGTTATTTATTAGTGTTATCTATAGCACTTAGCTCAATGCCTGGAAGCATTAAGAGTTTAATAAATATCAATTTGAATGAATTACACAATTATTGGCAGACAAAATCATATATAATGTATCAGACAATGTGAAGGAAAAAAGTTAAGAGCCAGGTAATTGAACTTTTGAAAACCCTGTCTCAAATATGTGCCTTTTTAAAGAAAATTCTGCTTTGTACTACATTTTTCAGGTACATAACTGACTTCATTTTATTTGCACTTTGTATAAGGGCAGTAAGAATAAAATATTGGGGGTAAATTTCACTGGCCAAATGGGAATACTTTAACTTTTCAGAAAATTCAATATTGAGAATTAGTCCACCAGATATTTTCCTACTCACCTGACCTAATAATAAAATATAATAAAATTACTATTGAAAACATTCTAACCAATTGTTTGCTTACAACACAGCATGCTGATTTAGTTTCCTAGGACTGCTGTAAAAGAAATAATAAACTGGGTGGCTTCGAGCAACAGAAAGTTATTCTCTCACAGCTCTGAAGGCAAGTCCTAAATTAAAATGTTGGCAGGTCTCTGCTTCCTCTGGAGGCTCTAGGGAGAAATGCTTCTTTGTTTCTTCCTAGCGCCTGGTGTTGGCTAACAATCCTTGTACCCCTTGGCCTGTGGGTGCATCACTCCAGCTTCTGCCTCTATTGTTGCCTGGTATTTTCCCTGACCACTGCTTCACATGGCTTTGCTCGGCATGTAGGTGTCTCAGTGCCCGAAGTTCCCTCTTCGTATATTCGCACCAGCCATTGGTGTAGGCCCATCCTAATCCACTAAGACCTCACCTTAACTTGACCAGTATCTGCAAAGACCCTGTTTCAAAATAAGGTCATCTTCACAGGTGAGGAGCATGTTGTTTAACGAAAATGATTGAACCACAACACATACAGTTATCACATTAAATTCATTTTTTAAGATGCAATCGGCATTTCAATGTAGTATTACCAGAAGGGGCAGATGAGAATTAAAACAGGATACTGGTCATTACGAAAGAAGTCATCATTTACTGGAAGGGTCACCAGAGCACTGGTGATAACTCGTGTGAAATTAAAATTAAGACCTCAGGAAAGGTACTGGAGCATTAGAGAATTAATCAGAAACTAGCCTCTTTTGGTTAACCACCAGTTCAGAATCTATTTAATGTTCCAGTCGGGAAGCTATTTGCATCAATGTTCCATGTTACAACGTAATACTTTGCTTTATATTTCCTTAAAATTGAGATTAATTGTTACTTAGTTTAACATTTTTATGGTAACATGAATTTCTTTCTTTGCCAAACACACTCAGGTACTAAAATATTACGAGCCCACTGATTTTATATTATTGAACCAAGTAAAACTACCTAGGCTAATTGCAGACACAGTATTATTTTACATCATAATTTAGCAATGGTTGTTATGTTAAATCCTTTAACATTAGTTTTCACAAATATATGAGAAAAAGATGAGAACAGTCTAAGAATCAAGTAAGAGAAGTATTACCTCATAATAAAGATATAAAATTAAGGAATAATAGTAACCTCATGCTGTTTTATGGAGCAATAATCTAGTTCCCAGCTTTATTTCAAGGCCATTCCTTCAGAATAGGTGAATTTAAAACAGGAATATTAGCAACCTCACCCGTTCCATGTTAATCATTTCTCCCATGGTTAGGTTTTTGATACATAGAAAACTGATTGGATCCTTTTCTTTAACTCTGCTCTAGAAGTGAACTGTAAACTCTGGTCTCTTAGGAAATTAGAATTAAAAAATCAATAATTCTTCTAATTTAAAGATATAATAAGAGTCATACATCAAAATTTAAAAACAATTCTCAGAAATGGAACAAGGTACTTAGGCTTATTTACCAGGTGGTAGAGAAAGCAAAAAAGGAGAAATTTGTAGTCTGTATGATGTAGCCTAATCTTCCGTCTTTCTAATCAAACCTCCAGTAAAAAGATTACCCAGACGTGCATAACTCTGGCTGAATAAACGTGAACGTGCCTGGGAGGCTCTCTGTGCCGGGCCTGGCATGGGACACGGACAGAAGCTGCAGTGGAACGCTGCACCTCTCGCTGGATTGTGTAGACAAGCGGCAGAGCCTCCCACCGGTCATTAAAACCAGACATCTGGGCTTTGTCGCTGACTCCTTGCCTACTCCTCTCCACATTCAACAAGTGACCTATCGACACTTCATGGGGATCGCTAAGGCATCTCCATGCTTCTCTCCTCACTGCCTGTAGTCTTTCAAGCCAGCACCGTCCCCTCCCTGAACTGGAGCGACAGCCTCTTAAGGATCATGTTTCCTCCAGTCCTATTCCCTGGACCTGGTTTCAAAGTGAGGCCAGAGTGATCTTTAAAAATACAGGTTGATTATACTCTGTCAAAACAATCCAAAGCTTTAGTGCGTCCTTAGGATAACCTGGCAATTCTCACTGGTCTACCTGCAGCCGAAGTGGTGCCATGCAAGGGAGAGTTCCACCTTCCTTCTCTCCCAGTCCCTTTCCACTGTCCCTGCCGTCCCCTGGCCTTCACCTCCATCAGAGAGCCTTGTAGTGCTGAAAGTGTGGGACCTGGACAGGAGTCTCCTGTGAGGGTGGGGGCTCAGTGCAGGCTGTGCTTGCTTCTTGCTGCAGTGCAAAGAAAAAGAGGGGGGAGAAAACATTCCCCATCCATGTTCCAAATGTCTAGTGCCCCTTTAAGGAATGATATAAAGATTGTGGGCGGCCCAAACTTCTGTTCCAGCTGCTGTGCAGACCCTGCAATGGAGGGGAAGGTGAATGAATCGTACTACCGATAACTCTAGCACAGCCCTCTTTTAACCTAGGTGGGGGCTTGAGGGATCTACATACACATGCATTTCCTGGGCCAGGAGAGAGTGTCCCTCCATTACGTTCTATAATTCAGAAGAGCTAATCTATTGTTTGACCTTAAGGTTCACAAACTGCAAGTAAATATTTAGAAACACATTGTATACAAAATTAAGGTGCTTATAGGGGGGTGCATTATACACACATATATGTACATATACATCTATTACACCAATCCACATTCATTGCATAACTCATGAGATCCCCCAGATCTCTTCCAGTTACACCAAATTACTTCTGTCTAATGACTCATCGCAATCCCTTCCTATTGCTTAAAATATGGGCCTGGGAATGTATCAGGCTAGTCCTCCTCCAGTGGCAAAACGCCTAGGATATAAAACTCGGGAGCTCTTTACAGCCAACCACGTGGACATAGCTGATGTGCTAGGGAGAGACAGAAAGGAGCTGACCCAGAAAGAAGAGTAAAAGCAAGGATGGCAAGAAAGTTCTGGCAGAACTTAGGACTTGGGTCCTGTTACTCCTGAAGTCTCACTGTTTATATGCTCTTCCTGACACTTGGTTGTACAATTCTTCCTTGGATTCCATGTGCTATCCTCACAGTCTTCAATTAATTGTCTCTTTTTTTTAAGCATATGGCCTAACGTAAGAGTGTAACTGAATGGGATGTCTAACAGCTTATATCTTCATTACATTATTGAGAAATTATATCTTGGATCAGCTGTCAAGAAGGGCACTGCTTTGATGCCCTGTGCACCAGGTTACCTACACGGCCTTCCCAATTTCATTAATGGGTCTGTGAAGCTGGGTCAGGCACTGGCTGGTTCCAGCTGCCCAGACAGCATGCCAGAGAGGGAAGCCAAAAGCACAAAGAACACCTAGCTCCAATTCCATGGCCAACTGTTCAGAAAGGTGGACATGGGCATTCTTTGACCATGCACATGACTCTCTTCCTTGCTTATAAAAAGGGAAAATAGCAAAGGCATCCAAGAAACAGATCTGAGTGAACAGTAATGAGCATTTTGCCTGACTTCAATTTCCTTAAATGGAGCCAAGCTACCAACTAGGTGCTGAACTATTTTTGAACTGTTTATAAAGATAGGGCATGGACTTTTGCAAGATGATCCATTGAATACAAAATGTTTAATGATAATGGGGTTAATTTTTCATGCCAAAAAATTATAACAAGCTTGATTTCATGATAATCATTTTGGTCATTAGTGACAGCTTCATTTGATGGCAACAATCTTCCTGGAGTTATACATTATATGGCCACTTGATTTTTGACAATCCAGGCCAGCCAAGGATTTCTATTTTTTTTGCCCTTGCTAATTGTGCATGATTGGCTAGTTATCCTAGAAAACACAGATACAGTTATACCTGGGCAATCCCAGAGAAGCATCAGAAAGAATCCTGAGTCCTTCCTACTTTTCCTACTCAGGCAGACCCTGCACATCAACCTCCCTTCTCACCTGCTGCCCCGTCACTCCTCCCAAGCTGTACTTCACAATTACTAGTCTGAAATTTTTTTTATAGTTAAAATTGCCTTTTTTTAAAAAGATTTTTATCTACTTATTTTTAGAGAGAGGGGGAAGGGAAAAAGAGAGAGAGAGAAATACTGATGTGTGAGAGAAACATCAATCAACCACCTCTCATATACCCCCAACCAGGGACTCAGCTTGCAACTCAGGCACGTGCCCTGACCAGGAATCAAACAGCCTTTCTGTTCGCAGGCTGGTGCTCAATCCACTAAATCACACAAGCCAGGGCTACCTTTTTATTTATTTCACAACAAAATGGATCCTGCCGAATATGAAGTCATGTGCCCTCCCTTTTTTAATAAACAGTATATATTTTCTCATGACAATAAATGTATTCTGAATATAGTTTTTTAATTATATTACATCATGGTGACCACCTTTGCATCCAAATCTCTATTCAAGTATTCAATACTCTCTACCAAGTTTTATATCAGCATTATGCTATACTTTTTCTTAATTTTTACTGAGTGGATTAGGGTGACACTGGTTAATAATACTATATAGGTTTCAGGTGCACAGTTCTGTAATACATCATCTGTATCTTGCATTGTGTGTTCATCAAGTCTCCTTCCATCACCATTCATTCCCTCTTTTACCCTCTTCTACCTCCTCTCCCCTCCTTTCCCTCTGGTAAACCCCATACTGTTGTCTATGAGTTTTTCTTTGCTTAATTCCCTGATCTTTTTCACCCAGCCCCTCTCCCCTCTGACAGCTGTCAGTCTGTTCTCTATCTATGAGCCTGTTTCTATTTTGTTAGTTTAAGTTTATCTTGTTCATTAGATTCCACACATAGGTGAAATCATATGGTATTTGTCTTTTTCTAAATGGCTCTTATCACTTAGCATAATACTCTCCAAGTCTATCCATACTGTGACAAAAGGTAAGTTGTCTTTCTTTTTTAGTACTCCATTGTGTAAATGGCCACAACTTTTTTATCCACCCATGTACTGATGGGCACTTGGGCTGCTTCTAAATCTTGGCTACTATAAATAATGCTGCAGTGAACATAGGGGTGCCTATATTCTTTCAGATTAGTGTTTCAGGTTGCATAGGATATATTCCCAGAAGTGGAATCACTGGGTCCTAAGGTAGTTCCATTTTGGAGATATGTCTATTCAGGTTCTTTGCCTACTTTTTAATTGGGTTTTGTTTTTCGTGTTTGCTGTTTTATACGCTGTCATGGTTCATCTAGTTGATTCTCCTGTAGCCTGGCAGTAGAGAACTGCTATATTTCAGGTCTTTCTTATAAGCAGTCTGCTTTTTTCTCAGCCATGAACCTCTCTCCCATACCTAGCAACTTTTTGGATGGATATATCAACCGTATGTGTTACTCAACACACATCTGATAACTTTATGCCCTTTGAGGAAAATTCATTGCACTTTGAAAGAACTGAAGATACATCTCCTAAGTTTAGTATTCAACTCTTGAAACCCTAGAAGTCTAAAAGAGTTTTTCTAGGGAGAATATACACGTAGTAATTCTGAGCAAAGTCTTTCAGAATAAAACAGGTCTATAGGGGAGCCCTTGCTTTACCATGGATGACTGCATGGTCTTGGCATAGCTAATTAACACCTTCAAATATCATTCTCTTCACCCATAATAAAGGGACAGTAACAAAACCCATGTTATGTTTTATTAGGATTAAATAAAATCATGTATTCCAAAACTACATGCCATTTGATTACTAGTGAGAGAGTAGTAGAAAGGCTCTGCTTTTATATTTGGCTCTTCATATACAGAATTAAAACATTTTAACTATACAGAAGAGCAGTCTCTATGCAATTCCTTGTGAAATTGTAATCATTTTTAACTCTTCTCAACTAAAAATATTATACCCATCTGTGATTTCTAGGAGCTGCATTATCTATTTTTAGATAGCAGACAAAATTCACCAGTCATTTACCAATTCTCCAACCTCCCATAAGTTTGTAACTATGAACAGTATCTTGATTAAGTCATTAGCATTTGTCCCTTTTTAATTTGCCATTCTGCATCACATCAAAGTTGTGATTGGTTTCATTAATATTGAGAGAGTAATGCGGCTAACAGCAGAAAGATAGATGAGAACGTGAAAGAGAAGGGAACATGCTTTTGGAGAAGAAAGCATGAGAAAGGATGAGTAGTTTCATTTGATGCTAAGAAGTTTTTAATTGGTTATTACTATACTTTGATAGCCTTAAAATGCAAATTAAAAATGGTACATGTGATATCACTGCAATAACGCATGTACTTCAGATTTTCAAAGACAAGATGGATAGTAACTGGAGGCCAGTGACATCCTGAAGGCTGTTATGAGGACCAGGTAAGAAGTCGAGAGAAGCTGGACTGATGTGGTGGCTGACAAGAGCATGGGAAAGAGGTGGATGTGACGATACAAAAGAAAAATCAACAGGACATAGAAAACGTATTAATATAGCTGATAAGGTACGTAGGACTTTCAAGTGTCACACCTTGATTCCTATGAAACCAGTTATAAAAAGAAGTTGAGAGGAAAAGATATATTTGTGTTATTGTTTTTGTTGCCTTTTTTTTCCCTTTATTGCTGTTCAAGTACAGTTGTCTCCATTTCTTCTCCAGCCATCCCCACCTCCCAGCCTAGGAATGACAGAAAACAAAAGCAAGAGGCAAAGCATAAAGCAGGGAGTCAAAAAAGTTCATCCCTTTCATCAATGGAGGACCAGAAAAACTCAGTCCATCATATGACTTGGCAAGAAACTGGTCATTTGTTGGAGCTTTTGGAAAGAGAATAAAAAAAAAATTACTTGATATAAATCAAAGCCTCTGCCTTGCACAAATATAAATTATAAAATATTGTTACTGTATCTGTGGCATCAAAACCTTCAAGTCAAAAAATTAGAATCAGGACTGATTCAGGCTTGACATCTGTAGACTCAAGGGAAAGCACATGCAAAACTATTCTGTAGAACACCAAGGGTTCTGGGAGAGAACTTCATCAACAATGATGAGCTACATACAGAAATAAAACACTGTGGAGACAGCAGATTCGATAACTGGGGAACTGGAATCCAAAAGTTTGAGTTTATAGGACAGTCTGAAAAACACCAAATAATAAATGTGCTTAAAATAATTAAAGAGACAAAAGAAACAGAAATAAGATCGAGGGACACACGCACTGTGGAAAATAAATATGCATTTGGAAAAGAACCATAAAAACATTTTTACATATATACTCTGAAATTACAAAAAAATGAATTAAACAGCAGATTCAACTGAGCTAAAGAAACAATTTGTGAAGTACAAGATAAGACTCAGGAAGTATCCATCCCTACAAATGAAATTATTGATAACAAAAACACACACATACCTTTCCTCTCAAATTTCCCATAACCAATTTCTCAAGAATCAAGATGGGATGTCTGAAAGTCATATTTTTCATTTTGCGGATGGGGGCAATGTGTAACAAAGTAAACATGAGAGAGATAAAACACGGCAGTAAATCTGACTTACCTAAAGCCAAGTTACTTTGCTCGAATTGTGTCCATAGTGAATATTAACTGAGGATACAATTAAATATGATGCTATTTGCTTTTCTAAAATTTGGGAACACTTGAGAATTTTATTAATCCAGATTTTTAATTGAGGGATATACAAACATTTGAATACATTCTTTCCTCTCTATAAATCTTCCTGTAGCATCAGAGTATTAAAAAAATTCCACTGACTTTGTAACTGTGTTCAAAGTAAGATCACATTTATGAAGAAAAAAAAAGTACCCTGCCATTATATTTCTAAAGTCCAAAGAACTTTCTAAGAGCTAAAGTTGTAAGAATTCAAAAAATAATATCCCAAGTAACTATGGTGTTGTGGCTCAGTTTCAGAGTATGCTTTCATGCTGTACATTTTGACTTTAAGGATGAACTTGGAGAGAATGACAGAAACAGACAGGCAGAGTATGAATGGAATCTACGGAGTCTTATTTCTTTGTCTTGGAAGCTTGAGGGGTAGAGAAATAAATGGGGTTTATTTACAGACCTATCAAATGAGTCTATAGATACACCATTGGAAGTTTCTTAGCTCCACTGAATAGAATCACCTCTGCCTCCCCTTTCCTTCTTTCGATTCTTCCTTATCTATTAGTTTTAACCTTGACCTTTCAGAACTTCCACTCTAATCTGCCCACCGGAGCCACAAAACATAAACTGAATCCTATTTTCATACATATGGCAGACTATTAGATATTAAGAGGGTGCTATCATTCATGTCACCCCTAAATCTTTTTTCCTCAGGTTAAATACCCCTAGTTAATAATACCATATCTTTAATAAAAAAAAAAGTCTTTGTTTCCCAACAGGGATTATGGGGAAGTTCAGTCAACCACAAAAGCATAATTGCCTAGGAAATGCATTAAATGGAAGGTAGATATGGACTAGGTCATACTGCATCATTATTTTTAAACCACTCAATTGTAAATTAGCATTAAAGTATAATAGATCAGCATTAATATACACCAAATATCATTTATTCTCAGACAAAAAATAGACAGGAAACCCAATTAGCTGAAATGGAAATTAACGACAATAAATTTTCAAAGCAGTAAGAATGTTCCTTTGAGAAAAACCCTAGGGTTTTATTTGTTTCCTGGTTTGTTGAAGACTGAATTATTCTTTAGGAAAATTAAAGAATAAAACACTAATATTTAAGTTACAGGAAGGCTTGGTTTGCCTAGGTCTTGGGCATGTCTGGGCTTGTTTGCAGAATCAAGGGTTGGGCTCCCAGAGCTCCACGTGCTTTTGAGCCTGAGTGGCCTCCTGGGGAAGAATTTTCCACGTGGAGAGCTGGTCAGCTACAGAGCCAGAGCTGAGTCTGAGTCCTCAGTCTCCGGGCTGCAAGAAAAGAACCAACCGACCAACAACAGTTGTTCACGGAACCCTCTGGAGAAGAGGCGGAGGGCAGATGGCGCCCCTGCAGTCTTTGGATTCTCTGCTATAGGGTGCTGTGCTAGGGCCACGAGCTAGACACTTTCCTCATTTGAAATTCCTTGGGGCACCAGCTGTTCAATCAAGAAGTGCAGTGTGACCCAGAAAACAACTATTTGCTTTAAATATGACTCTAAAAGCTTGGGGGGTGGGGGCAGAAATGAAGAAGGTAAAAGGTTACACTAGTAACAAAAAGATCACAATGAAAAAGAATTAAAAATGTGAGAATTGAAACTCACAAAGATGACACAGAGCAGAATAATCTCTTCCCTCTTGATTAAACCAAATATAAAGGCACCCAGCTGTAGAGACACAGACACCAGTCCTTTCCACACTCTTAATGAATGCTGTGGTTCTGTCTGATCTCCACTCTGTGCTCCAGGCCTGTCTGCGGCTTCAACCAGGGTCTCATTCAAGCACTTGAACAAACTTTATTGGCTCCCAAAGAAGCTTCACATCCTACTCATAGGCAGTGCTGTGCCCCACACCCAGCTAATCCAGCTTGTTTCTTAATGCTTTAATTCATTTTTTCATGGTCATAAAAAATACAATGAGCTTCTTTAAAGAAAATATCTAAGGTATGTAAATTCAAAATATTATTCCCAGTCCCTATAAGGAGACTGTCTTATGAAAACATCGATTCTTTTACTTGTATGAATAAAAGAATGAATGAAGGAATGAATAAGTAATTAAAGAACACTGCTAAGATACATGTCAGGAAATAGATAACTTTAATTTCATGAACTTTCAGACTGAATCAGGCAAACAGAATTGCAGATTTCCACGTCTGCCACAGTTTAATGTACGGCTTTGGGAAAACCTTGTAATTTCTCCATACTTCAGCTTCTCACTCTATAAAAGGAGTATATGGCTTGAAATGTAATTCCCTCACAGCAGTTGGAGTTTTGATTCAACATTTATAAAACACTTCTTAGCTTCCCCGATTAATAGGCAAAATACCATGGTAGTTGTAGAATAATACACTTTCCAGAAAAGGTAACTGGTCAAATCTGATGTAAAATAATACTGTATTTGAGAAATAAATACCAATCATATTTATTACTTCTCCATTCCATTTGCCAAGTAATAAAAATTACTTGTAATAGAAAGAGTAGTAAATTAATATTCAAGCCGGTTGAAGTGTTATCATCAGAGGCTTACCTACATTTGGAGGAGGAGAGTTGTTTTGTTTTCCAGGCTGCCCCGCATGTTTATATAGTGAAGTCAGGACTGCCGGGCATGGTTTTGAAGGCCTCTAGCGTATTCCCTGGTTTCTGGCATTCTAATACACTCTACTCTTATAACCATAAAAGTACTCTTGAGTGCTTCTGGAAATATATAACAAATCCTTAATCAATTTAAGAGTGTTTTAACTGCATACATGAAATTTCTTGGGAGGAATATGTTAGCTAGTCTACACACATACAGTACTTAAGTTAGCAAGAGAGTTCCTTCTCAAAGGCACAAAGCCGTTTCCCCACAGTAATATAATTTTCAGTTTTATGTGCATAAGTCCTATTGAATCCCTTAGAATAACAGGAAATTCTGCTGGAAAAAAAAAGCCCGCAAAAACTGATAGCCATATTTATCCAATATTGAAGAAATAAGTTAGTTATTTTGAGTTGGACTACTCTTTTAAGGAACTAGAATATCATTAAAGCTTAAGAATCTCAATTAACCAAAAACTATAGAACTAAATATTCTGAAGATAGTATTCTCCACATATAAGACTCTAACACTAAAGCCAACTGATTAATATACTTAATTTTATACTTTAGTCAAGACTTCAGTAATAATTTTCTGGATTTTGATACCTTATTTTTTTACCTTATTTTTTGATTACTATTACTATTTGTTTACCTTATTTTTTTATTACTATTTTTTGATTACTATTTTGATTACTTTTTTAAATTTTTATTTTAATTGTTTTTCAAGTACAGTTTTCTGTCTTTTACTCCCATCTCAGCCTACCTCCCCAACCCTCCTCACCACCCTCCCGTTTCCACTCCCCCCTAAGTTTTTGTCCATGTGTCTTTTATACTTGTTCCTGTAAACCCTTCCCCTTTCCCCCTGAAATTCCCTCCTCTCTCCCCCCTGGTCACTGTCAGCCTGTTCTCTATTTCAGTGTCTTTGGTTATATTTTGCTTATTTGTTTATTTTGTTGTTTAAGTTCCTGATAAAGGTGAGATCATATGGTATTTGTCTTTCACTGTCTGGCTTATTTCACTTAGCATAATGCTTTAATTTTAATTTTCACATTAGACTATAACACTTAACATTTATAAATTATTCATAACACACTGGATATTTTGATATATAGTAGTATTTATCAGCATATTCAGAATGTAATCTCATTTATAATAATACAATGTGTATGCCTTTCACCTACATGTTAAAAAAAATCATAGTAACATATGTAAGATGTTTAGCTAGAACTATGTTGGGCACACAGTTGGCCTTCAATAGAAAAATAATAAATAATTGTTTACAAATTCTCATCAACAACATCAGAGTTGGAGGCATTTCTACTAATAATTCTTATAAATATTTCATGGTGCTGAGTAAAAATGCCATAAATGTCATGAAAATATCATAAATGTCATAAATACACTGATTTCTTATTCCTATAAGTTATATTAAAAACTATGTATATAATAATCATTCATACAATTGAGTAGCAACAATTCTTAAGTGAGATATTAACTATGTGTAATAGATGTTATAAATGTGATTAACAGAATTATTTGTCTTTATCAATGAACTAGTCCAATTAGTGTCTCAAGAAATTGACCACTATAACACCTTCTTATGAAACAGAGCACAAATACTCATAATGTTCAGTTAAGCAGAAAATTTCGCCTTTGGCTTTTATGACACAGATGTAAGAATCATTACAGAGATGTAAGGTGTTATAACCTTTTTGAAAGTATTTTGGCACCATCTATGAAATACGAATGCACTCTTTCACCTATTAACCAACATCTAAAGTTTTATCTACAGGAATTTTGGGCAGATATACAGAGAGATATATAAAAATCATCACTGTAACACTCTTTGTAATAGAAATACCTAGAAGCAACTTCAATAAATATCAAGAACAGTTAAAGTATAACACGTAAGCATCTTAAATGGAAGTACCCCAAACAGTATGTACTAATATGGAAAAGTATTGAAAATACAGCAAACCAACAGCAAGTTTTAAGAAAACTAATGAACCACTTAAGGTTAAAAATGGAAAAACAAAAATTACACCTTTGTGCAGTTCTTATATTTATACATGTAGCAAAAAAAGGTCTGGGAAGAAACACGCCCAAACACAGCGGTTCACCCCGATTCCCAGGCCCCGGAAGAGATGAACGAAGTGGGGACATCTACTTGTGACTATACCTGTATCTGTGTTTTCTTCTTTTTATGTTTGAGTAAAGTATAACATACACACAGTAAAATATGCAAATCACAAGTAGACAGCCGATGAATTTTTATTGAATAAACACCCTCGTGTCATTGGCAATCAGATCAAGACCAAGGGCACTGTCAGCATTCCAGAATCCTCTCTTTCCCTCCTCCAGTCTCTCCCTCATCCACAGTAATCCCTACGACACCGGTTTTACTATGCTGTACAATGTATGGATTGCTTTTGTTTAAAGAAAATGACTTTAAAAAACTGCTTCAGCAGCATGAGCATCCCTTTTTGAATATTAAGTACTCTAAGCAGTTTATTCCAAGCAATCAATTCAAAATATATACTGAGCATTTTCAGTCCTTCAGTGTCTCCCGTGTGGATGCGGTGTCTCGGCACGACTCCATAAGGCAAGTAATATCGGCATTATTATCCCCTAGTTTAAACACTCTGTAACTCCAGCTTTCAGCAGGTCAGCAAATAACTTCCCCAAGGTCACATACTGATGTGAGGAGTGGGCGGGGTTGGGACTCCCGCAAAGACAGTCTGGTTCCAGTACCTGCACCTCCTTGTCAGACTCGAACAAAGAAAAACAAGAGCAAGACGTAGAGCCGAGAGCGCTGAGGGCGCCTCTGGCGGCAGCTCTCTTTTCAACTCCCTTTTCAGGAAATCACCTAAGTCTCTCTGTCAGCGTCTGCCTGCAGAATGGAGCGCTAGGCTCACTTCCCCTTCCGACCTGATTCTCCGATAAACCATATGACCTGCTAAAACACACAGCGAACACGCTTCATCGTGATGTATAAAATCTTGTACTGCGTTCAGAAATGACTCACACAAGGAAATAAAACCACAGTTTTTAAAACTATTGGAAACAATAATTTTAATTTAATGTTATTTTTGGACATAGGAGGGATTTCTTTTCCCCTAAATATGCAAGTTAGTGGTTTTGAAGGGTCTTGCTCATCTTTTTTGTGGAAAATGCCTAAAAACAAACCACTAGAAACTAAACAAAACTTTTTCCATCCTCAACTGTGCCTGGAAAAAGACCTAATTTCTCTCACCAAAAAGCCACATATACACATATACTTTTAACATATACATCTAGGATGTTTGGTCTCCATATTTTGAAACACTGATTGAAAAATACAGAACATGCTTCCTCCCAGATGGAATCCTTAATTCTGTGGGTTAAAAATTCTTCAAAATAACATGAAATTTATCTTAGCAGAAATCAACCAAACAGGTCAAAATTTGTTTCTGAAGAAAACTGGAAGCAGGAAAATCATAGACCTCAACTAGAATCTGTCTCAATTTCAGTTTATTCAAAATACTCATTCATGCTGGACATACCTTTTCTTCTGCCAGAAAATCAGTAACACTCGTACAAATGAAGCCATAAATAAGTTAGAATGGAAAATAATAAATTTGCTTCCATGACCATAAGCAAAGAGAATCAATTTCCAGAATAGAAACAGCGTTCCTTTTTTGTACTTATCTGTCTTTAGATATGTGTCCTTTGAAGAAATGGATGGAATAGTACAGTTACCAAATTCTACCAGTATATGCAGGCACTGGGGCTACAGAGTGGAGAAGAAATGAGCTCTCCCCTCAGTGACTTCAGACTCTCTCCAGAAGTCAGACTCACACATAAATAGCCCCGGAACAATGTGCTGTTATAGTAATAGCCAAAACAGGGTGCTATGGTATTACAGAGAGGAAAGAATGATTTCTTCTTGAGCCTTAGGGAAGGCTTCCCAGAGGAGGTGACATTTGAGCTAAGCCTTGAAAGATGAGCAGATTTTTTTTTTTTTTTTGTCCAGGTAGGAAGCAAAAGAATAAGAGGCAAGTAGGTTAAGAAACTTGGGGCCATGCAGGACTTGGTGAGACCATCCCAGGGAGAAGAAAGGAAGTGTCTAATTGTATTTTATACCATAGAGTGTTCATTTAAAAAATAGGTAAGTCTTACCTGAGGATCCACAGTACAAAGAATCAACTTGAGAAAGTAGATATGTGACTTGAATTCTCTTGGGGAAGGAGGGGGTCTCTGATTTATGAACCCAAGAAGTGTTCATTTGGAAAAACAGGACCTCTGGTTTGCTGGCTATTCTCCAATGACTAAAGGGCTACCAGATTTCCTGTTCAACGTCAAGCATAAAGTGCCTGGATGGACTTGAGGTTTGCTAGGCATTCTCTATGCTTCCTGTCAATACATGGAACAGAACTCTCCTCCATTGTCTGCAAACTTATGGTTTAACCCCCTGACATATAAGCCCCTCCCCAAGTCTCCTGGAATGGCCCCTATCTGTCATTGGGTTGCCCAGCACCCACTTCATCTTTCTGCTAACAAGTAGCTGTGCTAGATCCTTCTCTTCTTAGAAAACAGAAAGACATTTTGGTCACATACAATATGCTATATGTGCAACCACTCTGCCCCCTTAAGAGTACATTTCAAAAATTAAAGCATGAATCAAAAGAGAGGTAAGAGAGAGAGAGAGACAGGCAGTCTGTTTTCAAGTACCCCTGCCCTGCTTGCTTCAGCAGCAATTGGGAAACGATGTGAAGTCTTCAGGTCAATTTGACTGCTCCCAGGTACCATGGTTACCCACTTACTACAATTAAAGCAAAGCTGCTAAAGCAGACAATACATATGTGTGGAATTTCAGTATCTTTGCCATTACTAGTGGGATTTAAAAAGAAATGCTCTACCATTTAAACCTCATATGGATATTAGTCTAATGATATGTTTATAATACTGTTTCATATTTCAAAATAATTTTCACATTCAACCTGAAATTTTTGTAGGCAAAGTTACCCCCTCTCATTCTATGTTAGCATTATATGTCCAAACTCTGTTCCTTTCAGTAACTTCTGGAACATTTTTCATACACAGCTACCCAAGGCAGAGGGCTGGGGTGGAACTCAGACTGCAGCCATCCTTGACTCAGAGCCAACTGCATACCAACTCACAGACAAAATGTGTGTGTCAAGATTAAATGTATAGAATTACCATGTAAGGTTGGATTTGATAATTGACTAAAGAGTTTTCCATCTTTACTTTCTCCAGATTGCACCACTGTTATTAAACACAACACCCTGAAATGTCTGTACGAACCGAAAGCTAAGCCATGCTTCATTGAAAAATTTCTCATTATGTTCAATGAACAAATGATTTAATTCATTAAGTACTTTACTCCTAAGCAGTTGCGATTATAGGTAACTTGACTCTTTCTGACACTACAAACTGAATAAAATACAAGTTCTTATTACTGAATACTTATCTATTGAAAAGGACAAATAATTGTCATTATGAAAAATGATCTAAAAGTATCTACTAACAAGTAACAGCAAAAATAATAGAAAGATTAGACATATAATTGATTCAAATCTACTTCCTACATACTTTCCCAGATATTCTTCTCCCTCCACTTGCATACTATTTCCTGAAAAGGAAAACATACTGAAGATAATCATCTGTGTAAAATTTATCAGTAAATTCCCTCTGTGTAAAGTTAACCTACCAACACAGGCCAGTGAGAGTTGTTTGACCCTGTGTTTAAACTTGGGACAAAGATATGATTCTCTACACTTGACTGAAAATAGAACAATCCTCTCCTGCAGATCCCCAGGAATCTTTTGACAATATCAAGTGATGTTAAGGTCTAGCTTGGTTATGGGCTCTCAACTGGGGGCAATTTTGTTTCCACAGGACATCTGGCAGTGTCTGGAGACACTGTCATTGCTTGGGGAGGGTGCTACTGGCATCTAGTGGGCAGAGACCAGGGATGCCACTACACACCATGCAATCACAGGACAGCCACGCACACCCAGCTAAGACACATCCAGCTCAAAGTGTCACACAGCAGAGTTTGAGGAGACCTCAGCCTGAATACATCGAGGATCCAGGCAAACATCAGTATTAGTAGCCTATATTCTTCACAGGTGCACCTGGCAGCAATTCCAGGTAGGCAGTAAAAATGGGGCCTTGATAATTAATATTTTAATTTCCCTTCCTCCCTCATCCACACTCTACCAAACATTCATTGCATCTGAGTCCAAGGACCAGTGACAAGGTCTAGAAAGAGCTGCTAGTAACCTCTCATTGTCTCTGTGAACATAAAGATCACAGCAATATTAAAAGTTATCTTTTAAAAGCTTATACTTAGTTCATCAACCCCACTGCCCATTGAAAAATTATACAAATTCTCATCACTGGTGCCTTCAGGCTGAAAAAAACAGCAACTGAGGAAACATAAATATTGGTTATAAAATAAGAGTACCATTATAGAATGTTCTTATAGTTGTGTAGAGTAGTTAATGAACTGCATAGATCAAAATCTTAAAAATTGTAGATTCCTGTATGTGGAAGTATTTGTCATAAGAAACATTGTGCAACACAAAGGGCCAAAGCCGAGTTTTGCACATCTCTAATGTCTACTTGTAGGGCTCCAACACAGCTTCATATTTGCCAAGATCACTCTAGAATGCCAAAGCTGTCCTTCAAACACTGGGGACTCAACTTATGGTCCTCAGTCCATGTCCCCAGAAGGACTTTCAGTTCTAAGAATCTTTGGAAAATGTTGAGTAATCTAGTAGAGCACGGGTGTCAAACCCATTTTCACCAGGGGGCCACATCAGCCTCTTGGTTGCCTTCAAAGGGCAGAATGTGATTTTAGGACTGCATAAATGTAACTACTCCTTAACAGATAGAGAGCTCGGTGTTGTTACTGGGTAGAAACAAGGTGCCAGGCCAGATAAAACAAGGTGGAGGGCTGGATTCAGCCACAGGCCTTGTGTTTGCCACCTATGTAGTAGAGGGGATACAATCATAATAGCTAAAACTCATATCAGACATTATTCTAAATGCTTACATATATTCATTTACATTTTGAATTCTCATAAGAACCCCATGAAGGATCTTCTATTACACATGAGAAAACTGAAGCAAAATCAGTTCAAGTAATATGCTTATCATTGCAGAGCTGTTAGTGTCCGAGCTGGGGCTCCAACCCAAGCAGCCTGGCTCCATATTTGCTGTACTTGACCACTGTGCTATAAAAAGAAATGGGATCTTCAGATTTCAAGGGCTACAAAATACTATCTCCAGAAACTGTCAGGACCCGTGACTTATCTTCTAGATCAGTGACTTCCTAACAGTGATGTGGGAAATAAATACATTTCAACATCCATTCACACATGTATAAGTTGGGCCTGAACTCAGAGCTACCATTCTAATGTTAATACCCAAACCACCTGAGGTTGCTCTTAAGGCTGTCCTGCCTCATATCAACAGCTGTCCGCACTGTTCCCAATCTCATCGCAGAGAATGTCCAATGTCACCACGATTGCTCTCATCCCCATTTCCTTTATGCATTGTCAACCAAGGTGATTGGTGCCAATTCAATGCCAACAGGAATCTCCAATGTGGGGTGCAGTGAAGGAGGGAAGTTTATTCAGTGCAAAGAGCTCAGTCGTGACACAGCACAGCTGTGGAGCATCTCAATCATGAAACAGCATGGCTGTGGGACAGCCCTGCTCTGCTCCAGTGAGACATCTTCTGTATGTTACAGTTTCCCGGATGGAGGGGTGGGGATAGGGAATCAGTCTTCAGTACTTACTGGAAAGGGAAAGTGTTCTCTCAGAACCAGAGTGGGGCTGACTTTCAGAAGTAACTACCACTGGTCCCTGGTTGGTCCTTCCTCCTACAAATGAGAACTCCAAATCCTCATAGTTTGATTTTTCCAAAAAGCACTGTCCTGATTGGTCAGGAAGAAGCACTTTGATTGGTCAATAAAGATGGTAAAGAGAATATATGAGAGTACCTGTACCGCTCTGATTGGGCAGGAAGGTCTCAGTCCTATTAGCCAAAATACAATTCCAGGAACTAACGCCTTTATAAGGGCTGGCAGAGGGCAAAAACACAATGCAGGCAGGCGGTGCAATGCAGGAGGCAGGCAGCTTAGTGCAGGCTTCTCTGTGAAGAGCAGCTTGTGTGAGAGGCCCCTGTTTAGAAACAGCTTCTAGGCTCCACGTTTAAATCTGATCCCAGTTAGCTACAGGAGCCCTTCCTAGTATCTTTTTTCTCAGAGTGAAGGGCATTCACTCAACAGGAATGTACTGACCCCTACTTACTGGCGATATTGAGATGACAAATGTTGCTAATCACTTCAGTAAATTCTCAGTCTAGAGCAAGATTTAAACTTGTGTAACCTGTTACATGGAAATGTGGCAAATGCTATGCTAAAGGTAGAAACTGTGAGCTTTGGCACTAAAGAGGAAAGAAATACCTGATTCAGCCTCTGGAGTTCAGAGGAACTTACCAGAAGAGGTAACACTTTGCATCTTGAGTCTTGATTAAAAAAAAAGTAAGAAAGGATGTTTCGGGGCACAGGAGAGATGTCTTCCAGAAAGAAAGAATGACATACACAAAGAAATGAAATGGAAGTGACCAGGACATATTTGAGAAATGTGGTACTCCATACAGCTAGAGAATAGATTTCTTGGGAGTAGACGGCAAGAGATGAGAATGGCCACCTGAACAAAGTTCTCGGCATGAAGTTCCCTTTACTCCCTGCTAAGAATTTTGGAATTTATCCTATAGACATAGGGAAGTTTTTAAAGAGTTTTAAAACAAGGAGGGACCTGATTAAAATTGTGAACAAATGTGGGTGAACATCCTAAGGAAGGGGAGGAGAGTTAGAGACAGATCCAGCATAGTCCAGAATGGTCCCCCAAAAGAGGCAGTCAAGGTATCATAACTATACTTTCTATGACAAGGACAAAATGACCAAGTGTATGTAGGACAATTGTCTACCTAAAGCTAACGTGATAATCTGAGGATTAAACCTGTGATCCTGGTTACCATAGTTAACTCACTATACTAACTCTGCCTTAGAAATGGTATGTGCCAAGAAAAATTAAAACTTATTATAATGGGAGACTAAAAAACCCAAAGTCTTCAAAAATTATACAGGGTAGAAACCCTATTCATCTCACTCTAATTTCCGCATGTCTTCAACAACGCTGATAATGAAAAGGCATTTTTAAAGCATTTACATGTGCCTATAACTTGGCTAGGTACTTTCTGGAGTGAAGCCTGTGAAAACTAGAGTCAACAATTAAGAAGAACAACAGGCCTAAATTTAAAATCTTCTTGGGTCAACTAAGAAAAATAAAACAGTAGTACCATCTGAACACCTGAAAGTTCATATAAGATATTTTGGAAATATTGATGTTCTTCACATACTCATTGAGGTTTGCAATTCTTAAATGACCTACAGTTTGAGGTTACTGAAAGCCTGCAAAAGGAAATTTGAACGTGGCTCACCCCCTCATAATTAAATTTAGCTAGAATTGCTAGTCATAATCAGACATGCATATACATTTACATAAAAATATATAACTTTTATCAAAAGAATTAGCAAATTCAAAGACCTGTTGACTCCCCGAGACATCATTGCTTACAATATAATGGACACTTTAAGGTAAAAATATTCAACCTCTTAGAAGACTCAGGTGCTTTCCAATCCTTTAACACTAGGGAGTTCAGAGTCGGAGGTGAAATGGAATGAATGGGTCACTCCACTGGGTGTATGCAGAGGTCTGTGAACTGTGCATATGGCCTTGCAGAGAATAAGCTCTCCCAGTATGTGGGACACCTAACTGATTAAGGATAGGATTTCAAATTTAATGCTATTGCTTTTGTGAGAAGAATTAAACTTCGTGGCATACAAATGTTTTGATGATTTGATTGTGCTCTTTCACAAAAAAAACATCACTTTCATTTTAAAAAGAAAGGAGGAAAAATAACAGTGAAGGTAGCAATAATTTACATGAAAATTAAAGTCAGTCCAATTTGTGCCACTGCTTGTGTTTCTTCATAAAGTCTTTAAAGGAAAATAACACAAATCTTTGCATGCACACTTTCTCTGTGCCTCCCTCAGACCTATGCCTCTATGTGGGACACATTTTAACTACTTTTATTTTCTCAGTACTTAACTGAAGTAAAGTCACAGATTGGTTAATGAGAATATTCAAGTTACAATAAGATGGACAGACATACCTTGTGATATGTAATTACCCCAGAGACATTCTGTGGCATTGAGAGTTATTTTTGGTTGTTCTGTTTTGTTTCTGTTTAGTTTTAGTTTTGTTTTGTTTTGGTGGAGGCCACTCTGACACGCGGGAGCAGGTACCTTGATTCGTTCCCTTTCGTCAGAAGACATGTTCATGTTTCCCAGGATCCTCACACACTGGAAGACCCTCACAGAGACTTTGGGAGGTGACAACGATCAGAAGGCACCGTTGGTGAGTGACTCCCAGGCCACCCACGTCCTGAGCAGTGGCTACTTCCAATGGACATATCCAGAGCAGTAGATATTTCTCTAGTGGGCACAGAGTCAGTTCACACTTGAATAAAAGGGTCTGTGGCTAAATAAACAAGTAAAAAATAAAGACCACTGCTTCAGGGAAAAACATGAAAGTTATAAAACAGATTAATAAGAATGATAAAGTAGTGTTCACCTAGAGAACACCTTAAAAATGCAAAATCTGATATCTGTGTAAGTTGAAAAGACTTCCAAAATATTGATGACATATTATAATTTAAGCCTGCCTCTAGTAATTCCTAATGCAGTCCTTATTACTTGGTTTGACATAAATGTGTAGATGTGAAAATCATAACCAGCATTCAGGCTTAAAACAAAACACAGGGAAACAAAAAGTACCCTGTAAAATCGATGCCATCTAACCAATGCATAAGGCTTGAAAAGCAAAGGAGAAATTCTCCGTGTAAGTTGAATATTAAAAAGGCCTAGTCATAAGTTCTTGACATTTAGGGACACTGCAGAGTAGCAGTTTCTCCAGACTAGTCATTTGCCACCAACCTTCATGATTTGGGCTATTTCAGCCATGCACTTGTTCACTGTTATTTAACATGCTTCTTTAAATAGGTGCTTTTCAAAATTATTTTTACTTCAATACTTTTTTGGCCTTGTTTATCCATTTTTGGATAATATGTTTATATTATCCATAAACGTATAGGCTTAAAATGAAATCTAACATATTTTTCTAATATCCTTAGAAATAAATACGTAACTAATAATATAAATATAAATCGTCTGCTTGAGTAGCACCTACAACAAACTCACATATGAGTGCTGGGAGCTGCTGCCCAGCGCACTGCCTGCGGACAGGAGGTCTGAGGCACACTGAGGAGCTCAGTCCTGGCTCCATTTCACTGCATGCCTGGCCCTCAGTTTCCTCGTCTGCTCAATGGGAACAATGACAGTATCTAGTTTGTGGCACAGTTAAGAAGATTAAAAATAGCTAACCCACAAAAATGAAGTGTTTTGCATAAAGTACTTCTTCAGTAAGTGTCAGCTGTGACAGTACGCTGATGATAGAGACTGATGGTGACAATGATGGTTACTTAAACAGACAGAAAAATTCAACTATACGAAACCAAACTGGTGATTTTTATCATGAAATACACTTTAAGATATAAATATATGTAAGAAAATATACTTCAGATATGAAATTTCAAGATGGCTAGTCTATATTTGTCCAATAAAACTTCACTTTGAAAATATTCCAGTATGATCCCAGCAATTTAGAGTTTACCTAAAAATTTCAATCTAAAAAAAAAATTATACCTGTGAAAAATAGTATTAAAAAACCCTAGCATGATAATACGTCTTTTTCTCAGGGCCTACAAATACATTCAAATAAATATACCACTCTACATAAATAAAAGCTCTGAATATGACTGTTGTATTAAAATGTTTCATATAGGGAAAAATTTAGAATTCTTGGTAGTTTAGTATGGCCTTTTTCTTCATCAGCTGTGTCCTGAAATCTCTGGACGAGGAAAGGGCCAGACCAATGTTGAAAGGTTTCAAATTTCAAACTATACTATTATGTCAGTGCCCTAAGATCAATTAGCACCTTTCAATGACAGAAAAGGTTACAGTGAGACTCAGAGGAGCGTCTCTGAAACTGCTTTAAACCACCCTACAAATGTGTTTTTGATAACTTAAAATGGTTTCTAGTTTTAAATTAATCTGTTTCATCTCTGCTTTTGAAAAAGGAAAAGGGAGTTAAGGAAATAAGAATAGTGGTGCTCATTTTCATTACCTCTCTACCAGTAAAAAACATGGATGGGGATACGATAAGAACCACAAACTTTCAAGAGCAATACAGTGTATCACAAAGGCATTTATTAATGTGCAGTTCCACAAGTAATATTAGGTGACAGTAATGTTTACAAAGTCTTCGAACTCAAAAGCAACCAAAAAGGCTTGTACTGCATTTGAATATGTGACTCTTGTTTATTTTCTTCTACTCAAGTTCAAGCTAAATGACACTAAGTTTGGCTCCATGGACAATTTAACGAATATTCAGTGTTATCTACATTAAAACACATCTAACTGCAAAATGCAGTATTGCACACACTGCAATTAAAGACACATTGCATTCTCACACATTTCTAGAACAAAAGCCTTAAAGAGCATGTTATTTCTTAGTTCATGGGGAAAAATTCACGAGAGAAGCAGGTACACAGCAACCTCATCCCATTCCTCCTTGGTGTTGATTTCATTCACCTAGTAACCATTGTAATAAAATCCCCCAACTGTATTTCTGAATACAGTTAGTTTAAGATACTCCACAGGGAGACACATTATAAGAGTTTGGAATATGCAAGAATAATATCCGTCTGTAGAAGAAACTACCATGATTATGTTCTCGGTGAAAAAATAACAAGGGATTTGACAGAGGATTGTTTAGCTCTTCAGTGGAAGGGCTCTTCCAGTTTTGATAGCATGCTTTTCTGTTTGTTTTTTAAATGAGTGATCTGAAATATTTACAACCAGACAGTACCTAATTTTAGGTTTTAAGTGCTTTAACAGCTCCGTGAAATATGATCAGCAGCTGCAATACAGAACTATGGTGAATAAACTCCTTATAAAAGGGGGCCTGTTTTTACTGAATGTTCAGTGTTCCTGAATTTAGCCTAATAGAAAAGAAAGATAATGAAAAACATAATAAATACTTGCACTCCTGAATTACTTAATACTCCACTAAGTCTTGAAAAGGATTATCTCCCCTCTTCTTGAATTCTGCATAGCAAGTTCCATTGGGTGAAATATGTTTAATTTTATTATTTGAGAGTTAGAATGTGAACTTTCTAACCTCCTAATCTTTCATAACAATAGTTATATTTTTACACCATTCTAGTTTTCTAAAAACTCTAAAAAGTTCAATTCCAATGCCTAAATTTTTAAAAAATGAAATACCAAGCCACACAAATATATTTTTAGACATGGCATCAGTCATTTAGAGCCTGCAACAGAGATTGAAAACATGAAACTGGACACTCTATTTCCGTGGCTATGCACAATTTATTTACACCCCAAATCACAATGCAAATAAAAAGGAAACTCTTAGAAATGAAGGACTGTTTCTGTCTTTTTCTTTTTTGACTCAAAGAGGTATTTTAAAAGAAAAAATATATAGCAAAATGACAAACTACTCATCTGCCAGTCTCCCCTCAAAAAAGAAACTTTTATGCAGCCAATTTTGTTTCAGCTAGCTTCTACAAATCCTCTAGAATGCATTATCTGTATTTTTAAATAAGTAATAGTTGTTCTTGACTTGAACCAATTTATTTTATATAAACCATGGGTTCTTTAATTTTTTAAACAACATATTACTTAAATAAATATTAACTATGAATATGTACATATGCATAAAACTTTTAATTTTGTAAAATAGATATTAAGTTTCTAACATCCAATAAGATACTTACTAATTAATAAAATAATCAAGTAATTTTTTATTTCGGTTGCTTGTGAAACCACTAATTATGATGGCCTTAAAATGCTAAAACATACTATTTGCAGGAAATTGACAAAGGGAAACAGGATTTTGAAAATGACATTGATTTTAGACCTTCACTTGTTATGAAAGACAAGGCTACAGCCCCAATAATGAGGAAAAAGGAACAGTTTCCAGATAATCTAATTATGTAACTTTTAAAGCTGTAACTGTTAAAGTTTTTAACTTTCTTGTACTGTCATTTCTGAAAATTGCTTTAACTCTGAATGACTTACAACTTTTAATCAGGTGGAACAAACTATTTTTATGGTTTATAATAACAATAAAAATGGATATAGTTGTATCTGCACTTGGTATTGTGGCCATAAAAACTAGACTCTGGCAGTCTAGCCCCACACAAAACGGTTTGTCTCTTGTTACTACTGCCACCTATTTCTTGTGATACTATTATTTTTAAAAATACACAAATGCCTTTGAAAGCAGTCACCTAAAGCGCACTGTACCATGCACCAAGCACTTTGAGGATTCTCTTCCGGTCACCCTTCCTCGTTTTCGGCTCTGGGGCTGTACAGCCTAGCCAGAAATTTCGTGAAAGAAAAAAACAACAACGACAAACAATGTTTCTGCTTAAGGAGTTCTATGCTGAAAAGGTTATCAAATAGAATCCTTGTCCTTGAGGAGGTTTTAAAAAATAAAAGCCCAACAAAGAAGAAGAAGAAAAAAAACATCGTCAACTTGCAATACTGTCAGTCAGGTCTGTGTAAATGAAACTTCAGAAACTGTTGACGGCGAGCCTGCGGTTGTTAAACGCTCCCGAGACTCCCCACCTAAGTCCCGCAGGAGCCCGCACCGAAACCGACAAGCGCCTGAGGGTGCAAAAAGTGGCTGCTGATGAAAAGAAGAACAAAATGCCATATTCGAGAAGATATGGTTCGCTCCATGAGTTACGCTGATCCCAGGGTGCCAAGCCAAAAGGGGTAAGGGAGAAAGAAAACTGTTAAGTATGAGCTCTTAATGTGAAACCTAACCTGTTGGTTCTCTTAGGTATCAGATTTTGGAAGTGTCTGTAATGACAGCCAGGAAAGCAAATTAATGGCCAACAGCCCACTGGGTTTGAACACGAGACTCCTGTTACCTCTTCACAGATCAAGTACACAACACACACACACACACACACACACACACACACTCACGGAGGTGCTCCACGTGGAACTGCTCTGAAACCAAAACACACTCCCCGTCGCTCTTCTGCACTTAGGCAGAAAGGCCGAGGGACTCGCACCTTCCTCCACCAGCCTCAGACTAAGATGCATGAATGACTGCCCGCTCGGGAGCGCAGGAGACAGGGGAGACAGACCATCTCCGAACAACACCCCAAGCGCCTCCCCTCCCCCTACTCACACTCACCCGAAGAACAAACCCCTAACCCTCCGGGAAGGGGGCAGAGAGGTGGCGGTGAAGGCAGACACCGCCACCCCGACCAGGGAAAAGATGACAAAAATTAAACTGCGCTCTCCAGTTTCGCCACCACTCTGCCAAGAGACTCGGTCGGAAAATTCCCTAATAGCTCCAAGCTGTTCCGAATAACGTATACAAAGAAAGAAACGTCTTTAAAGTGCTACTAAACGAAAGTTCTGGCTGCTGTGTGGTGCAAAATAAAACAAGCACGCACACGGTCTACTTCCAAATCCCGCTTAACCGTACAGAAACAGCGAGCCGTGTCCATTCCCACAGCCACTCCCGAACCAGAAGGCTTGGAAACCAGAGAAAACCTGCTCCCCCAGCCAGGTCCCTTAGTTTGGAGAAGTTATAATCCCTCCATGGCATTCGAATCCCGAGCCAATGAACGCGACTCCTCTGACAAGGCGCCTCTAATTTCACGGACCCTGGCAAACTGCAGACGTTCGGACCACGCCACAAAAAAACGATTAGCGTGGGATGGCCGCAGTTTAAAAGGCCGGTTCGTGCCTGGAGATTAGAGCACAAGCACTGACCATACACACGCACCCTGCACCGTGAAAACCCCATGCGTCCGGGGCCTTCCCCGGTACCCGGATGGGCATCTATGAGCCAGGCTCATTTCGGGGTTTATCACAAAGTAGTTAAATGTCAAAGGAAGGATGGAAGGGAGACCCTGGGACGCGCGTCTCTGCGATGCAGGGGCACAGTGCAATTAGGGAGCGGCGCATAGCCGGCTCCACCGGAGCCCGGAAAGCCGCAGGAACAATCAGCGGGGACCTTCTGGGCGCAGGGCAAACTCCAGCGCGAACGCAATACAGTAGTCCAAGCGGCCCGGGCCCCCTGGGGTGCGGCACTCGCCTCCGAGCTTCCGCGGGGACCCGGGTGCTTACACTGTCCCTCGGCTCACCTTCCGTCCCCAGCGCCTGGCGCACTTTCCCGGGTGGAGTTGACTGGCCCCTTCAACCTAAATCCCCTAGGGCCAGCCCCAGGACAGGGGTCGGAAGAAGGGGCACTCACCTCTAGTCGATCCAACCGCCTCTGGATCCTGAAGTTCAAGTGTCCCAGCAGTGGATCCGTGCGTCCGTGTTTAGGTATTTATTCTCGTTCTTTCCAGTGTCGAAGTTTCCCCTTCGCGCTGTGCCTCTGGTGAAAACAGGACATCCCCTTCGGTCACCCCCCCCCCAACAAATAGCGTACACAAGTGGGGGAGAAACGGGGCGGGGGGACAAGCCGGCTCCGAGGGGGAGGAGGAAAGAAGAGGAGACAAAACTCTGGACTGACGACAGGGGAGGAAAAGTAGAAAAGAAACAGAGAGAGCGCGCCCGGCCACCGCAGTCGTCACTCCCCAGCGTTTCCCAAAGTTCTATCCCCCTCTGAAAGGGGAGCGACAACTTCACGTGGACGGGCTGGAAGTTTTGCGCGGAAGCCGAAAGTAGCAAAGCGTGCGCCGCGCCGCGGGCAGCCTCGCACTTGCGCGCGGGGATGGGGGCGGGGGACGCCAGCGGCGGCGTCCGCGGCCACTGGAGGCTGCCTGAGGCCTGGAGGCAGGCAGCAAGGGGTGGCTGATCGCGGAGAACTGTCCCTTTTTTATTCGACCTCGAGTGACGACTGTCTGTTGTCATCGTTTGCGGTCCTGCGTGAGGAACCGCTCGGGACCCTAGGCGTCCCCGGTGGCGCCGCGGTAATCTCCGCGCTTTCTGCGCGGTCCCCACCCCGCCCCCAACCATCCAGGCGCCGGCTGCAACGACCTCCCGGTTGAGGGGAGGGACCCGCAGCGCACTCCTCAGCCGGGGCTAGGGAACCGTTGTCTGTCCCCACCTGCTGCTGCGGGGCAGTCCCCGAGGTGTCTCTAATTTTGCCGCTACCCTGTCCCCGGTTGTAGGCCACTGTGGACGTCCTGATGGACTCTTTTCCACTTACCCCAAGGGAGGAGACAGAAGGGACTTCGCCTCCTTGCAACAACGTAAAATAAAAACCAACCCACGCCAGACTGGGGAAGCTTTTGCTAAGGGAGGAAATATCCTTTTCCGTGAAGATGTATGCTAGGAACGAGTAAGCAGTGTGGCGATAAGCTGTGCTGGGAAGGGCCTGGGCCCCTTCCAGCTGGGCGCAGGTATAGGCATCCCTCCCAGATGCCCAAAGGTCATGCAGCCACGACTGATTTCCAAGGCAGCGTCAGAGCTTCCCCAGGCACATTGCTGAAGTGACATTTCGTGCCTAAGCCTCCTGCACAAGTATTATGCGCCCACATAGGATTGCTCACGTGTATGTATCACAATCAGGGGCAGAAGCAAAGTGAACAATAAACAATACATAAATTTCACGTCCATTTAATCACCTCTTCCTAAAACCTATTGTCTATTTCAGGAGTGTCTTCTTTGTTACATCAGTTACAAGTGTTTTAACGTCTTGAGAATTTACTGAGCATCACTCTTTATCCTGGCCACTTATGGTACCTTCGAGTTCATTTAATTTCACAACAAGCCTATGATGATTTTTAAAGCACCTATAAGAGCTTAGGAAGCCCAAAGAAACCTAACTTTCCCAAAGACTAACCAGTGGTCTCTAACCACAAAGTTTGTGATTCAACAGGCAGACGACCCTCCACCCCCAACACTGCCTTAGATGTGGCCTGAGAGATTATAAATTAACTGGTATAAATTACTCCCATTTAAAAAAATATTTAGTTGTTATATAATGTCAACTAAATTATATGCTTCAAATTTTTCAGGAAAAGATTCTCCCTTCTACTTCATATTCAACTGATACGAATACTGTCAAGTTCAAAAGCAAAAGCAGTATTGTATACTTATAGTTACAATTTATTTTTAATTGGGAGGCATTATCTACAAGTACTAAAAGGCAATGGAAAAGGTAACTCGAATTTAAACTGGTAAAGGCACTTATTGCAGCTCTCGCTACTCACTGAGTGTCCTTCCCTGCAGACTAACTGGGGGTGGGGTGAAGGTCAGGCACTTGCCAGGGATAGTGCTCCCTTTCCTGATCTCAAGGAAGGGTTCAGCGGTGGGTTTGGCGCAAGGGTGTGGGGCATCATCTAGAGAACATTCCGGTCTGAAGAGGATGCCGGTAAATACACACTTAAGGAAGAAATATTGATGGGCATATTTCAATAACTTTGCAAGTTTTTTACTCCCATTTTACAGGAAAGAAAACTAAGAACTCATAATTTTTAGCAACTTCCAAATAAATGGCAGACCTAAGATGCAAAACAGCCTATGAGTGCTCCCAAAGACCACTTTGATGTATTAGTAGTAGTCAGAAAATTAGTAGTGTTCAGCATAGTGTATATGTTACAGGCATAATATGCAATTTAAATGTTTTGCGACTCATTCAGTGTCTAGCAACTCTCAAAGGCTCTATAAATATCATATAAAAATTAAGTACAATGCTGAATTTACTACTCTCCTCATAAGGTCACAAAATTTTGAATTTCATTTTGGTATAGAATGTTAAGTATTAGTTTAACCTCTAAATAAAGGTTGGATAAAATAAAAATTCATACCTTGGTATAGCATATTGTTCACACAAATATGGTTGTTTAGCACATTTCTTTACCCCTTTCTACAATCAGATTTTCAGCAATATTAACCTGCTTTCAAGTTACTTTGCTCCCACATAATTTTTCTACATCTAGATAAGAATATGTTTAAAGAGCCCTGGCTGGCATAGCTCAGTGGATTGAGCGTGGGCTGCGAACCAAAGCATCGCAGGTTCGATTCCCAGTCAGGGCACATGCCTGGGTTGCAGGCCACAGCCCCCAGAAACCACACATTGCTGTTTCTCTCTCTCTCTCTTTCTCCCTCCCTTCCCTCTCTAAAAATAAATAAATAAAATCTTTAAAAAAATTTTTTTTTAAAAAGAATATGTTTAAAGAAGTTATCCAAAAACCCCAGAATTATAGCATAATATCAGTTATTCAACTTCCTTTTTAAAAAATCCTTACCTAAGAACATTTTTTGCCCATTGCTTTTAGAGACAGAGGAAGGCAGAGAGAAACATCAAACATCAAAGTGAGAGAGAAACACCTATTGGCTGCTTTCCATTGGCCCCCAGACTTGGGGATTGAACCTGACACCCAGGTAGACAACCTGACCAGGAATGGAACCTGAAACTTTTTGGTTTTGGGGTGACTCTCCAGCCAACTGAGCCACACTGGTCAGGGAATTTATTGAACTTATTACAACTTTCTAATTCATTTAGTCTTAGACATACATATATTACATGGATACCACTGGGAGTGATATAAAAACTCATATTTTCAGTCTGCATTAAAGTAAGTCCAGTGTAATAAACAAACAATTGTAAGGTTATATAGGTGAAAGGGTATTGCTTGTTTAAACAAGGCATTATTTTCAGGATTTCTACTGAATACCACTTTTATAATTATTGCCTTATCACCTATAATATTACTGACTTAATATTTTTCTTTAAATAAGCTATTACATATGTTTGTCTGATAAAGGAAACTTTTTATCATCACCAGAAGTGGGAAAATAATATCACTAGCCATGAATACAAGGTGACCTTGCAAATGAATCTTTATTATGGAAATAAAAATCATTTATCCTGTACCACCTAAAATTATCTCACACGCCAATTTGAGAAACACTAGTTTAATTAACTAAATTTCTTCTTATTCCCTCAGACTGGCCAAGTCATTTTCAAGACTTCCCTTTCCATTTCTCTAGAGAAATGTTGAGTCCATAATTCTTTTAGGTATTACTTTTTAAATTTTGTTATTCAATTATTGGTTTTCCTTCCTAAAATATACTTGAAACATCTGACATAGAAGTGTCTTTTTAAAATTAAGTGTCTTTTTAAATATATAAAATAATTATATTTTTTGTTTTGCTTTCTGTCTTGTATAAAATTCAAAGGATTCATAAGCATGCAATTAAAAACCAAATTACTCTCCTGAAAGACTATACCAGTTGCCCATTGCCTTCCTACTCTCTCTATTTATCCCCTCAATACACATTTTATCCTAGGCCTTGACCACTGCAAAAGAAGCCTTCCAATTGTTAACCTCGTGAAGTGGCAGCATCTATTGGCCCAGTCTGGTACTACAGTGAAGTTCTACAAGGCAATGAAGAAGAGAGGCAAACATAGATCAATGGGAAAAGCTCAAAGACCCTGAAAGGACAAGTAGGGAAATTCCAAAGTAGAGAATCTGCTGGAAAATTCTGGAAGTGATTTAGAAACATTAGCAGGTCCTACATGACATGAATCAGGCCATCAGAATATCCATAAATATTCAGCCTCATCTGAGAAAACACATTTGTTCTGGGAAGAGAGAAAATACAACTCTATAGTGAAAATCAGTGGCAATATAAGATTCACTTATTATCATTTCCCTTAACCAACCCATCCAGGGGGGATGCTTCTGTGGTTATCATCCACTATTTTTTTCTGGTGTTCATGGCACTGTTTTGGCATTGGGTTTTATAAACGTCAAATTAAACAAACAAAGCCCTCTAGGAACTCATAATCTAAAACATAATTTAAATTTAAATTTAATTTTAAAGTAAGCTTAGTGGAAAATAACTTTATCACTTTAGTAAGAACAAACTTTAGGCTAAAAAAAAAATGGAATAAGACACTGCATTCACCAAAAAAAAAAACAAAACAGAGAACTGGATGCTTGTAGAAATAATCCCAAAACAGATCTCTTCAGTTACTCCCCGTCGAATTCCAGCTGGAAGTATACACAATTCTTAAAAAATAATATCATTCTTAGTAACTTCTAAGCCAAGCCCTTTGAGCTTTGGGAGAATGGACGTGTGGAAGCCAGCACCGGTACAAACGCGATTTAAGACTGTTTTGCTGGCCTACTCTACCAATAACAGGACGAATGAGGATACATGCTTGCCCAGGAATCTCAGATGCTGTGCTGCTGGTTTTCTAAAATCTATAAACAAACTCACTTTCTGAGTAATTTTGTGAAAACAGATCAAGCTTACAGAGGTTTCTACTGGTTTGTGAGAGTGAAGGAGTCAGCTCTGCAGAGGACCTTTGGGTCCTTCCCTTCCGCTGGGCTCTCCACTGCACTTCCTCATTCTCTACAGTCTCCAGAGACAAGGAAACGCACACTCTCTGGAAGACATCTTCATTGTATTTACTTTCAAATTCTCCCTCAACCATGCACCCCACCCCCCAACTTAAAGCCTTTTGGTACTATATTACGCAATTCGACTCTAGCTTTCATGTTTACACCCAACATTCAGATGTTTATAAACAGATATCATGCCCACTTTTAGTCATCTGTTAGCCACGTTAAACAAAAGTAAGGCCGTTTAATCTTGTTTTAGTTCAGTTTCTCCAAGGCCTTCATCATTGTCATTGCTTGTCTCTGAATTATTTCCAGTTTCCTAGATGCTCATTTTTGTTTAGAGGTATCCCCTACTGAATGTATTGTTCCAGGTGTGGTCTCATTAGCATACTAGAATGAGTCCCTTTTTTCTTCTGTGGGATTAGGTTTTGGCTTCACTGCAAATTCCCACTAACTCATATTACCTTCATATTCTAACAAATGTACATGTAATTCTTTTGTCTATTTTCAGTTCACATAGTGTTTTTTTGGCATACTTTAACAATCCTGATTTCTCAAGTACTTCAAATGCACAGTTTTAAATGATAATTGTAGTTGAAATATGAACAATATCACTTTATTGTTCTTTTGATTTCTTTGGTTTATCAAAGAAATCATTTCAGCATAGAAAAGATCCAATTAATCTCTTCTTTATACAACTCCTTATTGTATATCATTGTGATGTTTATCTGCTTATGAAAATGTTTGCTGATTATTATTCAAAAGTTCTCAAATACACAATTCCATGATTGGCAGAAGGAGGAATTTCACTTTAGGAATGGCAAATAAATTGATTTGACAACTTTAAAGTAGTGCATTTGACGTGATTTACTCCATTATCCATTATTTTATAAGCTCTCAAAGTTAGGAAGATTGCTACATTGCAACAATTCATTTAGATTAAAAATTTTTGAAAGAAAATATTATATCACAGAAAACTGCAGTGAAAGTTTTGTTTTGCCATTGCTTCCATGAAATTTTAGAGCACATTTAAAAACAATGTCTTTATACAATATTTTTCAATTATAAGTATGTATTCTCAGCACTCCCTTCAACGCGTGTTACAATGACTTTCCTGTTCACCTGATTTATTTATTTTGCTACCAGCCTCTCAAACAGTGGTTAGCATTCAGTGCACCTACTTCTAGATTCTACTGCATCCGAGACATCTGACTTCAGCTCTCATTCATTTGCTGAGCTGGTCTCTTTATGATCATCAACGGTGTCCTCATGGCCATTTCTTAGTCTTTCTCATTCTTAACTTGTAAGAAGCATTGGTGTTGCTGACAGCAGCCTTCTAATAACTAATACTTTGAACATCCACGATTCTGTCTTTATCCTCTGACTGCTACTTCTCTAGTTCCTACAGAGCTTCCTTTTTTCTTTTCATTTTACTCAAAACCAGAATTAGACATAGGTCCTCTTCTGTTTCTTCACTATATATTCTCCTTTTACAATTTTATCCACTTCTATATTCTCTTTTGTTACCTCTAAATGGGCAATTTAAGGACACAAATCTCCTTCCCAGAGGGCTGGGCATCCTCAACTGCAGGTCTTGTTGGCATTGCAACACTCAAGGCTGAATGCGTCATTCCACTTTCTCCACCCCTCCAACCAGCAACTCTTCTTGACTTAGTTTTGGTAATGGCACCACCATCATCCAGGCACAGCACTTTGAGTGAATTTTCACCTCTTTCCCTCGCCTTTCACATGCTGCAAGTCAACAGGACAAGTTTGCTTTGCGTTGGCAGTGTCTCCTCGTCTATCTTTCCATTGTTGTGTGTCGTTGCCACCTCCCCAGACCCAGTTCCACATCTGAACTGGCACCCCTGTCCTCTAGGCTCTTTACTGTCAGTTCATTAGACAGAGATGTGAGGGTTTTTCTATTTCTCTAACGTACAGATCTTCTCATAGTTAAACATCTCCAGTAGGTTCCAAATGTCTATTTAATAAAGTGCAAGTGCCTTTATTCCAGCAGTGACAACTGCTCAGAGCAGATACAGCAAAGCAGAACTTTGCATCTTCCTGTTCCTCCCGTGTGCAGTACTTTGTATCGACCCTTGATAAACATTTACTTTAAGAAAAGGCCTATATGAAGGATTAGCAAATACTGCAGTTGATAGCCTCATGGGGCCCCTCCTCCTGTGTGTTTAATTTGTTGAAACTTGGGGAACACCAACTCACAGAGGATCCCCTTCGGACAATTTGATTTACCCTTAAAGTCCAAAACAGCTTCCCTCTTTGAAGTTCTATTTTTTTTTTTACCCTTCCACATTAGCAAAGATACAGTGTTCTGAATGTGTCCTATAGTTTGGGATCTGTGATGAACCATCAGCTTCATGACACTTTCCAAAACAGTCTATGAGTTCAAAAAAGCAGAGAGATTGGGGCACATGACTCAGGAGAGGAGGCTCAGAATGGGAGGCTGGGCACCCCATTGAGACAGGGAGCTACATCCAGAGGTGAGGGAAGGCTGGGTTAGAAAGAGTCAAAGGGAGAAGTATTCAGGTAACTGCCTCTTATTCCTCTCTCTATTTGCAGTGACTTGAGTAGTGCTGGGAGTGTAATAAGCACACTATTGCACTGAACTAATCTGTAATCTGGCTGCAGTTCCTCTGCTCACTCAATTTTAACTTAAAGTGAGCCATCTGAGGCAGAGGGATACCCCATCTGAAGCAGAGGGATGGGTCCGCAAACCTTTATTTCAAGATGAAATGAGTTAGTGCACCTGTGAGATACCTTAGGAAGGCCTTTGTGCTCTTGCTCCCCAATTCAGCCTCATTTGAATATCTGAGTGGTTGAAACACTGCAGCATTCTTTTCATTACCCTTCAAATCAAATGCAGTCTCAGTTATAAGAACTGACCCTCTGTCTCCAGGGAGCCAATAAAGAAGCTTTAATTTAATTTCATTGAATTTTGAATGAAAAAAAAGAAGAAACTCATAAACACTTAATATTTCCCCAAATTGGCTCTGTAGACAAAAATCATTAACCACCAGGACTGAAGCCACCGAGGCCATCTGTCCAGAGGAACTCAGGGCGCTGGTGGCATCACCTCATCTCCATCCCGGGTTTCAGGATATCACATTCCTAAAACCCTCTTCTTTAGATGTCAAATCCTTTTCTTAGTCCTTCTATTTGCAGACCTGATCTTTGGTGAATGCCCCACTGACAAACTCCTTGCTGGAACTTTCTTCTCCCTTGGCTTCTGCGGTCTGTGCTGGCCTCTGCTCCCTCCATCTCTCTGGACACTTCTTCTCCTTGAGTCCCCTCTGGCCACTTAACTGTGGATGTTTCTTAGCATGTGCTCTTAGCATTCAAGCATGCTTGCTCAGCATAAAGAGATACAGAGATGAACAAGGCACAGTCCTTTCCTCCAGAAAATTTCAGTCTACAGCAGAAAATAGGGCATTTAAAAATAGTTATTACATGAGAGACAAAGTGTCAAGCTCCTTAAAAGAAGCATTGACAAACAGGCTATTTTAGTTCAGAGCAGGGAGTGTTTGCTCCCGGCTAAGAGAATGAAGGAGGTAGCACCTGAACCTGGCCTTACAGCACAAAGAGGATGCCCAGGAAGTTGTGTTATTCAATACAATATGAGCTCTTATCTCTCTTCCTTTTAGCCTCCCCCCAAAACAAGATACTCTTCTCTGCATGTTCCCTTACGTCGTGTGTGAATGGCACCAGTGCCCTCCCAGCTACATGGAGGTGCAAGTGAGTCCTTTCATTCCTTAGCCCTGTCCATCCAATCAGTTGCTGAGTCTTAAAGTTTCCATTTTTCTATAAGCTTTGCTTTCTCCCTCCTTTGCATTTTTTTAAATGCTAACTTAATCTGGGCCTCAGGTACTCTCATACGGACTATGTAAGTGACTATATGATTGATTTCTAATGCCCTTCCCCACTTCTCCCATTAGATCATTCACTTTACAACACAGGTCTGTTCGTGTCACTTCTCTGTTTCGGGAACAGGGTGCAGGGAACCCCCCAGAGTCTCTAGTCTCTGGTCCCATTCTCTCCAACATTATCCCCTTCACTCTCAGCAATCCAGACATGAATGATCTTTGGTTTTTCTTATGAATGTCCTCCATAGTTGTATGTGCCTTATGTGTGGATAAGAATCTACTTAGTATAGTGATTATGGATAGTACATTGTGGGCAGGCTACATTTTATTCATCTTTGAATCCTGTATCATGCTCAATGTAAAATCTTGCATGTAGTATGCACTGTTTATCAACATGTTGAATAAATCACTAACTCTATATAATACTGTCTGAGCATCCTTGTATTGCTTGGGCCTCATTGAAATAGACCTTTGTATTAATTGATACAGCTATCATTTTTTTAAAGACACAATATATCCTAATATGGATAATAAGCCAGTGGAAAGAGTTATTGCATCTACTTCATAAGCTGTTGTTGAGAATTAGCTCATGGTATTATACATTCTCTTTTTTGTGAAGACAAAGAAGTTTAGTATTATCAGAATTATAGGCTGCTTGTATTTTGATGGCAGTGAGAACTGTGTAACTAATCAGGTTTCTTTTTTTGACTTATTGCTCAAAAGTTTAGAGTTTAGAACCACGCATAGGACTCATTCATAGACAGACTGCCATGGTTTGCCTTTCTGTGTTAGCCGTGACCCTGTGCCATTTGAAGCCCTATCCTACCTCTCTCCTTTCTCACGTGCTTTTAATTTGTTTTCTAATCATATTTTATCTGCATAAGCTGCCTATAAATAAATAGCTTTTAAAAGTGTTCACACTATTTTGAATGATTATGTAACAAAAAATAGGGCGAAGGTCATCAAAGTATACCCGGGACTAGAGTTTTAGGAATCTTGCATTTTAAAACTATATCATTCTTTTTTATGAAGTAATTCCTCCCACTGTTTCTCTAACTTGTTTATTCCACCCTTGTCAGCAACCTACCAAAAAGTTTTCAGATAATTTATTTTTTTCCTTTTTTAACAGCAACAAGATAATAATTGTCACAAAATAACTGACTTTATATATCTATAAATAGATTATGATTTGGCACAAAATTCTCATTCTCTAGCTACAAAATTCTAGTTGCAGAGAACTTCAGGGACTTGCTCATCAGTTGTCGGGGAAGTGGAAGTGGAACACAATTTTCTCCACTCTTCCCATGCTGGTGGAAGCTACTGAGTGTATAACCTGTGTGTTATTGTTCCTGTGGATGACAAATTTTTAACAGTTACTCTCTTAAATATAATGTCATTTTTATAAAAATATACAACTCACTCAGCAGTAAAATAATTGGCAAAACCCACCCTTATTTTCTGGTTTTCAGGTTGATTCTTTGTAGCACCTTGTATTTTCTGGTTAAAATTGGAAACTCATGAAACGATTCTTTAGGGTAGGTTTCCTGTTGTTTATAATTCAGAATATTATTACAAAGATGTAATGAATTAAATCCATTTACCATGGTTATCAAATTTCAGGAATCAGGAGAACATAACCTACCCCTTTTACTATACTACATACAGAAGTTGGATATCAAGTCAGTGGCAAGTTATAACTTACAAATAAGAATAAGCCAGAGGTGTGTGTGTTTATCATTGTTTTTAATTTAAAATTTACATGAACTATTTTTAAAGTAGAGCTGTGCTTGAATTTACAGTTTTATTTTTAGTCTTAAAACATAATTTAAAGATATTTGTCTTTAATAAGTGCTTTATCAATATTAATATTAGATTACTTTTTTTGAAAATAATGTTAACACATTTTGAGCAGTTTCCTGTAATACTTAAAAAGACTATCAAACTAAAAGCAAGATGTGATGCACACAAGGACTGGCCACATAAGCTGAGGACACAATTGTACGTGGACTTAAGAGCCCACTGCCAACAGCTGAAAGTATTGCATTGGTACTTTTAATACCACAGCATTCTAAAACATCGTTATTGAGTATTGTGTTATAAAACTGCATAACCAATGACATAACTTTTAAAACAATCACTGTCCAGCTGCCATTTAAAGTCTTGCTGAGAAAAATTCCAAGCTTTAATCTAATCTGGGGAGTCTCCATATTTTATGTTTGTGTCAGTGCTCAGATGAATATGTAAAATTAAAAGTAGTTTTCTGTTTCCAAATAGCAGACATCACAGCTCATCAAGGCTTATGCTCATTTCACAAATTAAACCCACAACACATTGTTTATGCATTTACTTCAATATGCAAACAATGCCTCCTGGAGGGTTGTATTTCAAAACAACAGCAACAAAAAACTTGCTTCAGTTCCTTTTCATTTTGCTGTAACTTTGAAGTATGTGCTTATATGAAACAGCTTCTCTTGGGCCTCACTGGTGTGTATACCATGAGAAACTAGCTAGATGACTCCTAGTTTAACTTGACTGCTCATGATGGAGTCTACACATTGCACCTTGGTGCCATTCTTGATCAAAGATAAAAGACAATGTTTTGTCTCCATTTTTTTCAATCAGAATTTCACTTAGATCCCTGAAATCATTGAACAGAAAATCTCTGGTGTTAATGGCATTAACGTTTTTGTTAAAGTAATGATGATGAATAATTCTTCATATTAGAACTCACAGATCACGTAACTCAGCACTTACAGAATCTTGGGCTGCCCAGGATTGTGCATCAGTGTGAAAATGAGTCTATTTGGCTTTTAAAAAATGTACATGCAGCCTGAGATTTGAGATTGCCTCACAAATAAAAGTCATTTTTGTCCATTAAATTAACTCCCAAATTCCAGTTTTTGTTAAATACACATTATTAATACGAGTTAATCTATACTTGAAAATATTTTCTTGTCAAGATTCCTCCCTTGTTTCATTATTGTTAAGTGCTTCTTCATAACTTCATGACTTGATGGACTTCTTGTAAAAGGCCTCTAGAATTTTCCTACGAGGAAACTGAAGAGCTCCCATCGCCACATACCAAACTCGACTGCAGTTGTCTTTTGTCTGAACTTTCCCAAATCCCATCAGATTTTGCATGGAATATAGGGACCAAAACGGTAATCCCAGGTGTAGATTAACCATCATTCTGGGCAAAGATAAAACAAGTATTTTTATTATGTTTCTAATATATTTCTAAACAATGTCAGGCATGAAACAATATACTTTGTGATAATCTCACAAGTACGTGGGCCACTTTCTTCCGAAAATAATCTAATTATAACAATTATCTCTTCAGGGTTGTTATTTATAATTAGAAGCCATTATTTCAAAGTATTGTTTGTGGTACTTCTGGCAAATTGATTGCCTTGCCCTTCAAATCCTGAAATTCACCCCCAGAAAGCTCTTCATACACATAGCCTTAAAGCATTCTTTTGAATGTGTACTTGGCATTTCACACATTGGAATAGCTTAATGTCACCTAAAAGATTAGATATTTAACTGAACATTTTTCCCTCTAGATCACCTTCATAAGTATTACATGTCTATTCTCTATTTAGCCCCCAGTTCGATACTAAACCTTAAAAGTGCCATTTATCCTATTCTGTTTTACAGCTGAAAGTCAGCTATTTTCTATGCCAAAACAAACCTATCATTTAAAATATAATCTTTGATCCAGAAAGAATTTAACTCCTAAAACAAATAAAAAGTAGTTTGTATGTCAATATTTATTAATCTTACCAGTAATTTTGTATGCCGTTTATGTCATTTTGTTTGTGTAATGTGAAATTGAGATTCATTAGTGTACTACAGATTAAACTGTCTCCTCTGAAAACTTAAAAAATTGAGAATCCTGCTGAAAATCCACCAGCGATAGCCATTGCCTTAATTGTTTGTATTAATAGATCATGCATTGTACTCATGTAATTGAACAATTTCATTATTAAGTTCCTTTCTATATCTCTAATCGATTCTGTGCAGCACTGGTAATGTGTGGTTATGGGTTCACATCAAGGGAAGAAGTAGTGGGAAAAGAAGCTGCCCAACTGGCAGGAAGTAAAAGGGGAAGGAGGCAGGGTTAGGTGAAGAGGGTCTGCATTGACCCTCGTTGCAGTCACCACTGAGGATGTCCACTTCCCTCCCCTGAAAGAATTCCTTTGACACCATTCAAAGCCTGGGGTCTTTTAGCATCCTCTCATGGTCTGGTACATAGTATGTTTGTTAGTAATGACATCTCCCTATGTTTCCCTAAGACCATTTTTTCCTGAGATTTGGGCAGTCATGATAGTTGCATGAGTTTTGAGACTTCTACATCACAGAACAAGAAAACTGCTGTTTCTTTACCCTTCGAGTTCAGCTCAGCCTTTGTGTGAATAACCCCCTCTGAAGGTCAATGAAAATGTTTGTGAAATTGTTATTCTTTATGCATTTTTAATATAAGGAAAAAATGAAATTTGCTCTGTTACACCTCAGTCTGAGTGGTGATAAATTATGGGGCTCTCTCTCTCTCTCTCTGCTTTTGTTACTTGAAGGCAAGTTTTAAATTTAAATAATAGCCCTTAACTGATGTCACATAGACAATGAGAGAAAAGCCACAACGATTATAGAACACACACAAAATAGTAAAAACCTTAATGTCATTTTTGGTTTTTCATTAAAACAGACTATTTTGAATATGCTGATTTGGCAAAGAACGACCTTTTGGCTCTGAAAATTATTTTTCTTGTAATATTAAATGAGTGTCAAGAAATTAATCCTCCCAGCACACGTATAGAAACAATAGTAGTATGGGTTGGTTATGAGCTGCTTTGATAGGGTACTGTAAAGCCCTGTAGTCTTTAAAGAGTCCTGGCATTAGGTAACTTTAATTGTTGGTTTCAGATGTCAGTCTCCATCAGGAACACAGCTGGGGACTGATAGGTGTCACTTGGGAAAAAGCATTTTGGATTACTTTGAAGTCAATTGGACTGAACATGAAAATTTTATAGTTAGTGGCAGATTTCTTTTTAAGATATACTTAAGTAAAGTATCACTTAAACCAATTACATTAAAAACTATCCAGAATTAGAAACCTCAAAGGAAAATTCACCTCTGTGGCAATGTGTTAATCAAATAAACCAAGAAAACATTTTTCCCAGACTCAAAATTTCCACGCTTTGGGTTGTTCTTATTTGCATGCAGCCCACTTTAACTCTTCCCATTTCATTTGTTGAAATAGTTGTTTGAAAAATATCCCAGAAGTGGTAGCATGCGCAGGACAAGGGGACATGGTGTGGTGGTTAGATATGGGGGGGAGCACCGTAGGAATTCCATCTGTGCCGGGCTGAGACTGATCCCTCCTGTTTCATTGGAAAATATGAACCTCCCTGGAGGATGCAAGGCCAATGCCTCCGGGTCCTCGGAAGCTGGTTTATACAGAGAAGGGCTTAGGTGTAACTGTTACTTTCTAACCAGTGAGAACAGACAAGAATATTTTCTCCTAAGGATTAGAATGCTTCAGTTCTCTTTCTTACTAGGAGGTTTATATCAATCAGTTTTTAATTGATTCATGACTTATAGCAGAATTTTAACACCCTTGAATGAGACTGAAAAGCAGCATAATTTTAAAGTCCATGCATTCCAAATTAGGGAGCAGATAGAAATCGGTAATTGCTAAACTAAGTGTTTTGTACCTGCAGTAGGCAATAAATTACTACTTTACATAAAAGCAAAGTACAAGAAGTGATACGTAGTACATAAATGGGTTGACTTCAGTGTTTTATCCAAAGTTATTTCCACCATGTTTTCAGGTTTTCTAGCTCTCATTTAATTCCATCTTCAGTATGAATAACTCAGCACTAACACCAGACTAATCACTTTACACTTTATTCCTTCAAGTTTCTCACTCTTGGCATTCCCTGTAATACAGTGAGAGAGCTTTTTCCCTTCTGTACTGGAGTCACTGGAGACCCCTTTGTGCTGGCCACTTCGTGGGTTGTGCTGTCACTGGTAGACGTAGAGAGCAGAGTGCCTGTGGAGGCGAGCACTGTGTTCCAGGAATATCGGCCACCAGGAACATTTAGGTTGATTGCACCACTTATTGTTGAGCCAGCAGCAAACAAATGAATTTGCAATTCTTTTTAGAATTAGAGATACAATGATTAAATATATAAATGGAAACTCTGTAAGAGTGGAAGCTATCATAAACAGTACGTAGTCACAGGGGATGTGTTTTAAGGTGTATATCGACTGTGGAACACACAGCTCTTCCTAACAATCGGTGATAAAATTTGACAACTTCAGCATCATACTGCTGTATACTCCTGGTTTCTTCCCTTTGATACACAGACCAGAGATCATAGTGGAAGAAGCACTACAGTAAGGATCCAAAACTTTGTGTGCCAGGTCCATTTCTGCCACCATTTGTTGTCATTTAGCCTCTCTGTGTTCAGTTTCCTAATCTGCAGAAAAAGGGGATCCAGCTCAGTGATCATCTCTAAAGCCTGGACCAGCATTAACATTGATTCTACCCACCCCCTTAAGGTGCTTATTTGCCAGCCAATGAATAAGCATTTAATTGTTGCCAATATGTAGCTAGGCTGGATGAATTTCTTAGTGACTAAATAAATATCTTTCCTAACTGAGGCCAGGTCTATAAATGGTACGTGAATTAAACCAATAGCATGACTGCTCTGCTCAGATTTCTTCAGGTTTTCTGTGAAGAGTAACTGAGGGTCAGGGAGCAACTGTGTGCATGGGGCTGGCTGCTAAGTTAGCATCAGAGGACCTGTGATAATCCAGGATAATTGTTTTTCAGGGCCAGGTTGCCACGGGTGTGTGAATATGGCCGTTATTCAGACGGTGTCCTGTAACAGCTTTCAAGTGATCGGAGGAGGGCAAGATTGAGTCATATGAGTAGGCATAATTATATGCAGTAAAAAAAGTATTGGGGAAGTTCAATTAAAGCCATGCAAATATACACACAGTGGATGCATTTAATCAGGACTGGGATGGCCCACAAGTCTGTATATAGAGTCATTAATAAGTTGACTGATTTGACCTAATAAGAAAATGTACTTTCTCCCCAGTGTCTCACCCACAGCCCAGTAAAGGATTCCCAACAATCCAGCATTAAGAATTGATTCCTTTTAGTTAAATCAAGATCCATTTGTTCTCATGGACATATCTTTGTTGTTGTTTTTTTTACAGATGTGTATTTTTCCCATATGAAATATAGTCTGTGTTAACTAAAGCAGGTTATAAAATACCATAGATCCTATTTTTAAAAGTATATGTATGTTAATGTGTATTATATGTGCATTCTTTTAATTTTTTTAAATTTTTCAAGTATAGTTGACATTCAATATTATATTAATTTTGGTGTACGGTGTAGTGATAAGACATTTGCATAACTTACTAAGTGACCTCCCTTATCAGTCTAGGACCCCCCTCAACACCATATATAATTATTACAACATTATTGACTGTATTCCCTATGCTTCACCTTATATCCCTGTGACTATTTTGTAACTGCCAGTTCGTACTTGTTAATCCCTTCACCTCTTTCACTCAGTCTCCAAACCCCCTGCTCTCTGGCAACCATTAGTTTGTTCTCTGTATCTGAGTTTGTTTCTGTTGTTTATTCATTAATTTTTCATTTTAGATTCCACATACTATAAGCGAAACACATGGCATTTGTCTTCCTTGGTTTGGCTTATTTCATTTAGCATAACATCCTCTAGGGCTACCCCATATGGATATATCTTCACAGAGGTAGTCCCATAATGCTTTCAAGCTGTCTTAGTAGGACTTTTTTTCAGTGTGATGGCAAAGTGAGCCATACTTTAAGGATGTATCACACAATGAAGATATTCTGATATGGGTCACCTAGTGAGATACAGAGTTTGAATGGCTGGGGAAGCACAAGTCTGGGAGAGATGTCACTGTGGAGATAAATAGGAACCAGAAAGGTTCAGGAGGGGAGCCTCAGGTCTCCAGAGTAAAAAGTGAACAAAAAGAGAAGATAAGAAAATAAGAACATGTATACAGGATCAACATCCTCTTCTATATAGAGCCTGTTGCTGACTTATGTTTAAATCTCGCATGTTTTTATATAAAACTTTGCTTCTGATTCTTTTATCTGAGTACGTAAAACATTTTATTTATAACACTTGAGAACTTGGATAATGCAAAGTTTTCTTGTTAATTCTGTTCACTTATAAATTAAGGATAACCACATGTCAGTTGATTGATTTCTCTAAATCTAATGTAGAGATAAAACGTCACTTTTCCTAATTTCTGACTCTAGAATGTTCAATGTTTAAAGGGCAAGTAGGTAAAAACAAGTCATTACCAAAATACTAGCAAACTTTAAAATAGTACAGATAAAGGTTATATGTTAAAAATCTATGCAGTAGTCTTTTATATATATATAGTGCTATTAGCCACCTTTATTGTGTGCTAACCTAAAATATTACATAGGTAATCTCCTTTAATCCTGACAACTCTGAAAAGTACGCACTATTTTTAGCCTATTTTATGAATAAGAAAATGAGGGCTTAGACGTGTCTAGTCACTTAGTCAAGCTCACTCTGCTCTGCAAGAAACACAACAGAGATTCTGCCCTGGCTGGCGTAGCTCAGTGGATTGAGTGTGGGCTGCAAACCAAAGTATTGCAGGTTCGATTCCCAGTCAAGGCACATGCCTGGGTTGCAGGCCACAGCCTCCAGCAACCACACATTGATGTTTCTCTCTCTCTCTCTTTTTCTCCCTCCCTTCCCTCTCTAAAAAAATAAATAAAAATAAATAAATAAATAAAATCTTAAAAAAATAAAATAAAAATAAAAATAAAGAAACACAACAGAGATTCAAACCCAGGCCCTGAGACCCTGGAGACGAAGTGTGGAACAGCTCTGAAAGGTGGCTCAGCATTGTTGTTGGGTATTGGTTGGCTCATACCATTGGAGAAAAGAAAACAAACACACAAGAACCAAAAAAAAAAATTATTTGTTGCAGCACCTATGGAATTGTGTAAAAATACATTGATTTACAGACTCAGAATTGAGATTAAACTGTCAGGCTGAACTAAAATTGTCACTAACAAGCATTCCTGCAGCACCTTTTCAAGCAGACAGATGGGCTCACCATTAGACAAATTGAAATAAAAAGCTGTTGCCAAGTGCAGGAACTTATAGTAGGCCTGTGACTGAGTAAGAAATTTCAGGAAAAAAATGGAAATTACAGCTGACAGCATTATTAATTCAGCATTGTTGTTATTCTCTGCATTGTTGTTATTCTTTGCATCCCCGCTTGCATTCTTTTAGGACGAGCACTGACGGGAAAATTCCTCTGGCTGGTTCAAATGCTGTGGGCTAATTCATTCCGGGTGCCTTTCAGTGAGACTGTGCTTTGGGTTGCTATGACCACACATGTAGGATAACATTTCCATAGCGGCACCCATGGCTGAGACACAACAGCTAAGGCAAGGATGTTTATTCCATTTCATCCTAGCTTGTTCTAGTTCTCTGCATTTTTTTCCATTGGGGTTTTGCTATTTGATGTCAACTCAGCGGAATCTGGACTTCAAACCAGATTTTTCTCAGCCCCAGTTTAAGAAAAAAACAACATAAATGTGTAACTTGGATAGTAAACGTCATTCATTTTCTAAGGTAGGGTTTGAGTGATCTATGTGGCTAAGACAGGAATTGTGCCCTGTGTTACCTAGGACACTTGAGGGCTGACACAAATAAAAAATAACAATATATCTAGACATCTTTCTCAGGCTTTCTATACCTTGCTTACTAGCATGCTCACATGATTAAAGTTTCTTTTTCAAATATAATTATGCCTATAAATAAGCAAGAAAAAGATATAGAAAAACAGACAGAAGCCATTAATACATAATTTGTCAAAGAAGATATGTAGAAAACCTATAAACACACGAAAAAATGCTCAATTTCATTGTCATCAACATAATGCAAATTTAAAATATGGTGAGACATTATTATATACACACAAAATAACTAAAACAAAAAGGCAACAATACCAAGATTAGGGAGCATTTGGAGAAAACCAAACTGTCAAACTCTGCTATGGGGAATACATGTTGGTTAACCACTTTGGAAAATTTTTGTGTGTCTCCACTAAAGTTGCGAACATACAAGTATTCTATGACCCAGCAATTCCACTCTTAGGTATATATCGACCAGAAATGCAAAGTTACATCTGTCAAAAAGAAAAAATTAATAAAAGTCATGTGAAGAATATTCACAACACTATTAACAGTACCCTGCACTAGAAACAACTCAAATGCTAATCAAAAATAAAATTAATAAATTGTGGTATATTCATGCAAAGGAATATTATATATACAATGAGAATGATTCACAAACACATAAAGCCTTGTAGAGGAATTTCATAGGTATAATATTGAGTGAAAAATTCCTGACACCGAAAACTACATATGGTAGGGTTCAACTCAAGGAAAGTACAAAATAGACAATATTTGTGCTATTGGAAGTTACAATAGTGCAGACTCTTGGAGATACAGTTCTTGGAAAATGGTTTTTGGATTCTCAACACTGTTCTGTTTTTTGATCTGGACACTAGTCACACGTTGTGCCCAGTCCCATTGAGTTAAACACATATGAGTAATGCACATTTTCTGACTCTATTATTCCTTCAATAAAATCATTATTTAAAAAGGTGAGGAAAAATGTTAATCTATATATCAATCTCATCAGTAAGGTCACATTGATCAGATTAGTTAACAATCTCCTTAAAAAGGTCTTGGTAGGATGGAACTCAGAACAAGAAATTTTTGATATGAATGAGTGGAAGGCAGAAAATCTGACAGGTTCTGAGCACAGGACAATGCACGTTAGGCCCGGATGGTACCTACTGTGTGTACTGCTGCATCTAGAAGGCAGCTTGTGATATCTTAAAGGGCCTGGATCAGGGAAGGTGCAAGCAGGCAATGGAAGAGAGAAAAGGATGCTGGGATATAAAATGGGAGAGTAGAGAGTAGAACCTTAAAACAAACTTCTCTTATTTCAAATTTACCCAGGACTAGATATGCTAAAAAATAATGTAAGTATAATTCCAGGTGACATAGAGTTTAATTAAACTTTCACTAATAATATCCTTCCTGCAAGCCTTGGTAGTCTTATAGAGTGTTTTTTCTTAGTTCTTTATTAGTAATTCACTAGGCAGAGGACGAGAATGGGAGGGAAGCAAATGGGATTAAATTCACATAGAATATCCATTCTGTAAAGACTCTGGACTTTTTGACTAACAGTACTATGTGATTTCTATACATGAATTTAATGCAGTTCAAACTAGCTGCAATACTAAGTACAAAAGCTTTTTTTCATATTGTTATTCAGAAGATAATTTTTAAAATATTTTATTTATTTATTTTTAGAGATGGTAAGGGAGGGAGAGAGAGAGAGACATCAATGTGTGGTTGCCTCTCATATGGCCCCCACTGGGGACATGGCCTGCAACCCAGGCATGTGCCCTGACTGGGAATCGAACCTGCAATACTTGGGTTCGAAGCCCGCACTCAATCCACTGAGCTACATCAGCCAGGCCAGAAGATGATTTTTAAGAAAGACAATTTTATATACTTATGCATTACTTATTTTTATAAATACTTGAATTTTTATCATTAGACACTCCTTTTCAAACCAGTAAGAGCCATGAACTATAGAAACTGCCCAAAACATAAATGCCTCAAAAATTTCAAAATTACGACAATGTAAATTATAAAACTTTTTAAATAAAAGAGTGATATGCACCCAAAATAGAGTGTATTCTTTAGAATCCTTCCAATGAGTTAAAAAATATGGCAGAGAATTGAGAAATAAATAAAATAGTATAAAATATCCTGACTCTAAATTTCATTGAATTTGTTTCTAATACCAGTTAAAAATGTTTACTTTTTGCTGTGTGTTTAACTGTTACTACCACACGAATATTCAGCCCTTGTAATAAAATTCTTATGGTGTTTATTTTTGTCTATGTGCTGAAACGGCACTATTTGTACAGGCAGAATGTGCAGCAAAGTAGTCACTTGAATTCATTTCATTTTTCTGTGGCCCATTACTCTTTTGGGTTGCAGCAAAGACCACAGTTCCCCAGTAGGTTTTACTCCCAGTGGGTTCCTTTCCTTCTTTTGGTCAAGGACAGCAAAGATGGCCTCAAACCAAGATCTGCAAAGTTGAGTCAACTAGAGACATTCAACTGCTTTCCTCTCTGAGTAATCAGTTCCTCTTGGCAAGACCTTCCTTTTGTCTTTTGTCTTTCAACAAATGTTGCTTAATCTCTATAGGGTTTCAATTTTGTGATTTCTTTCTCACTCCTATAGCCAGTTTACCCATTTTTTAAAAATAATATACCTGGTTTTTCATAGTTTGAAATGGAAACATATATTCTTAAAATAAACAAGCTGTTTTGAACTTAGGAAGTGAAGCTTGACCAATTGATGTTTGTCTGAGGACTTTATATTTCTTAGAAAAAGACTGGCCATCCTGTCCCGGGCTAACCTGGCACTGAGTCTTAAAAGCATTCTTCTGAGACACTCCACTTTCCCCATAGGAAACTTTATATAAGTATCTGCAATTGCAGTGAACAGATTTCTGGGACAGAATTCTAAGTGAGATATAAAATTATGTTTTGAAAGTTATGCATTATTTTGGTTCTATTTTTCATTGGCTATCAAGGTATTTTTCTTTTGAGGCCTGTCATAATTCTGCTTTTTATCTGACTTTCCTCTTCCTCATGAGAAATCAGGAAGGGCTTATTGATCATCACTAATTCCAGTATTAATCAAATACGATAATTCTCTCCAATGATACCTGGAATGATGTTACATTGATACTATAGGAAGATAATGCTGCTCAAATCTAGACCCATGAAGAAAACTTAGTTTTATTTAGGGCTATAGTCAATGCCTTGAGGCTACTCAACCTTCACGTTCTCGTCAATTAAATTAAAATAACTCTTCATTGTGTCATTAAGGATCTTAAAATTTTTCTAATTTATAGAGGTAGAAAACAACTTTTGAGGCAATCTGTCCTTTCAGTGTTACCAGGAACTCAATCAGATACTTAATAATCAGTGTTCCCTGCAAAGAATTTTTCTTTACACTCTATAGAATTAAAGATTTCTAAAATGGCTCAAATTAAACACAGAAATTGTGAAACATGCCATTGGTTAAAATAGATCAGATCTGGTTACAATATTACGACCTATTATTATTGTCATTATTTTATTATTAAAGAACAAAATGAGAATAACCAAGACATATATTAAAGATTGAACACATAATTAAATTGAATGGAATGCAACCTAATAAAAGTAATCTATCATTTAAGAAATATTGTTAAAAATCCAGACTCTAAATTCAGTCTACTGGGGAAAATATATCCCAGTCTCGTGGGGAGACCTGTTAATATCCTTAAAGTTTCAGTTATAGCATCTAAAAAATGTGTTAGTAATGGTACCTACCTCATGATTTAAATAGCTAATGGGAATGAAACGAGGTAGTGCCTATAAATTATTTAGCACAATGTCTGGTACATAGTTGACACTCAGTAAATGTTATCTATTTTCTATTGTCATTATTATCATTTTATATACAGAGGATTCTGGTTATTCACTGTAGTTATGTTCTAAAAAGTCCCTTCAAACATTGGGTGATAAAGACTGAGTCATTGCCCTTAGGGGAAGAGCGGGGCTGGGCTCCTTCAAGCCCATGGTCCCAATGTCTTCATCTACTGAACAGCACATAACCTTGTTTTATGTGCTTTATAAAACATACCTAACTTAATATGTGTTGTTGATTCATTAACATTAACTCAACTAAAAGCACTATAATTTATGTCTAAAGAAAGTTTACTTAACACACAGAGCCTTCTTGAACATTGGAACACTAGACCAGCATGACAGTTGGAGGCCATTGTAAACAAGAAAATCACATGCAAAAGCAGAGAAATGCAAAAGACATCACACTAAACAGACCATGTGAAGGACACTTTTTCAACCTCACCTGGACGCATGCACTTCCAGTGAGTCTAGGAATGACGACAAAAGTCTAGTGAGCATTGATTTTGAGGTTACAAATAAGTGTAGGGAGGTGAATTTGAAAATACAGATTCCATAAGTAATGAGAATCTACTGTATTGAGCTTTTGAAAAACTAAAATAGATTTAGTTTACCAAGATAAAAGTGTTTAAGAGAGAAGCAACAGGAAAAGAAATTGGAGATGTACTTTCATGCCAAGAGAGGACCTGATACATCCTATTAAGAAATTAACCTTTTTTCTAATTATGAGACACTCTCACTAAAGAGTTTAAATGGAAGAATATCATATTTATAAAAGTGTTTTAGAAAAAGAACTAACATCTAGAATAAAAGCACCCTCTAAAATGGTGCCTTGTATACATGGTACACTCAATATTCACTGAATAAATTCTATATTTACTGCATTATTGAGTGCAATATAGAGATTAGTTTTGTTGGGGACAGAAGCAGGATGGAGATAGGGAGACTTTAAGTTGCTACTTCTATTTAACATTGTACTGGAGGTTCTTGCCCAGGCAATTAGGTAAGAGAGAGAGAGAAAGAAAGAGAGAGAAAAAGGGAAAAAAAGGAAGAAAAGCATTCAAATTAGAAAAGAAGAGGTAAAATCATCACTATTTGAAAACAACATAATCTTACAAATATATATATATATATAGAAACTCTTAAAAATTCTACTCAGAATTATTAGAAATAGTAATAAATTTCAGCAAGCAGGATACAAGAACAAATTACAAAAACCAAGTGTACTTCCATACTGTAGCATAAACACACCAAAAATAAAATTAAGAAAACAATTCTATTTATAATAGAATAGAAAAATAAAATAATTACATATAAATTTAACAAAAAAATCACAAGAGTTATACTCTGAAACTAAAAAAAAATTGTTGAAATAAAGTAAAGACTTAAATAAATGGAAAAACATTCTTATTCATAGATTGAAAGACATAATATCCCTGTCTGGTGTGGCTCAATGAATTGAGCACAGGCCTGAGAACCAAAGGATCACCAGTTCCTTTCCCAGTCAAGGCACATGCCCGGGTTGCAGGCCAGATCCCTGGTGGGGAGCATGTGAGATGCAATCACATATACTGATGTTTCTCTCCCACTCTTTCTCTCTCTCTTCTCCTCTCTCTAAAAATAAGTAAATAAAATCTTAAAAAAGAAAGACATAATAATGTTAGACACAACAATTCCTACATTGATCTACAAATTTGACATAATCACTATGAAAACTGCAACTGTTTTTGTTGTACTTGTTGCAGAAATTGACCAGCTGACACTAAAATTCATATGGAAAGCATCTGACCCAACGTAGCTCAAATATTCTCGAATAAAAACAATGAAGCTACGAAGCTATAGTTTTGCAAACTTATTATGGTTTTAAAACTTACTATGAAGCTAAGGCAGTGTGGTATTGACATTAATATAGACATAAAGACCAGTGGAATGGAACTGAGAGTCCAGAATAGACCCTCACATTTATGGTCAGCTGACTTTCAAAAAGGGTGCTAAGACATTTTAATGGGGAACGATAGCCTTTTCGACAAGTGGTACTGGGATGGCTAGATACCACATTGCAAAAGAAGTTGTACCCCTAACTCACACCATCTCCAAAAAGTTACTCAAAACTGATGAAAGATCTAAATGTAAGATATAAAACTATTGAACTTTTAGAAGAAAACAGAAGTGTAAGTCTTTGTGACCATGAATTTTCCAGTGGTTTCTTACATACAATACCAAGAACCTGAGGAACAGCAATAGCAACAGCAAAAGATAAACTGGACTTCCCCAAAGAGAAAAACTTTTGAGTTTCAAAGACCACTGTAAAGAAAGTGAAAAGACTACAAACAGAATGGGAGTAAATTTGCAAATCATGTATCTGATAAAGCAGTGGACCCCAAGCTTTTTGGAACCAGGGACCGGTTTCGTGGAAGACAATTTTTCACAGATGGGAGTTGGGGGAAGGTTTGGGGATGATTCAAGCCTATTAGATTTAAGCTCATCTCCTGCTGTGTGGCCTTGTTCCTAACAGGCCCAGACAGGTGCTGGTTAGTGGCCCAGAGCTTGGGGACCCCTGTGACAAAGTACTCGTATCTAGAATGTATAAATAACTATTACAGCTCAATGATAAAAAGATAATTAACCCAATGAAAAATAGACACAGGATCTGAGTGAACAGTCCTCCAAAGAAGATATACAAATAGCACACAAAAAGATGCCATCAGAAACATGCAAATCAAAACTATAATGAAATTCCACTTCATACACACCGAGAGAGCAGTAATCAAAAAGGCAGATAATAACAAGAGTTGGCAAGGTTGTGGAGAAATTGGAACCCTCACACTGTGGTAAGACTAGAAGATGGTATTGTTTCTTCAGAAAACAATATATTTTCTCAAAAAGTTAAACAAACCATTACTATGTGACCAAACAAGTTCACTCTCAGGCAGATACCCAAGAGAAATGAAAATGTATGTCCATACCAAACTTCTACATGAATGTTGATAGCAGCATTATTCACAATAGTCACAAAGTGGAAACAACCCAAATGACTATCAACTGATGAATAGGTAAATAATGTGACATGTCCACACCGTGAACTGTTATAACAATAAAAAAGTAATGAAGAACTGATAAATGCAGTGACATAGATGAACCTTGACAACATAATGCTAAATCAAAGAAGCCAGTCACAGAGGACTGCATATCGTGTGGTTCCACATCCATAAAACGTCTCGGATAGGAAAATCTAGAGAGACAGAAAGTACATTAGTGGTTTTCAGGGGCTAAGGGGACGGGATTTGGGGTAGTGACTGCTAATGTGTGTGGGGTTTCTTTTTCAGGTGCTGAAAATACCTTGGAATTAGATAGTGGTGATAGTTTCATACCTTTGTGAATATACCATAAACCACTGAGTTGTACTCTTTAAAGGGTGGGTTTCATGATGTGTGAATAAAACCTTTAAAAAAAATTTTAAGAATCTTTGGGATCATGATACAGTAGCAGCTAAGAGCATTGTCCTCCCACTGTTAATCACTATAAACATGGCTAAAATTTGTAATAGAGACTTTTGAAGCCTTGTGCAGCAGGTGGTAAAAAACTGTTGTTTTTGAAAAAATGAAGTAGGAGATAAGCCTCAACTTTTCTGTACTTGAGAACACGCAGAGGGAGTCCAAATAGAATACAGTGATTTTATTTAGCTAAGGAGGCAATTATTGGGTCTCAAAACTGTAGAAGAAGGTGAAATTTGAGAGGCAGATTCCCAGCATTGAGGGAGCTACTCAGAAGGGTGGAGACTGCAGGGCTTCCCTGGCCAAGGTCTGAACTCGGCACACGCAGGGTGAGAATCCACGAGGCCCAGCAGAGCAAACTCTGACATCTTCATTCACTGCTCTGCCTCACAGGAGCTGTGCTCTGCTGGGCCACATGTTATTCTAAGTGAAATAAGCCAGTCACAAAAGGACAGATATTATATAATCCCTCTTCTATGTGATAGCTAGATAAGTCAAATTCATAGACAGAAAATAGAATATATTTCTGGTACTGCCAAGAGTAAGTAATGAGGAATTATTATTTCACGGATGCAGAGTTTCAGTTTAGGAAGATAAAAAAGGTTTTGGAGATGGATGATGATAATTCACAACTATGTAAATGTACTTAATGCCACTAAACTGTACACTTAAAATGATTAAAATGGTAACTTTTGTAGTTTGCCTATTTTATCTATCAAACAGAACCAAGCTTAACTTAATTCATTTGATATTTTTAAAGCAGATTTCTGTTTCTGGTCTTTAAACATATATGCAATTGAATTCCCTTCTGAATAAGGCAGAGTTAAAAATTCTGCATTTGCAAAATATAGTCAATAGATTTATGTATGTGAGATCAATATAAATGTTTTGCCTTAAAGTCCTATATGTTACATAGCTTGATTTAAATATGCTTAAAATATTTTATGGTTAACATTATGTATCTCTTGGTTATTTATTAAGTATAGTCAAAGTGGAATTTCATTATCCAAATTGAAAATGTTGTTTGACATGGTTGATGACTAGTGGCTTATGTGGTAGGAAAATATTTTACTGGGAAATTTTGGCTAGTGGGAAGGCCAATAAGATATATTATCAACACTTTAAAATGGTGGTATATTCACAGTGTGCACAGTCTAATAGATGGCTAACAATTTGACAAATATCATTTTTAAAAAAATTAAATACACTGGAATGTCTCTATAATGTTTTCCAGGGATCTGGGATTTTTTTCAGTGTTACATGATCCTCTTTGGGCCCTTAGCCAGCCCTTTAAAAAATGAACATTAGCTGCAGGAAAATGTTAAATGGAGGCATATTGTGATTAATTTCACTGTCTTGTATTTATTTTAAAGGGTTTAACCTAATATACAACACAGTGAAACTTTGCTTTCTCATACATAATGTATTAAAAAATTTAATTCTTTAGAAAACATTACAAATGAGTTACAGTGAATAACAAATCTATATATACTTAGTCCTAGAATTTTTTCTGTACAGTTTATTTTTTCATAGCTGTCTTGAATGGATATTTTAAACTTAAATGGATTCCATGTCTCCTAAAATAAAGCATCTTTAGAGGAGAAATTTTAAGGGAACAGATGAAATTTCATTACCATGCATGTGGTCACACCTTGTCAGAATTTAGGTCCTGAATTTCACTGTAGTATTGATATTTGCACACATTTAAAGTGACATTATTTGGCAAAAGAACAAGTATCTAGTTTGAGTTAGTGGTGCACATGGTGATGACTAACCACGGACTACAAGGTTAAAACCATTTTTAAAATCACTTGCTAATGTGATAAGACCAGGCTCATGTTTTTCCTGACCTCATTTTCAATTGACCTTTTTGTTCAGCCAATAGGTGAATAAATGCTTGGAATTGACAGGCGTAGTCTTCACTCAAATGGAAAGAACACGAGGGTGAGATATTAACTGCTTGGTTCACACCTTCATGGACATGAATCCCTTATTCTAAAATTGAGTAGTGATTTTAGTATAACTATACCTAGTTTCACTCTAAACCAAATTTCACCTAGGTGAAGGGGCTAATAAGATCTTCTTGGAAAAATGTATTTCTGGAAGAACTCTGTTCTAGAGAATAATTCGCTGAGTATACATTGTCATAGAATTTCTCTTCCTTCCCCCTATTGCTTCTCTTCTTCCAGCCCTTCACTCCACAATAAAATAATTTGCTTAGACTTACCTTCCTTGTTATCCTCTTGCTACAGCAGTTTTACTCACAGTTAATTAATGAGTCTTCTGGATATGGAATTCAGTAAGTATTCAACAACTTCTATTTTTGCTTTATATATATATCATATATATATATATGATATATATATCATATATATGATATATATATATCATATATATATATGATATATAGTGAGATATAATTTTATTATGGATTGATGTTGTCAATAACCCTTAATAATTATTTAAGACATTTTGGTTTTGTTTGACCAATTGAAAAATTAAAGCTTATCATGCCTATGGCCACTGTTGCTATGCAGTATATCCAATTGTATGTGCCCGAAGCTAGATAAGATTTCCAAGTCTGAGAATGAAAAATATCAATCATGGTTAGAGATGGGAAGAAGTTGCTAATTTAATATTAATGAACTGTTTCCATCTTTATGATGTTTGTTCTCTGATAACCTGGTGACATAGTACTATGTCCTTCTTAGCCTTTTTTGGGTCACGGACTTCTTTGCAAATATGATGAAAAGTATAGATTGTCTCTTTCATCCCAAAAACTGTACATGCACTAGTTTACATTAAAATTCTAGGTCACCCTGGCTGGTATGGCTCAGTGGATTGAGTGCCACCCTGTGTACCAAAGAGTTGCTGGTTCGATTCCCAGTCCAGGCACATGCCTGGGTTGCAGGCCAGTTCCCCAGTAAGAGGTGCGTGAGAGGCAATCACACATTGATGTTTTCTCTCCTTCCCTTCCCCTCTCTCTAAAAATAAATAAACAAAATCTTTAAAAAATAGTCAGCAAGTTTTTAGAAAATTCTGGGAAAGTATGGACTTCCCCTGAATGTTTCAGGAGAATCCATAGATCCTAGATTAACAGAGTATTACATAATATAAACATAGTAAATCTCAGTTGTTCTATTTTCTTCTGAAATACACCTCAGGTTTTTTTAAGCCAATATTTTATCCTATCATAGTACCTTCCTGTCTATAACTTCTTTATTGTTTTCCAGTGGTTAGACCAAGACTCATGTAGCTAAATGCTACAGAGGCTGTAGGGAGCAACTGAGGGCACAGTGCAGCGGATTAGGTCTGTATAAAGGATAAATCATTGTCTCTCTCACCTCACACTTGTTTAGCAAGTGTTAGGACACTCCTCTTCAGGCACAAAGATAACGCACTTAAGAAAATGTGTGATTCCTTAGCATATTTAAAAATTTTAAACATGGAAAAATTAAAGGTTCCAAATTCATGTAATAGCTTAGAAAATGTACTTCAATCCAGTTTCCTTCTAACAGAATTTTCCCAAAACCACAGAAAGCTTTGAAATAATCTAGTAAATTTTAAATTTTCTGTGAGGTATTAAGATAAATTGGATAGTCTCACTCAAGTAGACTAAATTTGATTCATCCAAGGGTTTTTACATCAGTAAATGAGATTTTTTTCTAGTCTGTAATATTTTTAAATGAGGGTTGAGACCCCCTCCAAAAAAAACCATGGAATTATCTTCTGAAGGGCAGGCCTCTTGTAGCTCAGGCTTCCTCTGCTAAGTGAGTGTTCTAGGAACCCATCTGTATCCTTGTACCAGCTGGTGTTGGTATAAGAGGCTGTGTTTGCCTTCAGTGAATTTTTCTGAAGACCCTTTCAATGTGTTTGCTTATTTCATGATGGGTCATCACAAGTGTACCTGCCCACACCACTCTGAGTGTTCAGTAGTTTTTGACCAAAAATGGCATGACCCCTATGCCCCACCCTCCCTATTCATCTGATCTTGCCCTGAGTGACTTTTTTTTTGTCTCCCCAGATAAAAAAAGTCCTTAAAGGGAAATGATTTTGCTGATGTGGAAGAGGTGAAACAAACAAACAAAAACCACAGAAGCACTATAAGGCATCAAAATCAACAAGTTCAAAAACTTTTTTGAGCACTGGAAAAAATGTCTCAGGTGTATTGCATCAAATGGACAATACTTTGAAAGTGACTGAAGTTTAAATATGTAAGAATAAATACACAATTTTCTATAAATAAATTCTGGATTTTGGGGAGGCTTTCCCCCGTGTACATATGTTTAAGGGAATCCACTTCACTTGAAAGCAAAACTGATTGAGAACAGAGGAAACATACAAGACAAACTTCCCCTCCATGATGAACAAGCCAATTTAATTCTAAATCAAATAGACTGATGACCAAAAAGTCTTAACCATGTCATCCTAAAGTGCTTAATTTGAACTTGGGTCTATTAAAAAAATGCAACCTGAACATTGGTTTGATCATAATCAACACTGTTACGTTATATGAGATTGGCTATGCTTTATTTTCCAATATTCAGGAGGTCCTCCAAAGGGCATGCAAATGATCAGTCCTCCCTATTTATCTTGTAAACTCAATAGTTAAGTTTTGTTGTTCTGTATATCATCAGCAACCAGTCAGATGGCACCAACACCCCTGAGAAATAGACATTTAGAATTGTAAGAGACTCAAGGTATCATTGAGTAGGAGCTTGACAATATGAATGAGAATTTAAGGACATTGCTTCCAGTCAAGTGGAATAATTGATGGACTGAGGGGAAGGAAGAAAAGAGTGACTGAACTGCAAATGCTGAAGCATCATCTAATTTCACTTGCTTATTCTATAAATGAAAACATGCAGTAACTGATTACTCTTAGATTAAAATGGGGACATGATTTAGGGGGGAAAATTAGTCATTTGAGATTCAAATAACCTGAATGCCAGACTTAAACTTGCCATTAATACTGGGCAAGATAGTTTTTCTGTGTCTCAGTTGCCACAAATATTAAATGAAAGCGTGGGTTAGAATTCCATGATGCTAATCTTTAACTAGATTGTTTTAATTCCCAGGCTAATACTATTTCTTCTGACAATTTGCATTCTGAAATATGAGTAGAGTAAATGGTGGTCTTTATCACCCAGTTAATAGCAGGAAGTCTTAGTTATAATAATAATTATTACTCAATTAATGTTAACTCTAATGGGACTGATAATATGATCTGTCCTTTTAAAATATTAGATTTAAATTATACTTTTTAAAGTTATTAAGAAAATTTTATTTTTCATTTTTTTAACAATAGACATTTATAAAAATATAAATGTTTATATTTTAAAAAATATATTGAGCACTTACTTTGCCCACATTTCTAGGTTCTGGGAATATAGCAGTAAGCAGTATAGAAAAGGACCCTGTCCTCAAGTATAAAGAGCTGATAAGATTTAAATAAAAAATAAAGATAATCGTAGAATGTGATCATTTTTAAAGTAGAATTGGTTTTTACCGCAAACACTGGGCAGTGTGACTGTGGGCGGGGAGATGCCGCTGCAGACCGGAGAGTCACTTCTGAAAGGAAAAACTCGGCCAAGGCCCGCATCATGAGCATAACCACTTACCCCGAAAGGCACAGAGATATGAAGGTGCAGAAGTCAAACAGTTGGAAAGAGCTTGTCCTTCAAAAAATAGAAAGGCCAGTGTGACATGATATGAGAAGAGGGGTGAGGGACAGACAAGGACCAGTCTGAAGAACAAGTTAAGAGTTTCTACTGAAATATTATACATCAACAACAACTAAGAGCCTTTAACCATTAATACATTTATTCAAGGGGAATTTTGATTTAAAACCCAAACAGACTGTAGATACTTCTACCTTCTACATGGTGAGAGTATGAGGAGATTATGATATGCGCTAGTATGTGTGATTGTGTGTGGGTGTGGGTGTAGGTATGTGGTGTGGGTGTGAATGTTTTTTAGAGTAGAGTAAAACTTTTCTGTGCTCCTCACTACCCCTGGCAGACACTGGCGAAGGACAGAGACCAGGTTATACTTAAAGCAGATGTTTAGAAGTACACTTACTGAGCCCTTGGATGTACACTGGAGACTCAGAGAGGAATTTAGGGTTGATTAGAGAAAGTGAAATTACCCTATAAAGAAGAAGAGGGTATTTAGTTCAGGTGATGTATAGCTAAGGGCCAACATACTTCTTTGTAGAGAAATGACCAATATCCAAAATGTTGTGTAATTGCTATGTAAACTGCTTTAGTCCCACCAAACTTTCAGTAAAGTCATATACACTGAAAGATACTTTTTTCCGGTGAGATTCGCTTTTTTGAGGGCATCAAGGAAAAGACTAGAGTTCCATGTTTGAATGGATGCAAAGCAGAAAGGATAGAACAAATACAGAGATAAGGCTAAGAATCCTGTGACAACAGGAAATTGAGGCCTGGAAGTGACCATGAAAATATGTGAGTTGCAGGAATGCATAAAAACCTTAGGAAGAACATATGATGAGTGACTTGAGATGGAATGTAAGTATATCTGAGTATTCGATTTCAATATCTCATGACTATGAAATCTTTTAAAAGGAAAGTAATTGGAGGAAGGGGGGAGATAAAGAGGGGAACAGAGAGAGAGATAGAGAAGCAGGCTAACTCTTCCTTAGAGGCTATGAGCATCCATGATGCCAAAACATACAGTTGGTGCAAAAAAGTCGTTAGTTGGTTAATACAGAGTAGCCAAAATGATTGGCTGATTGGGTAAGTTTTTCACTTCTCAACCACTTGCTTTGGCTTAATAAAGACAGCTCAAAAATAAGTAAGAGTATAACTACATTAACTTTATTCCAAATTCTGAGAAATTCATAAACATGTTTTTAGTTTTATCAGCAAGAATCTATGTGAATGACTTGTCCCATTTGCTCTGGGATTCTGGAGCTTTAAGTGGGCCAGAATTTTGAAGTGTTGAAAGATATTATAAAGCACTTACAAGTATTCAGCTAGTCAGACTGCTCAATTAGCTGAACATTTATAACCTCAAAATTTTGACAGAGCATGATTCATTTAAGAACGACCCCTTGGACAACAGATGGCTTTATTGTAGGTATGCCTGAGAGAAAGCATAACAGAGTAAAGTGATTTAAAGGAAATAAAAATGGGGCATGTACAGAAAGTAAAATTGAACTTAGGAGATGGATTGTACTCTTAAGAAAAGGAAATTATTGAAAAATTTAGCTGATATATTTTTAATGATAGAGTGTTTTTTAGAAAAACTTTTACCTAATATTCAAGACATTCATTTATGTGGAGTATGCCACAAAAACAAAATAGACCATAACTAATATCAGGTTACTATCTAGCCAACCCATACTAACTCATATTACAAATCTAAATTAAGTTCTTAGAAAAAAATACAAGTAACAAGGTTTGGGGACTAAGAACCAAAA